>CM034147.1:545100778-545700778 GCA_019776745.2 Taxus chinensis | reverse complement strand
CGATGAATGCAACACACAAACATGGAGCTCAAACATTGAGATAAAATGGCTCACGGGCATAAGATTGGAGCTCAGGCATGACTCAAATGAGGATGAATCGACATTTAAATAATGATAGGTCAGTGAGCTTAGAGAGGCACACTACGAAATGGGCATGGATAGCGTCAATAACTGAATGGTGAGGTGTTCGGTGAGTCTTGGAGATGCAAAGAGCTTAGATCAAGTTGTGTGTGAAGTCAGAATAAAGTGATGTAGAATGCAGAACATTACAGGTAGCTCAATATAAAATTATTTGTTGAGGCAGGAGTGCTAGGAAATAATTATGTTTCAATGACATTTTTTTCAAAAAAAAGTGGGAGCATTCAGGTACGACTCAAGCATAATGGCAAGGTCTTTACCAAGATGGATCTAAATCAACGAAACATGAGTTATTTCAGACATATCCTTTTAGGTTTTTCGGTGATTTGTAATTCAAAACTCATCCTGCCAAGTTGAAAAAAATGAGCTTGAAGATTCCAAAGTCTGAAAGCCCAAAACTCTAAAAATTCAGAGTTTTGGATTTTCAGGATTTGGAAGTGCTACAGTGGTTGGAGCTCGGTAAGTGGTGGTTCAGATTCTGAAATCTGAAAAGGAGTTTGGTCAACTTCAAAGTCTAAAATGGTCATAATGGGAATCATGGTGAGTTGGTGGCATGTTCAATTGAGAACCGAGTTGAATTCCTAGGTGGTTGGTGAGTGTGCCACATAGCTTGACCAATTCGTTAAGGTGGAACATTCTTCGAAATTCTTATCCTGAGTCACTCGATACAAACAAGGGCTCATTGTTCAAACATAATATGTGGCGAGGTCGAACCATAGGGAGAGGAGGAAATGAGGGAACATGTCGTGAGGGAATCCTAAGTCATCACTGAGTTAGGAGGATTACTGTCGATTTAGGAGTTGTTTTCATTCACCAATGTAAATTCAATGTGGGTTCAAATCAACTCGTGTGTTTGAGCTGGCATAAGGCCATTTAATGGAAAACGTGAAAGATGGTCAACCAAATAAAGTGGGGGATGGTTCAATGCAAAGCATGGATCACTGAAATAATGTGAAGAATGAGTTCATGGGCCATGATTCGAAAGAGCTCACCACACTTAGAAAAGGGGGAAACTCACTAGTCAGCTCGGCGAGCCATTTTTCTAAACCTCCTAAGAGCTCTCCTACATGCGAAAACCAATCCAAGGGGATTTTACCAAGGGCACAAGGTGCTTCGAGAAAATATATTAAAATATTGTTTTTATTAAATGGAGATAAATTAAAATTTTGAAATTATGAAGCATCATGGGTGGTCATTAGCAAGTTGGTTAAGCGTGATGCCTGGGACGCCCAAACAAGCAAGTTTTACTCAACAAGCAACAACTTTCTTCCTGTGTGTCTGTTTTTTACAAAATTATAGTCATTGGAAGTGAGAGAAAGAGAGTTATGCCATGGAGCTATCAGAATATGGATTTTCAGAGGTTTTGATTTCCAAAATTACAGGTTTCCCTCGCTCCTTGAGTGGTGCCTCGAAATATGAAGGTGCAATAAATGGGAAAACATGGTCAACAATAGTGATTAATTGTTTCCTATATTTTGGCCTACATTCTAGGGATTCTCCTTCTTTCTCTCACCACTCAGTAAGTTTTCTATAAATGTAAATGGGGTGCTTATTTTAAGGGGTTAGACTTTCTTTCTAAGGTTCCCCTCTCTTCATAAGTTGAAATGTTGTGAATTTACAGGCTCTCAAGCCTTTATTCTCAAATTGTAATGACATCTTATGCCTTTTCCTTGATGTAATGATGCATTGTGCAAGTGCTTTAAGTAATGGAAATTATGTTTTGTGATCAGTTGTATGTCCTTTCATGATTTTACTACTATTTTCCTCTCTCATGTTTGCAGGTGAACTGTGCAACTAGGGTTTTTATTGCAGGTTCTTGGGTTTCCAATTTAGCAATGGAAACAGGCTCGGAGGAAGATAATGTGACCTTCAAGGAAGAACTTGAGGCTAACCTCAAAGTAGAAGAGAAGAGAAGAGTTGAGGCAAACACTAAGGTGGTAGATGATGCACGTAACGAGGAGAAGGCTCATTTTGTGGAAGAAACTAAGAAGATCCCAATGCGAGATTCCTCTCCTACACGGCCCACCAATCCAGAGGAAGAAAGTAAGGGGGACGTTTTTGTCATAAAGGAGGATAAGGGGTTCACTCAAGGATCAAAGAAGTAGTGTTAGAAGTGCAAGGCAATAAGGAAAAATTTAACACCTGTGTCCCCCCATATGAACTTCATGGATGACCCCACAAAGGTATTGCAAGCAAGGTTTTAGGCCACCCTTCCCTTAGATAAACTACATACATGGGATATCTTGGATCAAGAAGAGGGAGTGCCCAGAATGAGGAAGATGATAATTTGTAATCAGCATTGCCACGCAGAAGAGCTAGAATTTGAGGTCATCGATCATGTCACCAAGACCATTCATCTTAAGAAGAAGGGAGGAGAGATATACCAAGTGGTGGATCCTAGCCACCTCACATATTAACAAGCTTACAATGCTCTACATAATATGTCCTCGGAGGTGGTGCGACATAACTTGGATGTAAGGGCCACTGTTCAAATCTTAGTCGTGATGAAGAAGGAAAAAGAAAAGGATATAGAGAGATTGCACCAAGGACTGAAGGGCGAGCAGGTGCGAACCAAGGAGGCCTATGATTGAGCTAGTTCCCTCATTAAAGGAATTTTGGAACAATGTTTGGCGCTAGTGAGCCAGGACAGGAAAAATTATGGTGACGAGATGGAATATTTAGAAGACCTGGTGGGGATGTTGCTGACCAACATCAAGGATGGCACAGGGCCAATAGCCACAGACCTCACCAAGGAGAAGGATAATGAAAAAATCATAGTTGAGGCCAAGGTTTCAGAGTTGGAGGATCTACTCAACCAGCTCAAGGAGGTAGAAATCTTGGAAAACATGGGATTTGACAGTTGCAGGAAGGCGAGCCCATAATCGATGTGTGGGTAGCAGAGGAAGAGGCCGCTCTCAAGGAATTACAAGAGAAGATCTCTACTAACAAGTCCAAACACACGCAGTTAATTATTGACACTACCGCATAGAAGGATAAAATCAATACCAAGCGTAAAAAGGTAGAGTTCTGGATTGGAAAACTTTGGGACTCCATTACTGAACACATGGATGAGTTATAGGGTCTTTGCACGGAGCTGGTAGTGGTGATCCAAGAGCTAAAGGAGAAGTTAAAATAAATCATATTAGATCAAGTACCCAGCATCACAGGGGAATTACCACAAAAAGCATTAAAAGAACTAGAGGCATGGGAGAAGGAGAAGGGGGACGTAGAAGTGGAATTCCCTGAGTTAATCCAGTTGATCATATAAGTGGTAGCGGCCTAGATGTCCCTTTTGGCCTTAGTAGATTCTTGCAGAATTTGGTCATTAAAGTTTTGTTTGAAGCAGCGCAAGGAATTTTTGTGGGTGGAAATCACATTAATGTGGGGTGATGTTGAGCACCTAAAATGACCAAGTACCCAAGGCATGAAGGGTTGTGGCGCGAAGGAACAGAGCACGAAGGAATGCACAGAAGTAACTTTTGGGGATGCACGAAGGCTCATGCCCAAGTAGGATGGATTTGGGAATTTGTCATTTTTGGACTATGAGTAAAGTTGCGTTAGGGGAACGAATGGAAAAATGACAAGATACAGTTATGGATAACGTTAAACTATGGAGACTTGCAGCTCAAGAAAAGCATATTCCAAGGCATCATTACAGTTATCATAACAGGACAAGGGGCCCAATTTGTTATGGATTAGCTAGCACTTACATGCTAAGGATAATCAATTAGGGAAATGCATGATGACATTTGGCATGATCTTGGGTAGTGGTTAGGCAATCATGAAATATTCCTTCAGGACTTTTCTTGTAATGATGAGTGATTAGAGGAGATTCCTTCTAATTATTTCTTATGCATGGTTTTGTATGACATTTGGATAAAAGAGTGTGTACGTGTAGATAATGAAGTGTGTGTGTGTGTGTGTGTGATACGTAATTATAAGCTTTGTAATGAAGCTATCATAGAGAGCATGTTGAGACTCTATTGTTGTATTATCTCCATCCACGGAATCCTTAATGTATTCTTGGCTACTATAATGTGATGAACTAATACAAAGGAGTGGTTCTAAACATATGTGCTATGGATATCGATCTGTACATATTCTTTTATGTTTATGGATCTAAATCCTTGTGTTATTGATAATACTCATGGTTTATATCTAATTCCTCCTTGTGGTTGTGATGTTCTCATCTATCTTATGGTACATTGATGATTAGATCTAGTTTTTTTTTGTTTTTTGTCTTTGAATACATTCAGTCATATCTGAGCAGTGTTCCTCTCATGCTGATAAAAATTCTTGCAAAGCTCATATAAAGGAGGGGCTCGGTGCCTGCGCGTGCCTTGGGTGAGCTCTCAATTAGTCTGGGTGATATGTCGGTGTGCTTAGGGTTTGAGGAGAAGTTAGAGGACAAAGGAGACTTCAGTACATAGGGGGATTCTGAGCTTCCTCGCACTCCTCATTTTCTTCCTCAGTCTCGTGGCCTTCCATGCTCTCCATCTCCTTTGAGTCTGAACCTTGCGCCACACTTTGCTTCTTATTTACTGGTGACTCTTCTAACACATGGGAATTCTCTTTCTCGGGTGACTCTTCCCTCTTGGGTGTCTCCTTCGTGAGGTACTTCTTCCTGTGAGTGTAAGTACTTGTGCCCGTGCCTGACTCCTATATCCCCAAAGTCTGAACTGTATGCGCATTTGGAACCTTTTCTGTAGGAGTCTCCTCTCATTTCCTCTTCTTTATTATCACTTTCTTTCTTTTGGCAGGGTCTTCTGGGATAGATATGCCATCCTAAATAAAATCACCCTTTTCAAATGTCACCAACTTCAACATATGTACACCATATGAGACATATTTCTCTACATAAGCACGCTTCTTGGGATACACCCATGTTCAACGTAGCTCACGATAATCCTGATCTACTAAACTTAGATCAAATCTAAGTTTCTTTGCTTCTTTAAACTTTTTGACCATGCTTTGGAAGTATTACGCTATGAAAAAGAAGGGAAATTTAAACCAAGGACTCTTGGTGTCATCTGTCAAAGTAACCCTACCGATACATAAGTATTCTCCATCCACTAATGTCGTGAGATGCTCAAGTATTCTCCATTCTGCCTTGAATGCATCATGCATTCATTTGTACCATTTCTCCAAGTGTGCCTTATGAGTAGCCATAATTGTGTCATAAGTGTAGGCTTCAAATCTTTTAGTATGGGAAGCGTCCTCATCCGGGTATTCCCAAACATATTTATCTAGCCCATCGGCCACTCCAATTTCTAAAAATACAATGGTGAGAAGGACATTACCATAAATAATCTTATCTCCGTCGCGTGTAGTGTCTATGATCTCCTCTACAATAAATACTGAAAGGTTGTAGATTGTTCCCTCCAAGATCTTACAACAAACATTCAACCAACTCTTGTTTACCTGTGTTCACCTCTCTTGCCCATTCAACTTTGTGACCAGGTGTGCGGCCATCCTCATGACATTGTCAGTGATCACGGAGACATAAAATTAGCATGAACCTTCTTGTAATCATATGTCGTAATTGTCTTCTTGATGGCCTCTTTGTCACATAAGTCATCATCCAATAATTATCCTTCACAGATAATGCCAATGTAATTAGAAATCAAATGAGGAGTTATGCGCATTCTTAGTTCTATGAAATAAAAGTGATCCTCATGTACACGCAACATAAACCATTGGTATAATCTTTAGGGATTTCCGAAATAGGGCAGCTCGTAAAGGTTCAAGAGTCCAGCCTTCTTCATCTTGGTCTTCACCTCATCATCATACACGGGATTTCCATCCTATGTCCTCATTCCCATGGGGCAAACCAACTCTAATGCCATTTCCTTTTTAGTGGTGCTTGTATGATGGTTGTAGTCACTCACGGCCATCTTGTGTATGTGAGACACCCATTCCTTCCCTAATAATATGCCATCTGGGTATTGCATCTTCACGTACCACCCTTCATTAAAGTTGGTCGAAACATATGGTTTTCCTTTGCCCTTACCTTTTCCCTTCTTTGGTGAAGTGTTCGCTCCCTTCCTTAGTTCCATTTTTCTTCCCCTCAGACGTTTGTTATTTCTTCCTTGCATCTAGTTTTACCACTGCTTAAACCCTCGGCCCCACTCCTGTGAAATCTTCATGAAAATTCATGCCCTAGCTTTGGAAACCCTAACTTGGAGCACCCTTTTTCCACAAGGAAATTTAATCGCCCACAAAACCCACTAAACAACCTGCTCCACGTACACTCATGTTCTCTACTCCCAACTAGTTAACAAATCTGTTGATTTCTCACCTTCGCACACCACTTTTCCTAATTTTCTCACAAAATGCCTTAGATTGCAAGAGCTCTTCAATATTAAACGAAAGGCGAAAAACAATAGCTTGCACAACCTTCTATTTCTAGTTTCCCAGTTTTCTTCGCATTAAACTCCATGTCACCTACTACCGTACCTCAACATTAAAGTTGAATTTTTCCTCCGCTGTCCCTTGCATGTTTTATCTAGTGCTTTTCCTCTGCATGCAAACCTGGGTGAAACTCTCACAGCCTTCTAGCACTCAACAAATTTACTGACAACAGATCCTTGTGCGCACTTATAGTGTCGAAGGCAATCTTCCTCTCCATCCTAATTTCAGTTCTTCATACCACCTACCTCATGTTATTTTGCACTTTTTACCCTTGTACGTGGTTTTCTCAAAGTGTTTTGACACCAATCTTCCACCATGAATACTTATGCTACACGCCTCCCTCAATCCTACGTGCCTTTGATCCCAACAAACATTGTTCCCAACACTTACCACATCCTTCTATGAAGTTCTCCTTTACATTCCATCCCACACTAAAATAAATGTGCGGTCCTCTGCATACAAAAACCATTTCAAAAGTACATGGTTACCAGCGCGTAAACACACCCACAACAAAATGAAAAGACAAATCAAAACAACGACAAAAGGAAACACAAGAAAGAGAAATTACATTAAGGGAAACCTAAACTAACTGACAATATTGCCTTATTTACAAACACACCGAAGACTTATTTATAGTAGGTCTTTAGCCTACTCCCATTAAAATGACCAGGTAACATTGTTCCATCTAGCACTTGTAAATTTCAAGTTCCTGAATCATGTATATGAGATATCACATATGGACCCAACCAATGTACTTTAAGCTTTCTTGGGTGGCACAGAAACTTGGAATCATATAGCAAGACCATTTTCCCAACCTCAAAATTCTTGTTCTTGATGTGCCTATCATAACATGCATTTTTCTTGGCCTTTTCCATTTTCTAACTCCATCATGCTATGGCATGTTTCTCATTCAGCTACATAAATGTGTCAATATGTTCCTTAAGTGCTTGTTCATCAACTAAGCCTCCTGCACACGCAATACACAGGGATGGTAACATAAACTCAACAGGTAATACAACCTCCGCGCTAAACACTAACTGAAAGGGTGTTGCTTTGTTCAACCTTTCATAGGTTGTCCAATATTACCATAACACAACAAAGAATTTGTCATCCCAATCCCTTCTCCCAACATCAAAAATATTTGTTAACGTGTGGCTCAAAATTTTATTAAAGGCCTCAGCAGTCCCATTAGCCTAAGGGTAATAGGGCGTAGTCTTGTGATGTGCCACCATGAACTCAACTAACAAGATTCAAATAGTATCTTTTAAGAAATGTGTACCCCTATCACTCATCAAACTCAAAGGACATCCATATCTGTTGATTATGTTCTCCCATAGGAACCTAGTTGTTGTAGTTGTGTAATCTTTTGTAGGCACCGCTTCTACCAATCTTATAAGATAGTCTGTACAAGTGCTACTGTAGCATAAAACTTTCCTTCGCATGGCTAGGGAAATAGGGCCTATAAAATCAATTTCCCACTTCTCGAATAGTTATGCACTAGAAATAGGCCTTAATGTCATTTCATCACATTGGCGTGGTTTACGAAGGCACTAGTAATGGTCACAAGCCTTGCAATATTCAATACAATCCTTATAGATTATTTCCCACTAAATATCTGCGAACAGGATCTTGCACGCGATTACATTCCCCGTATAGTAACCTCCTATAATGCCACCATGAGCTTCCTCCATGATTACAATATGTTCATGCTCTAGCATGCATCGACGCAAGACCTCATCTCGGCCAAGCTTGTACAGGTCTTCTCTGATCAACATATAGGGTGCGACATGTACAACCAACTATTTTTTCTCCAAGGCCTTCATTCCTTTTGGCGCCACACCCATTTGTAGGAAAACAACAACATCCTCTAAGTCACAGGGTGTGCACTACAATCTAAACAATTGTGCATCTGACATCATTTCCTTGATGCTTTGTGCATCCTCCCCTGAGTCAATTCGTGATAGATGGTCAGGTCCCAAATTACTCTTCACTGGTTTCACCACAACTGTAAACTCAAACTCCTAAAATAATAAGACCCACCAACATATGCACCCTTGCAAAATGGGCTCGTTCACCAAGTACTTCAATTCTGTGTGGTCCATGTAGAAGATAAAAGGTGTTGCTAGCAAATACTGCCTGAGTTTGTGCAGCACGTAGATCATTGACAATCCCTCACACTCTATTGATCTAGAGGATTTCTCACAATTATATATTCCTTAAAATTACTTAAACCTAGACCATGTTGAAGGGCTTCTCGAAACCTTTCCGACGGTATGCTGAAATTCAGAATCGGAGTTCGTATACAAATTCTATCACCGATCAAATTTAAGGTCGTAAACGAGTCAACCTTGGTCAACATACCAACAAGTGGACCAATGGCAAGGTGACATGTGGTAGTTGGCGACAAGGAAAAATTGATGGTCTTGTAAGGTTTCAAAATCAGTTCTATGGTATAGAGCTCATCCCAAACTTTTCGACACATTTTGAACAAACCAAATATGAGTTCGTATGCGAAAGATATACATAGCCAAAGTTGTGGTTAAATGATGATGTGGTACACTCTAATGTGGAAAAATGACATATTATGGGCATCACACTTGGTAGGTTTATAGTGCCTTTGGATTTAAAATAATAATAATAATAATCTATTTAATTCATTCCACATGAATAAGCCTAAATCCCATGGGATATGGAGGATTTTGTGGCCAAAAATCTATTTAAAGGCTTATCATATCCCTTTCCCACCAAACGTGGGGTCAATGGCTAAATTGGGCACCTAAACCTATAAAAGGGGGATTTGAACCCTTGACCTATGCCAAAATACTTATCAGCCTTACCAACCTGCCACTTTTTAGCAAGTGATAGAACATGAGATAACTTGTATTTAAAGGGACCTTTTGGTAGGTTTGTGAATGGAAAGTTAAGGACCAGTTTGCAGAGATCACCATTTTCAAGGTACTTACGGTCTGAATTTTTCCATGGTGTGAAATCAAATTTGTTTAGAATTCTGAGAGCTTTCCTAAAATGTAAATTTTGTTACAGGAAGTGTTGTAGATTTTCCTGTGTAGGTGTTTTTCCATCGCATTTTCACATAACAGGAATGAGGAGCAGGTAAAGATCTGCATTTTCCAACCACTTCCGGTCTTAGTCAGGTCATGGAGTAAAAAGGGAAGTTTTTCATAATTTCCTCTAGTTTCAAAAAATGTAAACCTCTTTTTTGTAGGTATTGTATATTTCAAGTTGTAGATGTTTTTCAAATGTAATTTCACAGGAAACCATAAGTGAAAATACTGTAGAGGCCACAAATGGACTTGGGAATGTTTCTGGTAAATTACAGAGTTCTAAGAGGTCTGAATCAGCTCATTTGTGGGTATAAAGGTCTGTTAAGTCAATAGTGAAGGGATATTACCCTTCATTGGGCAATAATAGATCGATTCTCTTTTCGAGAATTCAGAGATGTAGGCATTTTGTCGAACTTCATTATCAAGTTCTTGTGTTGTGGATTTGATTTTAGTTTTTAGAAGCTTTTGATCAAATAAAAACAATGAAGTTAGTTTATTTGATTAACTATTAAAGCAATCACAAACTGAATTAATTGAAAGGATGTAGACTTCAGTATCCATAACCCACAATTAGGCAATGAATGCACTTTCAAATTTTGGAATCATGAATTCAGTTTGAGTGCATTATAAACTCAACTTGTGAATTAATTTAATGGTTTTGTAATAGAATCAGTATATTCACTTAAGTTGGAAAAATCAGATTAATTGATCATATTGGAAGAGTTTAAAAATTGGGATTCAAGGTACCCAAAATTGGATAATTGAACTCATGATCAATGTTGAGTCTAGTAAATTTGTTCATCTAAAAATTTTCTAAGTACTGAAAAAAATTAAGTGCCATTTTCGGATCAAGTTGGTATCAGAGCTGGTTTAGCTCTTGATTTTGCTTCAGTATTTTTGGTTTAGTTTGGTTTTTGCATTTTGGCTTGATCTTTCAGTTGCATCGTGTAGTTTTTGGAAGTACATGTGTGCAGGAAAACCATGGGAAAGTTATCCAATAAGGAGAAACTTGAGGAACTTGAAGCATGTAATCAACAGATACAGGGGGAAAATGCCTTCCTGAGATGTCAACTATTGACTCCAAAGGAGAAAAATGACACATTGAGAAGAGAGCTAGAATCTAAGGATGAGCTCTTAATGGTGTTGCAAATTGATGGACCTAAGAAGGTACCTGTTACTATTACTGCATCCACTACGACAGATGTGTGCACAGTAAGTATGACAACACTTAATTCCTCTCCCAAAGCTAAGTTAGCTTCAGAAAGTGTGCTTGGTGGATTTGAAAAACACATTAAAGGTATATGATCTAAGCTTTTAAATAATATGTGATTTAATGGAATTAGCCTTGGTAAGAACAACCAAGGCATAACTAACCAAATCTTGGTAGAGGAAAGGCCTCAACATGCAGAACTGAGATATGCTAGTGCAGGGGAAATGGAAATTGGAGAGAACTCCAAGACTGCTAGAAGAAGACAAACTTTTGACATCCAAGTTTCATCCCCACAAGCATCAAGTGGTTCATCCTCAATAGGAGGAGTTGTTAAGAATTCACCACGAAGAGGTATAGAAATCCCTCCACCTTCTGTTTACCATGGTTCTAAAATGAAAGGTAAACAAAATGATCCCTTATCTACATTAGAAAAATTTGGTTATGATTTTCAAACAATGTTAAATAGTTACCCTTGCACATTTTGTGGGTTGTCTAATCATTGTGTGGCAAAGTGTAAGAAACGGAAGTCCATATTGGAACATATTGAAAAAATGCATTCTCCTAACCCTGGCTTGGCTAAAAATAGTCAAGGTAAGGTTCCTAAAAATGTGGATCCTAAAAAAGTGGATCAGAGATTTTTTGGTCACTATAAGAAACCAGGTCATGAAATTGAAAAATGTTGGAAGCTACATCCAGAAAAAAAAAATTGTTAAAAAGGATCACAGTTTTAAACCAACTATTATGACCTCTTCAGTGGCACATGTAATAACTGAATCGAATCGGCCCCCTAAACAAGACAATATGTTGAGTAAGGTGGGTAAGCAATTTATAAGTTTTATGTTTGCATAATTGATTTATGGAATACATGCAAACTAACAAAGTAGTTTTGGAAATCTTGTTGAATTGTGAAAGGGATAAGTACCAAATTTATTTTTCTACTTTGGTGTTGGTGAAGTATCCTGAAGAGGAAATAATCAGGCAACCGGTTTAAAATACTTGATGTAATTTTCTTTTTTGATGGTTTTGCAACTTCATCTTTTAGCAGCATTTATAGTCTAGTGGGCATGATCATTAATCGGATGTCTATATTTGGATTGTAGTTAGTATGTTGTTATTGTGTAATTCGTGGCATGTAAGCATTGTTTGTAAGTGTACAACTTATAAAAACTCTTTGTTTACTATGCATGATTTTTGCACATGTGTTAGTCTTATTGACAGGCTTAATATTTATAACTGTCAGATATAGTTGCAAATAGTATGTACAAGTTTTGCACTGACGACCTACGAATGTAGGTTACAATTTTACATTGTTGACAATGGTGAGTGCAGGATCAGGATGTACAGAGGAATATGGCAGTTGCAGTGTCATATCAGTTGTAATTTAAGCCATTAAGTGATGTTACTAATATTGGCATTTGGATATTGTGAATTGTTGGAAAAATTACCATGCTTTAAACTGAGTTCTATGTTTGTATTATGTTGAGAACGTGTGTTAAGTTCAGCATAGGAAATTTCCATTTTGAGGTCAAAATGGTCTTACTGGGGAGGAGTGATCCAGAGGATTTGTTATGAGTATATATTCCCTAAAATTCCCTAAACCTAAACCATGTTGAAGGGATTCTTTAGACCTTTCTGAAGGTATGTTGAACTTTAGAATCGGAGTTTGTATGCAAATTCTATTGCCCATCAAAGTTAAGGTCATAAATAGGTCAACCCTGGTCAACAGGTCAACCCTGGTCAACAGGTCAACAAGTAGACCAATGACAAGGTGACACGTGGCAGTCGGTGACAAGGAAAATTTGATGGTCTTGTAATGTTTCAAAATCAATTCCATGGTATAGATCTCGTCGTAAACTTTCTGACACATTTTGAACAGACCAAATTTGAGTTCGTATGCGAAAGATATGCATAGTCAAAGTTGTGGTCAAATGATGATGTGGCACACTCTGACGTGGACAAATGGCATATTATGGGCATCACAATTGGCAGGTTTGTAGTGCCTTTGGATTTAAAATAATAATAATAATAATCTAATTAATCCATTCCATGTGAATAATCTTAAATCCCATGGGATATGGAGGATTTTGTGGCAAAAAGCTATTTAAAAGCTTATCATATCCTTTTCCCACCAAATGTGGGGTCAATGGCTAAATTGGGAGCCTAAACCTATGGAAGGGGGATTTGAACCCTTGACCTGTGTCAAAATACTTATCAGCCTTACCAATCCGCCACTTTTTAGCAAGTGATAGAACATAAGATCACTTCTATTTAAAGGGACCTTTTGGTAGGTTTGTGAATGGACAACGAAGGACCAGTTTGCAGAGATCACCATTTTCGAGGCACTTATAATCTGAATTTTCCATGGTGTAAAATCAAATTTGTTCAGAATTTTGAGAGCTTTCTAGAAATGTAAATTTTGTTACAGGAAGTGTTGTAGATTTTCCTGTGTAGGCATTTTTCCATCGCATTTTCACATAACAGGAATGAGGAGCAGGCAAAGATTTGCATTTTCCAACCACTTCCAGTCTGAATCAGGTCATGGAGTAAAAAAGAAAGTTTTTCATAATTTCCTCTAAAAAGGGATGTTTTTCATAATTTCCTCTAATTTCCAGAAATTAAACCTCTTTTATGTAGGTGTTGTATATTTCAAGTTGTAGATGTTTTTCGAACATAATTTCACAGGAAACCATCAATGAAAATACCATAGGGGCCACAAATGGACTTGAGAATGTTTCTGGTAAATTGCAAAGTTCCAAGAGGTTTGAATCATCTCATTTGCAATTATAAAGGTCTGTTAAGTCAATAGTGAAGGGATATTATACTTCATTGGTCAATAATAGATCGATTCTCTTTTCGAGAATCCGAAGATGTAGGCATTTTATCGAACTCCGTTATCAAGTTCTTCTGTTGTGGATTTGATTTCAGTTTTTTAGAAGCTTTTGATCAAATAAAAACATTCAAGTTAGTTTATTTGATTAATTATTAAATCAATCACAAATTGGATTAATTGAAAGGATGTAGATTTCAGTATCCATAACCCACAATCAGGTAGTTAATGCACTTTCAAATTTTGAATCATGAATTCAGTTTGAGTGCATTATAAATTCAGCTTGTGAATTATTTTAATGGTTTTTGTAATAGGATCAATATATTCACTTAAGTTGGAAAAATCTGATTAATTGATCATATTGGAAGAGTTTAAAATTGGGATTCAAGGTACCAAAAATTGGATAATTGAAGTCATGATCAATGTTGAGTGTGGTAAATTTGTTCATCTGAAAATTTAAGTACTGAAAATTTTTTCGAAGGCATTAAGCTTCTAAGCCAATTCAAAGGTAGCGAGGAGATTTTAAAAGCTTATAAGTTATTTAAATAGGCCTTATAATTTGTAAAGGCAATTTTTTTGTAAAGTAAGTCCTATTTAATATTTAATAGGCAAATATTGTGAAGCGAAATCCTATTATTTTAATAGGCAAATTGTAAAAAATTGGGAGTTATTGGAAACTCACCAATTGTCCCATAACGCCACACTTTTATTTGTGAAGATAGAAACTGTTGACCGGAGAGCCATAAGGCATCTTGTGAACGTCTAGAAGGCCGATCGAGTTCCAGAGGAGATTGTGAACCAGGAAGGTGGAGGACAGACTGATTGATAATCGATGTTCTTTGAAAGGTTGGAGCACTTTATAGGCAAGTAAAGTTCCATTAGGTTTTATTGTAAGATATAACATTATACTTACAAAATTTGACAAGTGGAACGGTTCGATAAGAACTCAGAGACGTAGGTTATTGCCGAACTATATAATCAATTCGCGTGCAATGTCATTTATATTCTTGCATTATTTTGGATTGTTTTACTTAAAACAGAGTAATTTTTATCGGTAATTTTTAATAAGCCTATAGGGCTCCAAAGGTCGTAAAATATGTGTGTGTGTGTGTGTGTGTGTGTGTGTGTGTGTGTGTATTTATGTATATTTGACCTAGATTTTCGGATCATCCGTGGTGGTATGATTTTGTTTTATTGGGGTAAGCTTCCTACTAAGGGATGGTCAACAATTCCCTCTCTGGGTTGTGCTAAGACCGCTCCAATCACCATCCCGGATGCATCAACATGTACATGAAAAGGTTTATCCCGAGAGGGAAAGCGCAAAATGGGTGCGGTGGCAAGCTTTTCCTTTGATATGTCAAATGCCACCCACTGTGCCTCTCCCCAATAAAACTTACTTTTATGTTTCAATAACTCTTCCAGTGGCATGGAAATTTGGGCATATCCCTTGATGAATTTCCTATAGTACCATGTATGCCCTAGGAACCCACGTACAACGCTTTGACTGGGAGGCTCCTCCAATCTTACTATAACAACAACCTTTGCGAGGTCTACCAGTAAGCCTTCTTTGCAAATAATGTGTCCCAACAACGTGCCAAAAGGAACGGCAAAAACACACTTCTTAATATTCAGGGAGATGCTCAACTTCCTACATCTCTCAAACATCAACCATACATTGTCACAATGGTCTTTTACTAATCCGTAAATTGTTCAATCATCCAGGTAGACTTGAAGAAACTTGTGAATGAAATCCTGAAATGCCTGAACCATAATGCGCGAAAACATAGCAGGTGCGTTCTTCAGTCCAAAAGGCATGACCGTATAAGCAAAAATTCCCCATTCAGTGGTGAAATTTGTTTTCTCCTAGTCTTCCTTCGCAATTCTCACCTACTGATAACCCGAGAATTCATTTGTAAAAAAATAGATCTCTTGCCCAGCTACACCTTCTAGAATCTCTTCAATAAATGGGGTTGGGAAAGGGTCTATGACACATGCAACATTGAGATCCCTATAGTCTACACATATCCTTATTCTCCCATCCTTTTTTATATTAATGACCATGAGGCTTACCCACACGGATTCCTCAATAGCCTCAATAATTCCAGATTCTATCATCTTGTCAAGTTCCTCCTTAACCTTTACGTGCAAATTCAGATTCATTTTGTAGGGTCATTTCCTGATAGGGCGCGTACCTTCTTTCAACTTGATTTGCATTTCACCCAACAAAGGATGAACCCCTTTTAACTCGTGGTACCAGTGCATGAACAAATCTTGGAAATCATGCAGCAGTTCAACTACTTTCAAAACCTCCTAGTTTGTCCAGTAGTCTCCTATAACAACTTCCTTGGGCTCTGCTTCGGTACTAATGTTAACCTTCTTCATTTTCAAGAGTTCATGGTAGGCACACGCTTTCTCATCTGCCTTATCTAGGATCTCGCGTGTTCCTTCTAAAGGCTCAACATGCAAATTCTCCATCTCCTCACCATCCACCAGGTACACCAACTTACCCTTCTCTTTCTCCATGCAGGCGCACTCAATTTGTACTTCTTCCACCTCTTCTTCTTCAGCGAAGTGTGCCCCTAACTCAGGTTCACCTATAAACTCCAAGATTTGTTCCTCGACCATTGCAAAATCTCCCAAGGTAACGCGCTTGACTACCCGTAGTGCCTCATTCACCAATTGCTTAGGGGATTGGTACTCAAAGGTCTGGATGATATCCATTGTCATCTCCTGCCAATTCCCCATCTGACAATGTAACTCTGAATGGACGTACAAGGCGCGTAGACAACCCTACAAGGTGGAATAAAACTTATGTATCCATATGGAAGGGGGTAAAGCTTCTGCGTTTCCCATCCAAGTCTTATCGCACTCACGAACATGACATGAGGCGGGTCCTTTTCCATCATAGTCACAAGTCCGAGATGGTGCATTACTTTGGAGAAACCTTATAGAGTGGTTGATTCTCAACTCGTGTCATTCTATAAGATTGTCTCGATGGGTTACCCACCACCATGTTGTTGTTCCGCGCAAAGTATAGGTAAGCATATTCCTTCTCTCCACTTGACACTTCCACTGGATTTCCATTTTGCTCAAAAATACATTAGGGTCGCCCTCCCCATGTATAGTGGCAACTGCCTTCCTCCCAAGCACCTAACTAAGTGCGTTTTGACAAATCTTGTCCCAGTATCCTTCAAATGCCTTCCAACGAACTCGTATGTCCCGTGCGCCCAATTGTCACAAGCAACATTGGTTGTATCACTTATGGACTATGCATCATCCCATTGAATGACCCCATCCTTTGATGGTTGAATGAACTCCGGGTCCCTGATGGTGTGCACATATATATTGTTTAGGTCTTCTTCACCCAATGACTCTACATAAGGTGCAGACCATCCATCAGTTAGTGGGATGATCACGTGCTCTTCCTTGTTCTCAATGTTGTTGTAGCCATTATTGAAACATAGGTGAACATTATTTGCATAAAACCAAGGGCGCCCAAGTAATGCTAGGAAACTATCAGCCTCAGCAATCTTTAGAACCTCAAAGTCTCTAGTAAAATTTTCCCCTTAAATAGTTATGGGTGCACCTTTCAACACCCATAGAGGCATGGCATTTTTCCTATTAGCCATGTACATCACATTCGAATATGGCTGCAATGGGGGCCTTCCCATTTGATTCCATGCATCTAGAGTAAGGACATTAACCTCCGTGTCTGTGTCAATTAATATATTACATAGGAGCCACCCATCAAAAACTACATTCAGTGTGATCTCCTTATCATAATCAATGTTGTGAGGAGGTAGGTTAGCTTGTAGGACTTGTCTCTGGCGCTCTCCTCCAGCACGCAATATACCTTTTCTCTTAGTCCATTCTCCCAACAGAGGAATAATGATTTCCTACCACAACATCTGACACACTTCCCTAACCTCATCCATATCCTACCTGAGAAACCTCAGTTCTCTTCTTCTGCTCCAATTGGTGGGATTGCTCCTTCAGACACTGGATTTCTCCTTGCAAACTCCTAATCACCTCCATGGTTTCTTGGTAATACCTCCCTCTGGTGGGTAGGATCAGGATATTTCCCATGTATCACTTCTTATCTTGTGATAAGAGGCTTCTGTTTTGGTTCCTCTTGGGCGCATGTAGCCTCAGTGTGTGTAGTGACCAAAATAGGCTCTAGCTCGAGAGTTAAGCACTACTCCTCAACATCCATTGTGGGCCGATCCTCTTTACACTCACCATCCCCACGCCTTTGTCCTTCTTTTGGTTCTTTCTCATGTGGTCATAAAAATCTAGAGTATTCTTCATACTTGTGCTTCTTTCCACACCATGAGCACTGTAACAAATCAGGGCACTCGTGCTTGTAGTGTTCATTCGATCCACAATTGTAACAGCAGGTCCACAGGAGGAAAGTCACCTCTTCCTCCGTGACTATTTGTATGGTCTCTGAAGCCTCTGCTGAAAACCTCTTCCTGTGAACCTCCTCCATCCATGTTACCCTTCATAATGATGATCCTCATCCTTAGAACTTGCTCTGCAATACTGGTCTGGCGCACATCAAAATCAATGGCATCATGGATTTGGTCTATCAATTTGATAATCCTTGGTATCGTGAGTAGTAGATGTGAAAATCTTACAATAGTAGGACACGTTCTTGTTGGATTGCACGCTTGACAACAATGGGCATCTACTTACATCATGATCTCCATGAAATATTTCATAGTCTACTGACATGGTGCACACCGAATTTCGAGGGAAACTATCCTTCGTGTGCCCCTCCACTTCACAATCCATGCACCAAAGTCCACATTGTGTTTCATGAGTTGAATTTGCAGACAAGTTCTCAAGTTGTTTAGCCATGGAAGGTAATCTGAGCTTCCAAAAATGGACTCACTCCAGTGTCAATGCTTCCCAATGACCTTAGCGTGCAAAGTATCCTCCAAGGCCTCGTGCATAGATTCTGTGAAAGTTTTATGTGAAAGGGCTCACCTGAAGGGCTTGATTAAGCCCCCTAATGAACCATTGATGCATGTCAGGAAGAATGGATATCATATGATAATTGTGACAAGAGAGTCTTAAAACACGCGTCATACTCTCGTACACTCTCTACCATACCTTGTTAGATTTCCTTCAATGTGTTGATGCTCTTCTGTTTGAACTCAAGAATGTGGAACTCTGCCAAGAAGTCATCATCATCAACGTGGTATAATCCACCACCATTCTGATGGGGGTCATAATTCTGGTACCAACTATGCACGTGTGCACCCTTACAATGTAGTTACAAATTGACTTGCTTTTCACTATGGGGCAATGATAGCCCTTTGTGTGCCATAGCAACTCACACTTGTGTACATGCTCCACGACATCCTCAACACCCTTGTAATCAGGTAAGTGGAGTGACATCTCATAAAACACCTATTGATGGTGTTGTGGACCTTGGTTACTAGATCCAGGACCTTGATTCCCTCATGTGTTGCCTCCACCACCAGATCCACTAGATCCGCTAGCTCCTATTCCTTTGGATCCACCTAGATCCTCCTCATCGTAGTAGGAAAGGGCCCTGAAAGTAGTTGCACTCTACATTCCCACCATCGTGTTAAACTACGTGCTGAACAGTCTGTGATACTGAACCACTCCCAGATGTGTTTCCCTGTGCCACTTCTAGACATGATACCCAAACCTTATGAACCCACACCTTTCCTAAATGATGTGCCAGAACAAAATACCTCCAAACAATGAGAAATGTCTATGCACAACCATAGATGGGTGTAATGTAAAATGATATCTACCTGATGTTATCTACTCACCAACACCAACTGAACTAGAAATACTTGTCTTAGATACTGGAAAACTAAGCGTCAGGGTTTGGTCTCTAGGTGGGACTAAGATTCACGCCTATGCCTCTCCTCCTTTCTCCATACAATGAGCTCTCACCAGAAGCCAAGGGGGTTTCTCTCCTACACTTGCCAAGATGGGGTAGCATAGACTGCTCAGGTCTGACATTCCCTCCATGTTCTAACCTCAAATCCTTCTTGCAACATCTATCTTCATAATCCATCACACCAGATAACTTCACATTATCTCATCAAACTCCCTTTCTCAGTGCTTCATTGTACTTAAGTCCACTGTCTCCTCTCTCTTGCCTCTGCCACAAGGTCCAACCATCTCCACCACACCAACTTACTTTGCCCCATGCCTAGCAAGAGTTTAGCCAACCATAGGAAATGCTTCCAAACTCAAAGTAATAATCAAGATCTTGATGGCTAACAACAAAACACGCAAGAAAGATCCTCTGGGTTCTCACAAGAACTCAAACTCAGCAACCTCCAGACAAGAATAAGTTGAGATTACGTACTCCAAGGTGTAACTAGTCAACACACCTTTCCACCACTGATCAACAAGCATGAGTCCCAGGTTAGATCAACATCCTACAACCATTGATATTCCTCCTGGGTCCAAACATGAGGTCTATAGTACCAACTCATCCTTGATGTATATGCTGAGAGCCATTCATACAACTCTACTAGAGAAACAACAGAAGAATGTCTCATAGAGCTCTTGATACATAGGTTCTCCTCCACCCATTTACGTGCATCAAACTCAGATCCAGTACTGAACCTCTCAGAAACTCATCCTCTGTGCTTTTAAGCTAGGTCTCGACATTGTCCAAGGTCAGATGCTTCGTCATCACTCATCATTCTCGCAACAACTTCAAAAGAGGTCCCGAGCAATGGAACCAAAATGTAGTCATCTTTCATATACCTTCTTTCTACCCCAAGTGCATCAGCCTGTCCTATCACCCAAGGTATGCATTGTGAGTGCTCACTAAAAACTGAGGCACATAAATGAACATCAATGGTGCATTGTACTAATAAAGAAACCCCTCCTTTATGTGAGCTTCTAGGTATCGAGAATGTTCCACCATTAATCCGGAGGATGGGTTAGTCATCTTTCATATACTTTCTATCTACCCCAAGTGAACAGCCTAACCTAGTATATGCATTCACTCAAACGGCACAGCCCTTAAAATACAGATACATTCACTAAAAACCAGGAAGTATAAATACTAGATCCAAGCACAAATGTACCATCAATGGAATTAAACATTGTAATAAGCATAAAGAAACTAGATCTGATCCATAATAACATGAATAACACAAGGGTTTATACCCATAAACAAGGATATCCAGAATAACACATCATATATTGATTTATAAACATTTACAGTAGCCTCATTACATCACAAGGGTCATATAGAGACCGAATATACAAAGAAATTCCATCTCAAAATCCCTACAAGATAATCTACACAGAAAACCCTAGCTATGGTCTTCCATCTTAGCTCTATTTTCAAACTTGAACACCTACATTTATGTATATCATCATTCTTCCCTAACCTCTATCTAGTACTAAAAAACATCAACTAATTATAAAAACGGAAGCTCTAAACACCACAACCCACAGCATTCTTACATCACTTCATTACCTCTCCAAATTTGTTTATTTCAAACCCAAGCACTCCTTTAAATATAATTTGGATCTTTCCTTCCATCGCCATATCTTCACCCATGAGTCAAATTGCATGTGAGGTGGAAATGTGATCCTTCATTATTGAGTTCCTTTACCATCTCACTAAAGCCTAATAAGTCTCCACTAACCATAATGATTCTTATCCCATAATATTACCTTAATGGAATATTATTTTCATTAGCCCCAATATTCAAGGCTAGAACCTTATCTAGTCATCATGCCTACTCGATCCTTCATGTGTTTTTCTATGTGGCACCATAACACACAATATATGGCTAAGTCCTTAAACCCTTATTCTGCTTCTGTGCGCGTCGTAGTTATGACTTAAACCCTTTCCTTGCACGCTTTTCCCTGGGCACCTTCCTCCTGTACTACCTTCCACGTGTGTTGACCTTTTGCCTAGGGACTTAATCAATATAGGGCCTAACAGGGCCTTTCTGATCCATTGCTCAAACAATGATAGGCGTTTAAAGCTCAAGCTTGGTATACTTGGACCAATCTTCGAGAAGGATATGATCATATTTTAAAATGCCTCGACCTTGCTCTTCTTTCACAACATACCTTTTTTCATTTTGACACATAAGGCTCCTCTGTTATTAAGGTATGGTCTGACATGCTTTTGTCATATCACCACTCGATTACATTTAAGGTTGTTTGGTAGAGTGCTCTTCTCAAAGTTCCCTCTAATCAATTCTATCTTAATGTAACTTTGTTGAGTCACACGAGGTGGTCCCACTCATTGCTAAAGTTTGGAACATGGTGCCACGTCTGCCTTTTGTTGCCAACTGGATCTCATGGTGGGAAGCAGTGATTCAGTGCACCACCCTTCAGCAAGCAGGTGGCTTAAGTCTATAAGTGAGCCGATTCGGCTCTGTTAAAAGAATTCAGATGGATCTTGTTGTTATTGGAGGCCAATCCTTTTGATATTCCTCTCTAGATTCAAGAAGTTGAAACCCAACACAAGCTCAATCTCATCAAGGTGCATTTAGCCCATGGTGCTCAGATCCAGTCGAGGGTGCATTGGCTTAAGGTGGGAGACAAAGCCTCTAAAATATTTTTCAAATCCCTCCACACCAAGCATGATTGTCAATAGATCAAAGCTATTTATGATTTGCATCAACGGCTCACGGAGCTTCCAAAGATCACTAATGCTTTTGTCGAGCACTACCATCTGGTTTATTAAGCTCAAGATGTTTCAATGGAGCGAGTTGCTGCCTTGCAGAAATGTGTTAATGTGGTGCCTACTAAGATTTCGCCCAAAGAGCGGGCCTACTGTAATGCTCCACTCACTTTGGAGGAGTTCTATGTAGCCTTGCTTTGCTTAGCTGATGACAAGTCACCCGGTCTAGATGGGTTCCCGTGTGAATTTTACAAAGCCACTTGGTCTTTTATGGGACTTGATTTGCTGCGTGTCTATAACGAAGCTCTTCAATGCAATTCTTTTAGGAGTTTCATCAATAAAGGAAACATTAAGTTCATCCCTAAAGGATGCGACCCCAGGCAGATGAATAATTAGCGTCCCATCACCCTGTTAAATGTTTCTTATAAAATTCTTGCCAAGGCATTGGCTCTTCGCATAGCCGATCTAGTGCCCAAGATTGTTAGTCTTGAACAAAACAACTTTGTTAAAGGTCGATACATTCTTGATAATCTTATAGCTGCGTGGGAAGGCATGGAATGAGCTCGGATGTCTCTGCAACAACCTTTATTTCTCAAAATTGATTTCGAGAAAGCGTATGATTGTATTGAATGGCCATTCATTTTGGTCATGTTTAAAGCCCTTGGCTTTAGCGACTTCTTCAGATCAGCTGTCAACACTCTGTTTTCTAATGCCTTGGCTCACCTTACCATCAATGGTCATTAGTCCACTACTTTTGGCCTCTTCCGTTTTAACAAACATGGGTGCCCTCTTTTACCAACCTTGTTTGTTCTTGTTGTTGACGCCGTAGGGTATCTCATAGTGCATAATGTTGCTCAAGGTCACATTCGTGGGATTTTTCTTCTTGATCATGCAACACAACTCATCAATGGTCACTTTGTTGATGATTCTTTCCTTACCATTGCTGAGCCTGAACAAAATGTTGCCAGGGTTTTTGACTGCCTCGATACGTTTTGTCTTGCCTCTGGATCTAGCATTCAAATGGCAAATACTTTGGGCTACTGTGAAACTTGCTTACCTATCCCGGACTGGCTGCAAGCTTACCCTTGGAGATGGCTCAGCCATGGCGAGAAATTTAAAATTTTGGGAATTCCTTTTTCCTTTGAAAGTGACTCCACCGCCTTATGGAAATATGTTATTAACAGAGTGGATCTTAAGGTGGCTCGGTGGTCTTCTAGACCTCTATTCTTTGCTGGTAAATTCGAAGTTTGTACTGAGATTCTTACCACCACCCATGTGTATTACTCTGCTTGTTGGTGCCCTTCTCGCTCTTCGTTCGCCAAACTTGCCAAGCTGTTGCGAGAATTTTTATGGTGTAAAAAGTTTTGGTTCAACTGGCTTCTATAGAGTGGTTTGGGAGGTCTATTGTCTCCCTTAGGAGCAAGGCGACATGAGGATCATCAATGTTTACCGACAGAGTGTGGCTCTTTGTTCTAAATGGGTACTTCGTTGTTTGACAGGTAATCAGGCCTAGAAACTCTTGCTGCAACACTGCATTACAACTGGAGCTCTGTATGGAAAGAAATGTTGGAATGGTATCAAGCTGCATACCCTTATTATCACTAAGGTTCTTGTCAAAATCACCAACACATTTGCTGCCAAAAGTATCCAGAAAGCCTTTGAAATGGTCAAGTCGTGGATGCGATGGATTGGCGATGGTTTTCGCATAGGGATTTCTTTTAATTCTCAAAATTTTTGGTGGTCTCCCGTCATCACCGGTGGTACTCTTTCACTTGTGGAAACTCCGGGCATCAAAGCTCTCCGGTTTTCTCGCAAGGGCATTCATACCATTCAAGATTTGGTTACATGCAGAGACTGAGTACCTTGGATGGAACTTAAATTGAAATTAAATCTCGTCAATTCAGACCTTCCCTCAATCTATAAAATTCAAGAACTTCTGCCCAATGTTATGCTCCACAAATTGGGGCTTTAACCTTTAGAAGCTTGTTGGTGTGATTGGCGGTGGAACCAGGAAATTGCTTTCCTTCGCTATAATGTTAGAACACCATACCATCTGTTGACCCTGCTCTTGCCCACCATCGATAAGCTCAATGCCCGATGGGGTTTACGATTTGCACATTCCACTTGGCTTCATAGGCTTTCCAGTACTTGACATCCTCTCCTCGAGCCCAAAGTTAATCAATTCCTTTGGTGTTTGGTCTGCTTGTGGGCAAACATCTTATTCATATCGACATCCCTAATCCTAAATGCCCCTTCTGTTCCCACCCTGAGTCGTTTAAACACTTATTTTGGTCATGTTCTCATGCTCATGCCATATGGACTTGGATCCACTCCTTTTCTAGCCTTATCATCCTGAATTATTTCATTGACGTCTTGCCTTATTTGGAGATTTTAGTCCTTGGCCTCATTATATTGATACTCTTTGGCAATTGTTTCGTACCTATATTTTGTTTCATATTTGGAAAGCTCACAATGCCTTAATATTCCGACATAATCAATCCGTTGCTTTGTTTTCCACTAATGACAAAGTGGTGATATTGTCTATTGTTTGCATACAGATTCAAGCTCAAGCAACGAAGGTTGCCACGAAGTTTGCTCATTTATAGGAGCTTTTGGATCATTGGGGGAGTGCGCCCTGAACTATGAGTTGGGTCCGTCTGGATCCTTTGCTACCGCCACCTCGGCCTTCGCCTTCGCGACAACCACCACACGCGGGACCGCGTCGTAGAAGATGCTCACGCAGTGACCATTATGCCTCTCCTCAGGGCTGCCCTTCAGCTCCGTCCTCGTCTGGACCTGGTTGGAGCCCGCCTCCGAGGGGGAAGGGCATTGCTAATTCTCCGTTGTGGGGCTCTCCGTTGCCGGGCTTGTATACTATCGCTGGTTCGCCTCCCCTTGGATGGGGAATTATGGTTCTTTTACAAATGCAGATGTTGGACTGCGATGGCTGGCAGGTGGATCCTCCTTCGGCTAAGCCCAATAGTGGAGTGTTTAACCCTCCTCGGGATGACCCTCCTCCTCCTCCTAGTGTTGCGACATGTGCTTAATTCTGCTGCTGTGAATTGTTTCCTGTGCTTTTTGTTGGCCCTCTGCGCGTTTTGATGTAGCCCACATGACGTTTGCTGTTTTGATGTTGCCCTTGTGGCATTTGGTGGAACTGCGAGTCTTCTAGTCACCCCTGCTAATGCAACCCTCTTTATTTTTATTTTAATTTAAAGGGCAGTTCCAATAGTAAAACTAAGAGAGTTTAATGTACTCGAATGTGACTTTTCCACCCATTTTATATGACTAATAAATATGCTCTTTCCAATTATAAAATAATGTTTTTTCACCTGGTTGTTTGATTTTCGGTGGATTAAAAATTTCATTTGAAAGCTGTTTAATTTGGAGGCATTCCCGCCATTGTCACAGACCGCAGGGCTCTCTCTCTCGCACATCGCTTCAAAAGCCCAACAAAATATCGAATGGCAGGGAAACATAAGTAACAATCATTCATGTCGTCTTCTTCTTCTTCTTCGGCCAGTAAGGGAGAGAGGGCTTCAGTCGCAACCACAGGTAGCGCGTTGCCATTTTCCATCATCATCACCATACTCAGGTTTGGATTTCATTCTTCATTGTTAATTTATTTTCCAGCCGAAGAAAATGGATTCTTCTTTTATTACATCTTACTCACTGCCAGAACCTCTTCTTTTATCTTCCTTAATCACATTTAGTCTCCTAAAACATGCCGATGACAACGACAACCTTAAAGACGAAAACTAATAACCCAATGTACAGATGCATTCTTTTGGCTCAACAGCCTACAAATTCCGCAATGCGTCAATAACCGAAATTACGACACAGTACTAGTCACCGATAGTTAGATATGCGCAGCTTCATTCTGTTTTAACATTTTGACTAACTTGCCACTGCTTGAGGGAATTCAATCTAATTTTTAGATTACAGTGACCACTCATGTGTACTTTCCACAATTCATAATAATTGCAGCCCAAGTCTCTGTCCTTAATTTTTGATGCTGCATCATGAAATTTTACATTACATGTTCCCACAGTTAATCTTGAAGAAACAAAAATAAATTTACAACACGAAAAATAATTATATATAATCTCAGAAATTTCAAAATTGACATTTTCTTATAGTTACCACTAAGGAAATGCCTAATTATAAAAATAAAAATGTCTAGAAAGTCTCAAGTCGCTGTACATGAGTTTGCATCATATACTAAACCAATGCATTTCTACTAAAGCAAACTGCAAACAAACTTAACGTTTGATCCTTAACCAGTCGTTTTGCAGTTGTTTCAATCGTTTCATTACAAAATATTTAGTCCTGTCATAATGATGGACAATATTTCTGTAGGAAATTTTTGGCTTCACTGGAAGGGATTTGAGGGATGGTTAAAAGTTTAAAACCTTCACAAGTTTTTTTTTTTTGCTGCAAGAAAATGTAGATGCGGGGAACATCTCAATAGCTTTTTTGGGGTCCAAACTTTATTATGATTGAGCAAGGTAGGCCATGAGCTTTTAGAGGACAAGGTTGATATACTTTAGGCATCTTCAACTAGTGCTTAGGCATTTTGGAACCTTTCCAAATGATTGACATTGAATTACTAGTAGTTAAGTAAAGACATAATGGTTTACAATAGATTATTTTTAAAAAGTTGCATGTGTCAATGATGGACTAGGTACTATCTTTGGCAATAACACAATAAGTATATAAAACATTGTTAGTTTTTATGTGATTGGTTGTGAGAGACTCAAGTTCAACAAAGGGGATATCCGTTTGGAGCTATTGCATGATTGATTCTGGTAATCTTGCCTGCGAGTGGGATGAATAATTATTGTTTTATAAGGGATCCCTAAGCTTTGCAAACTTGGGTATGTCACAATATCCACTTTGTTTTTTTTTGTGAATTATATAGGTCAACAAATTCAATGCAGCCAAAAATTAAGCTACTTATGGATAAGGACATATTGCTGTTACTACTAAGAAGAATATATTAGGGGAGTGTACCATGTTAAAAGGGTAAATATTTTATCTCAGAAATAGAAAAATTGAAAACTGAAGAAGGAAAGTATAGAGCTCTAAGCTTGTGTAGGAAGACAAAGAGTCATCCACCATGGGATCACCTTCATGCTTTCCAAGCCCGCCTTCTTAGTCCCTTTGGTCTTCTTGGTTTTTAGATTCTTTTATTTGATTGTTCTTATTAAAAATCTTATTTGTCTTGCCTTGTTGTTTGTGCCTGTCCTTTGGTAAAGTTTGTTTAAGCCTTTTGTGTTTATTGTGTATTTTCTGGGTGTCCTTGTTTGAATTTGATTGCTTATCATACATTGGACTTAGGCTTGGCCCTTATTATGCAAACTTGATGGGAGCTAATAGCTCCGCATTTGTGGAAGTAGGGGAGAGGGTGTTAATGGTGAAGGCTGGCCTGAATTTAAGTTGGGAAAAGACTTATCTCGGCTGTCGAAATGTATTTTGAAAACAAAGCTCAAAATTCTAGTGATAGGGCTAATAATTAGTCGGTTCCTAAAACAAAAGTGCCATAGACTACTGGAATCCTAAAAAAATCCTTCAACGAAACCCTTCGACAGGAGTTTGCAGTGTTGTCAGCTAGAGCATAGTTTGTCGGCATTGGACGTGGGGCTGTAGGTGAATGGGATGGACCCGTAGAGAAGTGAGGAGAAGGTAAGGACCCTATCCATTTGTTTATCCTTCATATTTTCCCTAATGAATCTATGTGCAAAGATTTGCTCAATGAAGAAATTAAACTCATAAAAAATCTGGGTATTTTTTGTGTGTATGAATGTTAATGGACTTACCTTGAAGTATCCCTTGAAAATCCGACCCTGTTTTGGTGATTTGAGCTCCAAGGAATATTGTCAAACACTTGGCTTGCAAGTCTGTACTTGCTGTTGTAGTTTCTTCATTTGGTGTTTTGGTTTGTTTTGATGATTGCAAAGGACTTGCAAGAAGTAATTTAAATGACTGAAATAAAGGGAACGCAATGCTACAGCTATATGCAATCAATATATGACTGAAATGACATGAGAAATGCACCTACAGCTTAGTGGACATTATTACAAACATTTGCTATGTAAACTATTGATTGAATATGAACTAAAATAAGTAACTACAGAAATGACATATTGACAAACATTTGTTGTGCAACCTTATTTCTCCTTTATTGAATGCATAGACTTATTTCAATCTTATCAAATGCTGTTTACAATCTGAGTGCAATGCCAAGACTCTTGGCTTACATCGAATCATGAATGAATGCTGCTACAATGTCCTATACCAAATATTCATGCAACTACAGCCACTATATGGCAGCAACTAATACAATGCAATGTAGCCTATAAAAATGATATGAAATAGAAGAACCTGATATGCAGCAAATGATTGACCTCCTCTTAGCTGATAAACCTGCTTGGATGCCACGATTTTGAGATAATGCTGCACAGATTTCCTTCTTTTTATTGCTCACACACTCTGATAATCAGATCGTCCCCCATGACTAAATTGACACTCAATATTGCCCACAAAAACAACTGAAAATATCTTCAATACTTCCTTTGATTGAATCACAACAATACGTCAGCTGCTGTGCCAAAAGAAATGATATTTGCAACAATACCTCAGCTGTTGCAACTCAACAATCTTCTCAATAAGATGCAATAATACATCAGCTATTGCACCCAATTAGCTAGCTCTCAAAATTGCACTAATACAACAGCTATTGCAATTGATTGAATCCTTCAATGAAGCCCAAATGGAAATCCTGAATGAATCTCCCACAATATGAATTGGGTTTTCGTCCAATCCAAAATCCTCCAAGGGGTTTCGTCCTCGGAAAATAATAAGCATGAGCTGCTCTGAAATTGTCTTTGAAAATGATAGATGATCCTCCCCAAATGAAAGAATGAACCCTTTTTATAAAAACCCAAACCCTGGAATCCAAACCACCTTTAATTTTATTTTATTTGCCTTTCAATTCCAAAGGGGGCACACAAGTGTGGAATTATACTAATTCCACTTTATTTAAATAAAATTCAACTTAACGTCATAATTAAATATTGTAAAGTCACTTTTTCCGACTTAATAATATGACGTTATAAAGTAACTTTGTAACCCCACTTAATAAAGTCGCTTTAATAAAAATAATATAATTTGCTCATTAAATAAACCATTGACACTCGACTCAAGTGCAGAAAAACAACTCATGCCATGGGAAACATCTCCTATCCACTGAATTTACCTACGGAGATGGCTAATAGGCAAATCTCATCATCTGAGTGATTGACTAGGAAAGTGGGGACATTACATACCTCTAGAAGATTCTCTGACAATTGGATTAATTTGGTTTGAAGAAAAATGGGGATATACATTTCTTTCTGTCGAATGATTAAAAAAGGGGTTTTCATAGTTTTGTTTAAAAATTCAAATATGCAGAGAAGGGCTATCAACAAACCCTTGTGGAATGTGGGACAATCTTTGTCTAAGGCACTCCCTTGGAACTCGAATCTCGATTGTCAGGAGTTAATTGTTAAAATTGCCTCATAGGTGGATTGAGCTATGAAATGTTCCCATGCTATTGTGGTACCTTCTACCTAATGCTCTTAAACCCCTCTGCGAGGTTCTTAAAATTGAAGAAACTAGGGTTATTCTAGCCAACACAAATGCCAACATTTTAATCTCCTTCAAATTGTTCGACCAATCCCTTGATGAAATATCTTATGGATGTCCCAAAAAGGTTTTTACTTGCTTGTTGGTTGGGTTGGGAGGACTCAATGCCTGTTTTCTCTGTAAAAAAAGATGGCCATCTTAAAAAGGAGTACCCTCTGATGACTAGCAATAAAAAAGATGTAACCCTAAAAATATTGTCTTTGAAATGAGAAGGGGGTGCCCCTAGTGAGCCACCCCCATAGAGGTCTTTAGCTCCGTAGAAGTGGCTGCAATGCAAAGTGACAACGTTATACACACAGAAATCCCATAATGCCCACTTGAAGCCGCCTTTAGTGAAAAGGTTGGTTAAGACACTATGGCAATTTGTCGTAGTACCGCTCATAATTTTCCCTTGCTGCCTAAAAACATTGAGATTGTGCCTCTTCGGAATGAGGAAAGGGTTTCCAAAGAATGTGAGTTTTTTTGGTCAAGCCAACCTACCTCCCATCTATAAACCCCTTGGATGTGGTTGAATTCTTGAAATATGAATTTTGGACAAAGATAAGGAGAATGTCTCGCCCAATATCCTTCAGGATGGGCCTAAAAGTGATTGCCACAGGATGGGTCGCCCTTCCTCGGACCCCCCACTAAGAAGCAACTGTCTAAGAAGTCTTTTGTCTTGACTGAGATAAAACCATCTAATCATTGTTCTAAGTTGGCTTCAAAAAGAAAAAAACTGGAAAATAATAGTGGTATTATTGTGGCCAAATCCCCTAAAGATACTGATGCCAAGAAAATAAGGAACCCAAGACAAGGAGAAGGTAAAAAAGCACTTAAAGAGTCCAAAATCGTTGATGTCAAGAAAAAAAGGATCCTAGGGTAGGGAGAAAATAAATTACCACCGAAAGATTCTAGAATTCCTCAACGCTTTGATAAGATCTATCAGAATAAAGTTCCGTTGAACCCTCCTTCAAAGGATACCATGGGATTCGAACTAATCTTGCTCTTATCAGACGAAATTTTTAAGTTGGAATGTTAGAGGATTGATAAACTTTAGAAAGAAAACCGATTGTTAGATAGTTTAGAAACTCTACACAAGAGCTTGATTTTGTTTTTCTTCAGAAGGTTAAGGAAACTGGGATTGCTCTGGAATCGGCTTTAAAATTTATTTGGCCCGGATGTGTTCCCCTTTGTACTAAACATGCAAAAGGGCGAGGAGGATTTGTTATCCTCATCTAACAAAAATGGATTGTGGCACTACTAAAATATGGGACCTCACCTTCCATTACAGTGGTATGGACTACATTTTGTATAGAAGAATCATACTTTCAGTATTTGCTTAGAATATGCTCCCAATGATTATAGAGATAGAGTTGAGCTTTGGAATTGGATGGCCTCCTCTTTGCCTGAAATCCCTTAGGTTATTGGAGGAGACTTTAACATGATTGAAGGCAAGGAAGTTAAAGTATAGAGGGTAGACCATTTTTGTGGAAAGGCAATGAGCAATTCTTATGGGCCAAATTCAAAAGAATTTTAAGAATCAGTGACCCCCTTGATGGTAACAAAATCCATAGTAGAAGTATTTTGTTCACATGTAATAACCAACAAGGAAAGAATAGGGTTTATCTGAGGTTGGATGGCTTCTATTTTAATAAGGAACTCTTCTTTGTTTCAATGGTAGTGCAATCAAATGATGTTGCATTTCTTCCGTTCACACTTTCAGATCATCACCCTATGGAAATTACAGTTCAATTCAATGATAACTCCCAGACCCAAAACAAGCACTGAAAGGGGTTGTATAAACACAATATTTCGCATCTTCAGGATGTTGAGTGTGTTGCTGGAATTAGAACCGCATTGATGCTTATTAAAAGCCTTAATAATTTAGACTCTAAGATCTCTTCTTGGGACGAATCAATCAACTTATGTAATAGCTTTATGAGAACTTTGGTCAGTTCAAAGAAATTTGGAGAACTAGGAAGCAAAGAATAGTCCAAGAACAGTTGATCAAGGCAGAAGCCTTGTTACAAGAGGACCCCCAAAATCCTTCTCTTCCAAATGATCTAGTCACGATCAAGCATCAACATAGGATGCAACAGCAATTTCTGGCTAGAGGAGCCCAAATCAGATCTCGATTACTATGACTGAAAGGAGACAAAGGCACAAAATATTTTTCAGAATCTTGAAAACTAAGCATAACAGAGAGCAAATCAAAGCTATAGACATAGGTGGGAATATCTCTGAAAATGTGGAGGAGGTTAAAAGATCCTTCTTCTCTTTCTACTCTTCCTTATTCATTGTTGATGATGATGGGGACAATATAATGACCAATAAAAGGCTTTGCACTAGGTGTATTCCATCGAAGCTCACTCCTATTGTTCCAGCTAGTATAGAGGAGGATGTCTCCCTAGATGGAATTCTCTCTATAATTGATTCCTTCAAAGTTGATAAAGCACCTGGTTGTGATGTATTTCCCATTGAATTCTATAAGACCAATAAATTTTGGATTGCCCCTGAACCCTTAGGAGTATATAGGGAGACTATCCAAACTGGTTCTTTGGGTAAGAATATCAATAGAAGGGTGCTCATACCGAAAGGTGGCCCCAAGCATATAAAAAATTGGAGACTAATCACCCTCCTCAATGTCTCCTACAAAATACTTGCTAAAAAGATTCTCCATTGTTGCTAATTTCAGTTAGCTAAATGGGTTTGTGGATTTCTCCATTGTTGAATTCTATCATTTCAGTTATCCAGACTGGATTTGTAGAAGTAGGTATATTCTGGACAATCTAATTACAAGCTGGGAACGGATGTAATGGGCCAAAAACAGTAACCAGAATACTTGTATGGCCTTACTTGATTTTGAAAAATCCTATGACAAAATTGAATGGCTATTTACTGATCTCATGTTAAGGGGTCTTGGTTTCCAAGATAGATTTCTGTGAGTCTTCAACACAAGTTGAGATTAATGGAGAGTTGACTAAACCTTTTAAGTTACGAGGATCAATAAAACAAGCTTGTCCCCTTGCTCCGGCCCCAAGTATTGAAGGAGTTTTTAATTTTTGAAGTTTCAGTAGAAAATGGGTGCAATCCTTGTCATCACAGCAGAGGCAGTGCACTATCTTATAAGAGATGACTCTCTTGGCCCCACTGTCAAGGGTATCAAGCTCCCTGATGATCAAGAGCTTATTGATGTCCTATTTTATGATGACACTGCATTTTTTTTCGGTTCTTGAAGAGGACAACTTCAACCAAATTGTGAGAAGACTTGATATTTACAGCTTTTCCTCTAGCTCTAAGATTTCAATTCAAAAATCCCTTGTGCTTGTTTAGAATGATTCCCCGCCAGATTGGTTTCTTTCCCTTGGGGGGACCTCACAAAATGGTTAGATATTTAGGGATTCCCTTCTCCCTTATCCCCTCCTTCAAAGAATTGTGGGAATGGATTTTAATAAGATTAATAAGAAAGTTACTAGATGGCAGGGGCATATGCTCTCTTTACCAGGAAGAATTCTAGTATGTCTGAAGGTGATATCTTCTTTTACCATCTACTACTCTTCATGTTGGTTGTTTGGGAATGCCCAATTTGACAAGAAGCAAAAAAACATTTAGGGAATTACTTTGGTCAGGTTGCAGAGGCAATAAAGAAAGGCATGCGGTTGCATGAAAGGTTTGTTGTAAACCAAAATACTTGGGAGTTTTGCGACTTAAAGATCTTAAACTTCACGGCATCTTTCTTGTTGTCAAATGGATTTTAAGGGCATTTCAGGGGAGTGAGCCCTGGAAGGTGTTAGTAAGGCATAATATTAGGGAAGGCTATCCAAAGGGCAAACCCATAGAAGGGATTACATATGGCTGCTTTAATGTTTGGATCTTTCTCTGTTAAGACTGCAGGCTCCCCTGTTTTTGGTTCTTTATGGAAGCCCTAGGAAAAGATGAGACATCTGGTGGCCAGGCAACCTCTATTCTCTTAGCAAGGGACCAAATATGAGGCATATAAATACATTTAGTGGAATCTTCAGTATAATGACCTCCCCCTAGCCAAGTTGAGGGGATATTCGGCTAGCTTCTGGTATAAAAAGAGCATTAGATCAATGGGTGATATTTTTGAAAATGGTAGACTGTTAACTTGGGAGGAAGTCAAATAGAAACATCAGCTTCCTTACACAGCTCTGAACTTACACCATTCTTAAGAAGTTTGTTTGGCCTTTTTCATTAAAATCCTTATTGAAGATGATAATTCTTTTGGTCCTACATTAAGTGGAATACAGGACCCCTCTATGTGACATCACTAACAGTCAGTTGTATGAAAAGCTTTTCTTTTTTCATGATGTACCTCTCACTCTTGACAAACAATGGTCTCTTTGTGATCCTCTACATTCTTGGGCCTTCAAATTTAGGGTCATTTGGTCTTCTTGTATTGAGCCAAAAAAGTCTTGTTTTAAGTGGTTGTTACACAAAAAGCTTGTTGTGGGGCCTATTATTGCTAAATTTGGATTTGCTAGTCCTTTTTGTTCAATGTGCAGTGAAAATGAATTTTTTGAACATTTATTTTTTCAATGTCATTATGTTGTCTTGATCTACAAACCTGTCTTGAAACCTTGGTCTGTGTTGATTGGAAAGGGGATCATTTGGCTAAATGTTCTTTTTGGTTATATCTATTATGAACATAAAATTCATGTTTTCTTTCAAAAATTGCGGCTTATAATGTCTACTGGAATTCTATGGTTTTATGGAAGCAAAGGGATCTTGAAATTTTTGAATGAAAAGCTAGGGTCTTTACTGACTTCTCAAGTGAAGTCATTCGCAGAATTGTACATATGTGGGTCTCTCTACTACTAAATTTGTCTAAGGATTAGCTCGAGAAATTCTTGAAAACTTGTTTGTTGAAAGTCACTGCTCCATACATCATTGTCCTAGGCAGTTATCCAAAATTTAGCCCCTTCACAGACTGGAAGACTCTTCGTTCTACTGCTGCCTCTGTAACAATTTCAAAGTACGAGTGGGAATTGATCAAAGGATCATACTTTAATCAATGCATACCTATTTGATCCTCAATTGGCTAGAGATCAAGGTATTGGTTCTAAAAGTGAACTAATTGCAGTGTACAGGGACAAGACTCTAAGCAATGTTCTTCAAAACTCGTCGGAAAAAGACCTGCAAGAGGAGAATAGTTCAGATGATAACAGCAGTGGTGGTGTTCCTTATAGCTCGGTTGTGGCAAATGTTCCTAGGTGGCTGGAAGTTCTCATTGACTCTAAAGTCAAGCTAATGTAGAAGCTTTGAAAGAGATTTCTTGAGAAAACATATGAAAACAAAAGAAGAAAAGAGAAACTTAAAACAGTGGTGGGTGCGAAAGGTAAAGGACAGACAATTGGCAACATGGAAACAAAGATGGAGGCGGACATTGCAGAAAAGCAGAGATCTGTGGTTGAAATAGGGACCGATTTGCTCCAAAAGCTTGACTCATAATTGAGACATATGGTGGATGATCCCACTGTGATAACTGAAGAAGAAACTATTTAATGTTTTATTTCTGGACTGTCCTGTGATAAGTTTCTTGTAATTTCCTTGTTAATACTTTGAGACTGTTTATGTGGCTTTGCTGTACTTGGTTTTTGTGACCCATTCTCTTGGGTCTATTTTGGAATATTGGTTTTTATTGGATTGTCCCTTGTAGACATATATTGTTTTGTAGACACTATAAAAAAGGTAAAATTTTTAGCTTTTATAATGGACAGGACAAAGGTAAAAAACTTAGGGCAACGTAGTCACAAAGTATTGGTGTGTTAGACTAAAAATTGTAACGAAAGGGTCTTTACGAGAAGATCAAGATTCACGTAGTCACAATGTTACACCCATCCTTTGTGTTACGAATTTTAATTTTAAATTTGTTGCCATTAAGAATGGCATTACTGGTAGTGGGGCCCAACCCACTCATTTTATGTAAATGGGCAGATCACTTTTGGGGTTGGTCAATGTGTAGAGACTAAATGTAGCTAAGGCTATAAGTCGGGATATGGTAGATATGTCATAAATTGGACGTCTCATGTCAAGTACATAAAAAGAGACTTGTTTCCTCTAATAGGGTATCAGGGTATGGCTTGTGGAATATTTATCCTTTACCAGTCCGAAAGGATGAACCACTTGGGCAAGTGTACTGCCAATCATAGCTAACAAATCCTCCCCAGATCTGGCTCAAATCTTGTCAAATCCGGATGTTTCAGACAGAACAAATCCATTGGATTTGTCTGGACATTTTATATTAGTTTTTTTGTTTTAGAAATTAAATTTCATTTTTCTGCAAATTCACGTGCCAGATGCCTTGCTGCTGAACCCAATAATTAAAATTTAACAAATATTTATACTAATCATTTTTACATACAAAATATACACTGTTTTTTAGAGTCGAGCTTTCCAAATTTTTCTACAGTTTTGAATTTTTGGATTTTTCCTATCCTGTACAAATATGGACTTCCAAACTTGTTAACTATGGCATCAATACTGCTCTTGAAAACTTTTTGGTCTGAGTTGGTATCCATACATTCTCAAGAAATTTTTCTTCTCTCCCATGTAGTCATGTATTTTCAATAATATTGCAGCTACAGTTTTCTTTTTACTTTCAGCAATTTCTTTCTATATTTCTATATTTCAGAAATTTCAGATTGTAGTTTCTAGCATTTTCATATTTGAGTTATATGACAGATTTTGGGTGTACTAGTTCAGACTTTGTAGCATTGCGATTCTTGATTTCTACATTTGCCTCAGGTTGTATGTTCAGTTTTAGCCATAGTTACCTAGTCTGGAAATCTGGATCCATTCGGAAGGAATGCAAAAATCTGGGATTCTTGAAAAAGCTCGGAAAAATTCGGTGCGAAATTTATACATAAATTATATGATCATAATATTATTATGCAAAAATTGACATATACAATGAATAAAATTAGTAATGTAATACAAAATGTTAATAAATTTAATATTAAACAATATATAAGGTTGCAAGTTGTCTTTTTTTTGAAAAGCACACAAAAAAATGTTCAAGAAAAAAACAGGGCCGACTTGGACTGAATTTATCCCGCTCGGTTTGAAAAATGGTGATCGGGCCAGATTTTGTGTAGATCTGGCCGGATTTGGTAACTATGATTTTAGCTTTATGTTCCGATTTCAATTCATATTTTGTAAGATTTAGAACCACAAGTGGTTTTTTAGCTAGTTCTTGACAGTGGTAGCAAAGGACTTTTTCTAACCTTGCATGCAGATACCGATATTACTGTAGAAGCTATTGGCAAGAACATTTCAACAATTTTGAAGAATACAATCAAAATATCTATCAGTGGAGACATGAATCGGATTTAAGGACTGCCATACATCATACACGAAGGGTGTACAAATTGGAGGATAATATGTGGTTGATTCTAGAGCATGAACACTATAAATGGTATGATCAAATACCGAATGTTGTCTCAAATAAGCATTCATGCATGGCAATCTCAACATTTGTGAGAGATCTAAAATCCATGGTTCAACATTAAGTTTCAAAACTCTGAATTGCTGGAGAAGCTTGAAATGGTAAATCTCAACAAGGAGTACTTTGGATGTTCAAATAGAAGCAATGGAAACACACATATGATGGAGCACGCATATCTCCATCATAAACATGATCCCAATTCCCAAGTTTGTTTTTGATGTTCTTCCACCAAAACAGTTTGTGCAAATTTACTGGAATCTCATTTTCTTTAGTCTGGCTGATTGCATGCACTCTATGTAGTACTGGACGCGAGCATTATAAGATGCCGAAAAAATTACTATAAACATATGGTAATCCAATGGTCCAAGCTGGTTTTATGATGGTCGAATTTGGATGTGGAGTTATAGCTAATTAAGTACTTAAAACTTCTAAGGATTAATTTATTAGCTTTGTTAGACCTCAACATGATGAGCTGTACATGATATTGGCTGAAGGGCAACAATTGTTCTTTGTTAGAGGGCTGCAACTTAGCACAAAGAATCTGATTTCAGTAAATAAAATGTCAAAGCTATTTAACAAGAGTGAACTACACTTCTTTTCAGTGAAATTCTAATAAGGGTTTCTTGTGCTCCGCTCTGCTTTGATCAGACGGAATAATTATGCTGAGAGGCGTTCTACAATGGCAGGAAGACCGTAATGGAGTGTGTTGTTCACTTTTATTCTTGACATTAAATTTGACATTCATTTGACCGTCATGTGACAAATCTTTCATAAATTTGGCTTCAATTGGACTGTCACTTAAATATTTTTGTTTCTTTTTAAAATAGTAATATTTTGGTCATGTAGTAATGTTTTAGTCTTTATTTCTTGAATAGATATTTTTGAGATTGACACAATTGCGTAGATAAATGATTCCATTTGACTCAAATCAATGAGAAATTGATAGAGAATTTAATGAAGTTGTTGATCAAAGAAGTATGTAAAAACTCAAACCTAAGAACCTTAAAATTGATATCTATCGATGTTTTTCATATAGATATATTTATTACAATCTACTTATTGTATTATATTCATTTTTAATTGTTACTTATTTTTGGTTATATACTTATACTACACTTGCATAGCTAAATAGATGCATCGTGATTGATATCTCTCAATGTATTTTAGATAGATGTATTTAAGATATCTATACTAGTAGGATAGGGCAGACCAAAGGACCCTCCCCTCTCTCGTATATGGGCCTCTCTGGTTGGGGGCGGCCGGCTTCTCTTCAACTGAAGGACATATTCAACAACTCCGGTACTGCCTCTCCTCCCTGTGGAGTTCTCTATATATAGTTGAATAGGGATAAGACATATTCCCATTCTCTATAGGGTAGGGCTGGCTCTCCTCTCCCCAGTCGGCCGCAGATAGCTATATATATATATATATATATATATATATATATAGAGTTTTAATTGGCACTTATAGTTCTAGTTCCAGTTGGCATTGGGCCCTATATAGATCTAGGGCCCCGACAGAGATGCTGTATCTACCCACTTGGCAATGCCATATCTATAGTTCAGGGCGGGACGTAATCCCTTATATTGAATTGATTCCAGAGGGGGCAACTCTCTATATCCATAGTCAACACCCCCCTCCCCCACTTAGATAGGCAATGGATCACCGCACCACCTATCTATATTATATATGGGGTCTCTCCTCTAGATATATGTGTAGAGATGGCACACTCTTCCTTGACTCATATATACAGTCGAGTGCCCCCCTTCCATATAGGTAGGGGAGCCCTTCCCCCCTCTGCCCCCCTAGAGATCTTATATATGGGGGGCCCTATACCGAATCCCTTTCTATCTCTATATACCTGAGGGGCCATATATAGATAGAAAGGGAGCACCAACCATATATAGATAGCCCTCCCCTATATATAGATATATGTTCTCTATCTGCACCCTTTCTATATACAATCTATATTATATGGCGAGAGATTGAGGAGGGGGGTGTGCACGTCACGAGGCCCTGATTGATTATTGGTGATGCTACAGTGATGGTAATGCCATACTAGACCGAGGTACAATGATGGTAATGCCATACCAGATCAAGGTACAATGATGGTAGTGCCACGCTATATTGGCAGGGGTGGTTGGCTATATTGGCGGGGGCTCCACTCCCACTCTAATTGATTAGAATTTCAGATTCTGTAAGATTTAGAATAGTTGTAACATGTTTTTAGGTTTGCTCAACACTTTAAACAAACGTTGTGAATCCAAAATAAAGTATCAAAGGAAGGCCAAGTCATGATCATATTATATTAAGTAATTGTGGTGGTAGCAGGTGACAAGTCTTAGATTCCATTAGTTCTCGACTATAATCTTGTAAAGTCTCCCTAGGTTTTTGATTTGAAAGTTGTTAACAATGTGACTCCATACACACCAAGAAACTATATGAAGGACAAGGGAGTCTGCCACAATCACCAAAGGTATGAGCCAATAGGATAGATGAACTTTAAACACTGTACAATGTGGGAAAAACCCATTTTATTAGAGATACTTAAAAGATGCCAATTGTCAAAGAAATTATATGCAATGGTCATTGGCTTGTCTTAAGTGATGGTGATATTGATTGGTCTGCATTATTCCTCAACAACAATGCATTCTGTAATGATATTACTTGTATAAATCAGAACACATACAACAAAATAACATGAGAGAACACCAAAATATAGATAAATGATGACAATATGATCATATAATAGCTTTGCCACTTCGAGGGGGCAACCTCCAATACCACTTCGAGGGGGTAACCTCCAAACCATACAATAACACTCCAATACTCAATATGATCATTAACTACAACCTTCTAACCCCTATATATACCATTCTAACCTATGGCCAATACTGAGGCCAACCTCTTAAGCATAATAAATCATAAATGAATGATATAATAAGATAAGGGGATGTGTGCCACATGTCGGCATCTCCATCAATACATATACACCATAACATCCTTTCCCTAGGTGCATAGCATTCCTTCCCTCCTTGACATGTTTCGTCCTCGAAACATAAGAAGAAACCATGTAATGAGTGTGTTGTAATTTTTTACACACTTTGCGCCATGATCGATCATCCATTCATATGTGATCCTGGTAGATGATACATATATGAACTAGTATCCATATTCCGTTGCGCTACTCTGATTCCATTCATGACCATAGTTTATCATCCTTGGATTCCATGCATAACCATAATAAGGATTCCATGTATAACCATAATAAGGATAACCATGATAAGGATTCCATGCTTCATAATTGTTGCTCCATTGATCCCCTGTATAAATAAAGTGATTATTCCTCCAATTACCTGTATATCTATATTGGTTGGAAATATGATGTGCCCTGGGATATCTCCATGATTTTTTTCTCTCATGTTGACGTGGATTTCCATATGCTGCAGTTATAGTATCCTCAACCTTATCAACCTGTTTCTGAACTTTCTTTTCTTCTTCCACCTTTGCATTTGATATTTTCTTTTTCTCTTGAGTAGATGAATCATCATTTCCTTTTTTTTTCTTCATGTTCCTGTTTTGAATCATCCTTATTCCCTTCTTCTCCATAATCTAAATCATCATCATGGTCTATATTGACTTTTCTTTGATTTCCATTAAGCCTGATATCCTGTAAAGTGACCTTCTTCTTTTTGTACCAAATCTTCATAAACTTATTTTTCATATTAATATTAATTGTCCCCAATGTCTCTAACCAAGGATACCCAAGAACAATATCCAAACCATCCATATATAAGTCAAAAAAATCTGAATGTAAAGTATATTTGTCCATAGTAAGTTTTTAAATCTTCAAAAACTTGAATTTTCTTACCATTCACTTGAGCTTCTTTGATATTACTTTCTTGAATATGTAGATGTTGAGCCATATCCTTGTTGATGAAGTTATACTTGCTGTTAGGGTTTATGGAAACAATTATCTTATTCCTTTGAATGCATCCATGAAACTGAAATATGGTATCTTCCTTCTTGGGAGCTATAATATCTTCTTCTGCATCAATATCTTGTTTTTCTTCCTCTTCTTCATAGTCTTCTTCAACTTCTTCTGCGTTTGATTCTTCAATATATGCTGCACCATCATCTTCCCTTGAATCTTCTTCACCTTCCTCTTCATCTTCTTTCTCTCTTGATTCTTCAATATATTCTTCCCCATCATCTTCCTTTGACTTTTCTTCCTCTTGTAATGATATTACTTGTATAAATCAGAACATATACAACATAATAACATGAGAGAACACCAAAATATAGATAAATGATGACAATATGATCATATAATAGCTTTGCCACTTCGAGGGGGCAGCCTCCAATACCACTTCGAGGGGGGTAACCTCCAAACCATACAATAACACTCCAATACTCAATATGATCATTAACTACAACCTTCTAACCCCCTATATATACCATTCTAACCTATGGCCAATACTGAGGCCGACCTCCTAAGCATAATAAATCATAAATGAATGATATAATAAGATAAGGGGATGTGTGTCACATGTCGGCATCTCCATCAATACATATACATCATAACATCCTTTCCCTAGGTGCATAACACATTCCCATACTTGAAAAATGATGGAGAGACAGTTCTTTCAAGCCATAATTATCTGCAACAATATCAAGTTATTAAGAATGGGTAAAGAAAATAGGAAGATAGATGAAAAATATTCTTGGACTGATTTCAAACATTTTATGATTGAAATGAGTTTTCCAAAGAAATAGTGGGAAACTTTTACGAAGTTGATGAATCAGTTCTAGATTATGAAAGAATTGAATGTGCTTGGTTAAAAATTAAAAGGTAAATATTCTATGTTTGTCTATAGAATTACTGTTGAGTGCTCAACTCTTCCCATCCTCGACGAATCTTATCAAACAAAGTACGCTACAAATTGAACATTCCGCACCTTTATACCCTTTAAAAATCACTTGAAACAAGTTTTGGGCCAAACAACATCTGACAAGCATCAAGGTTTCATTCTCAACACATACTTGTTCATTATAAACTCTAATGGAGGACAATTATGTATATGATTAGTTTAGAGAGTGAGACGTAATGATTTTGCGGCTTTGATACCATGATATTGTTAATGTAACATCAATATCAAACAACACAAATATGGGCACTATAAGTTTTATTCATCAAAATAACTTCATATACATGTCTTGACATATATCAACCTTGTATAATATGCTACATGAATGTCCCAAAACCTTGACATGGCACTTGTTACGCCTATATAGAAGCCTTGTTTCAACTTCAATATCACTCATCATATTCCCACACACAATCACTCTTGTTAATCTCTTACAGTCAAGGACTCTAATGACAGTAAATACAATATTGTTGGCCTAGACCAACAACTAGAACACAAAGTTTTAAAATGATCATGCATTGATATATTATGATGAAAAACTCTTTCTTGTACTTTCATTTTATTAGCTAGACATTTTGTAACTTTGCTAGCTTGCTTGGCCAATGTTCATTAAGCCTACGAATTGAAGAACTTTCAACATTAACTTAAGGAGTCAATAACAACCGATTTGCAAACAATGCCTCCAAAAAAACACATGTTTAAAAAAACTATATTATTTTGATAACAAAAATATTCAAACACCTTATGACTCCATTTCAAACTGACATACCTCATTTCATGTCCAAAACAAAATTAAATAGCAAAAGAAACTGTTTCACTGTTAACAAGACAAAACAACTTATTTCAACTCTTAACATAAACTATCTTATTATTTCTCCCATCAACAAAAAAATGGGAAAAATAAATTATTCCTCCATTCTATCAAAATAAAAAAGTGAAAAAGAAACTTATGCCTTATAACAAGTATGCTAACTATATGGTAGGATTCTCAAAAATCATTCCTATACAGCTCGAAAGTGTAAAATTCTAAACTCGACAAGAAAAAAATGCTTCTCATAATGAAGTGGGAACTCAATTTGAGTGTAAATTTTGTTTAAATTTTTAGAGCTATTGGTTTTCTTTAAAAAGCATATTATTCTTGCCATGTCCAAAGAGAACATTCTTCTCAATGTTACCTCACCCTAATGTCAAATCAGGTTTCAATATTTAATCTGCACGAACTTGCCAATTGTCCCAACATCCATGTAATTCAATCAAAAACTACTTTTTTAAATAAAAAATTTCATGTTGCCATATCTCTTGTCAATTGTCATTATACAATGTTTCCACTATAATTGCCACTAATCATTTTTTTAAAATGTTCTATTGAATCCAAATTGCTTAACACCATGTTTTGCAAAAGAAAAAGACCCCACATTCTTCAAAAAACATCTTCCAAAACTATCACGTATAGACATGCCCATCTACCATGTGTGAATTGCAGTGCCCACATATTGATATAATTTGTTCAAAGCTATCATGCTGTCAATGTTTCAAGGAAAATGTGAAGTCATGTGCATTTTTTAATTTCTCAATGTTTAAGAAAGAAAGTAAACTATCATACCACAACTATCAATATAAAACCAAACAATTGAGTATGAGTAGGTTAATATGTATCTATTTTAAGAATGAACCCTTCCACATTGCCCTCAAAAAGGACCAAATGTTTTCGATTGCAGATTGCAAAAAATAAAATCCTCAACAATAGAGATGTAGACTTGATTCTCCAATAATAAGGAATGTGTTTGTAGAAAACATTAGCGACAAAAATCCCGTTAAATTATAGTTCACAAGAAACCAAAAAAACATTACAACCATAGAAATAGAAACCAAAAATCAATCGCGAGTAATTTCTGGCCGCCACTAAACCATGTTGAACAAAACTGCCGAGCTAAGGCTTTTGCAAAACTGCGTTTATTAGTCAAAAGATCAATAGAAAAAACTGCCAAAAACCCATGAATTATTGAATAAGTTGCGAGTGCTCACCAAGTTATTCCCGTTTTACTACCAAGTTTTGTTTTTCCTAGTTTCTCAAAAATTTCAATATCTTTTTGTTTGCCAATTTTTTCCCATTTGACTCATAAGTAACTGAATTCCATCCACACTTTTAGTTTTCCGTGCCTTTACCATGTAAATGGAATGCTACTATGATTACGGCCACAAACATTCATTTCACAAATTCCACCGATGGACCTTTTTTTGGTATTGGTAGATTGACTGATTTAGTTGTGGTTGGGGCTCTCACCCTTGTTAGGAATGATGTTTGTTTTTTAATTATATTATTGCATAATAGCATGTACCAAAAGTAGCAACATAAGATAAGAGAGTAAGAGTAAAGGGGGAAAGAAGAGATAAGATGCTTCAAACCAACTTGATGAAATGAAGTGGTAAGGTGCTTCATCCCCATAGACGGGGACATCCTGCAGGCTTTTTGGAAGAAGGTGGTTGCTTGCAGGCTGATTTGAATGCTACTTTGTCTCGACAAACAACACTGCCTCTTCCAAAACTGCCTTTTCCATGATGACTGATTTGGCCTTGTTGTCATCATCTTCCTCCTCAAGCATGAAGCTTGAGAGATCAAACTCCACAAAATTAAATTTTTGTAAGGATGAGGTGGAAGAAGGATTTGAAATTTTACCATCAAAAGAAAGCAAGAAGCTTCCTATGATCTCTTCTTCGTCCAAGGATTCAAAATCTGATCTTTTCAGTTCCATGGCGTGAAGCTCCTCGTGAATGGTTGCAACATTTGAAGACGTTCCTAGTGGATCAATGCAACTTTCCATAAGTGCAGCAAGCTGTAAACATGCAGGACAATGAGGGTCACTGCATTCCATAGAGACATCCTGCACACTTGGGGGCCTCTCTTCCTTTGCTGACTCTTGGGGAGACAAAACAACAACCTCCATGAATATGGTGCCATCACACACACTGCATTCAAAGCAAAGAGATTGGTCATCATCTTCTTCTCGTGTTTGTTCTTCTGCACAGTCAACTACCACCTTTTGTTCTTGAACTCCAACCTTTTTTGAAGACCTAGTCATTGGTGGCATTTGCTTGATATTGAACCTTGCAGCCCACTCCTTCAAGTTTCTTGCAAGTTCCTCCTTGCTAAGCTCTTTAATTTGTTGCCCTCCTTGCCTAATTTTTTGATCTTGTTCTTCCCAAAATGGGTTTGGGATTGCAAGAGGAGGGGTGGGTTGAGATTCAATTGATGCTTGTATTGGTTGAGGTGGTGGAGGGGAAGGTATGACTTCTTTTTGTGGAGGGGACTTGGATTGTTTGGAAGTGAAAAGGGCAAAAGAATTGAGGTGGGATGGGAGATTAGAGGATGGAGAAGGGAACTCAACACTAGTGGCAACATGCAAGAAACTACACTCATGATATTGCTGAAATGATGTAGCTTGGGAAGGAGAAAAGGAAATAATAGGCGCTGGTGGTGTAGGACTTACCCATTGATAGGGTTATCTTACCTCAAGCTCATAAGCTTCTATCTATTGTGCAAGTTGTGGCAGCATTTTAACCATGAAGTCAAGCTTTTGTTGCGAGCTATAGTGTCTTGGAAAAGGGCCTTCCCATGGACAAGGTGCCTTATAGCCAATCTTGAATGCTTTCATCTGAGCTGTAGACCGAGATTGAACTATGCCTGCCTCCATTCTTTGAATCTTCTCTTGCACATCAACACTTTCCAGGTAATTGCTGCCATCATATGGATATCCCTCTTCTTGATAGGCTTCATAGCCAAACTGGCCTTGACATTGCTCATAGGGGTAAGCATAGTGGCGATCTTCATTATGATATGGTTCCGCAAGTGATTGATAGTAACTTGAAAATATATCTTGCAAGTGTGGAGGTATGTCTGAATAGCATTGTTGCTGTTGCATGTGTGAATCCCATTGTGGGAATGAAGCCATGATTGCACAACTTCATAGAATGGAAGAAAATGGAGAGACGTGGAAAGAAAGATGAATGAAATGGATGAAAGTGGATGGAAGAAAGGTCTATAATTAAGAGAAAATGGGTTGTTTTGATTATATGGAGTCGCCAGATGTGCTTTGCATGTGCCTCCAAAGGTTGAAACTCACCAAGAACAAACCAACTTGATGAAATGAAGTGGTAAGGTGCTTTAAACATGTCCCACCGAGCGTGCTAGAATTGTTATCACAAAAAAGTAACACCTTGAGATTTGACAATGCAGATCTCTACTTTTTGCTAACATGGGGTTATCCCTCAAGTTGTGGGACTTGCGAACTTGAGATAACCCTCCGGAGAAGGCCGACTTCCTCTTCCTAATCTAATGCTAAACTACTCCTACTCCTAGAAAGGAAAATGTAGCTAACTAATTCTAAACTAACCATGCCAAAGGACCAGGGAGAGAGAGAGAGTTAGAAAGATGCAAGAAAGGTAAATCCTAAGCTAAAAGGCGGTGATAGCACCAAAAAAGGGGTGAGAGACACTCTAACGAGGGAGAAAGAGAAAGAAATGAAGAAGGGAGAGGCCAGACATGAGTGACATAGACCCAAAGCTTCATTTACTATCTGTTCTCACATGAAACACAACAAAAATGAACTTGCAAGGAGAAATACATGCACAACACAATGCAATAAGTAAAAGGGAGGCAAGGTTGCAACTAAAACGAGCAAGGACAGACAAATGTGTCACAAAACAAGTTTTATTGCAATAAAAGTATGCACAGACCATTATAATTGCAGAGGAAGGCACAAGAACACATTGCCAAGCCCAAAATGAAGGTTTGACAGCTCGCAGCTGCTTTGGAACAAATTTGACATGGTTCTATTGCAGTTTTTGAATGTCCTTCCTTTCAAAATGAAAGATTTTTACAATATATAGCTCGAATGAAAGAGAAGGAAGAAAGAGAAGAGGGAAAAGAGAAGGGGCACAACTTTTCTGGACTTCAACCACCAACAGTCTGCATTAAAATACTCTGCAAAGCACATTGGCACCTTACAGAGCCATCATTCAGTCTAATTCGTCTTGCAGAAGCAAATGAAGCCATGCCTCATCAATTATAGTGGTTGAGCTACCTGATTTGATTGTTTGTGTGCCAAAACAATCTTCTTCTGCCTCCAAAATCCGTGTTTTCCATTTTGACCCACCAAAAGCCACCAAAATCAGATTTTGATGATGTGAAATTGAAGAGCTTGATAAGAGCTTTCCAACGATATAAATTTTGTTTGATTTGGAGCTCAGGATCGGAAGACATGGCCATTTGAAGATTTGCCTGTTGGGAGGCACAAAAAATTGACACTTGGCAACCTTTAATTGGTTCAGGGATTGGCCTCTACCAACGTGTACTTGCTTTGACTTTTGCCAAGTGTCTACCTCTTTGGTATGGCATATAAGGAAGACGAAACCCTTCCTTGTTCAAATTGAAGAAAGAAAACTTTTCAATTGATGGTTCCTAAGGGCTTCAAAGAAAGTGATGTTGCTGGTTTTTAGTCAGGGTTTAATAGACGAAGAGCTACTAAGGTTTTTACATCAATTTTGGACCCTCTCCTAAGGTAGTGACTTGGTTGGAGGAGGAGTTGAGTGCCTTCTAGGGCACATCTTGGCAATTGGAGTTGATATTCATCTTCCTCATAATTTATAAGGCTGATTTCACACTTTTATGATATTTTGGGGGATTGGAATCTCCTTTTCCTTCCCTTCTTGTGAGTTGTATTTCTGCTGTCATTTATTTAGTTACAATTGGGTATAATTTCATAGTTTGCACATGTTTTGAATTACTTTGGCTTGGTGTTTATTTTATTGATGGAATACAATATTCAGGAGGATTTATACATCTATTTTTAGCTTGTTTGGAAGGTGTTTGATGCCCTAAAAGTGTAGATTTAGTGCGCTGCTAGGGTTTCATATATTTTCAAAACTGCTGTTAAAAAAAACAGATTACTCTCATTTGGGTTTGTGCTATTTCCCTTTTTTTCAGTTTCAGCCCTAGAAAGGGACACTACAAACAAGTAATTAGAGTCCTCAAAAGCAAAAACCGACATGCCACTAGTGATTGTATTTCTGATACCTTTGTTTCGACTCTAAATGCACCATCAATGTTGCTATTCCAAATCCACCTCAAAATACTGCCCTTTGGCAACCCATAACAGGAAACATTTTATCAACCTGTAAGCAAAGATGAACTCAAATGCAAGCTATCAAAGCCTCAACCTAGAGCTACCAAATTTGTACCTCAATGGTTTAACCCTCATAATTTTTGTTGGTGGCACACCAATTGGGGCCACTCACGAAAATTGTCACAATCTCAAGAACTTTGCATACTCCTTCCTATGAGGATGCCATTTGACGTTGATTTGCGAGAGATACCCCAAGAATTTCTTGCTGCCAAACAAACTTTTAATGCAGAAAACTAACATGAAGCATTCAGAAAACCCACCAGATTGTCAAAGTTAATCCCACGGCTCAACCAATCTTTCAAATCATTTCAAAACCCGAAACACTTGAAAGTTCCCCAAATCCCGTGTCATAGGGTATAGCTGGTGATGAACAAATTAAACCAGATTTTCATCAACCATCACAGGATATGCGCAAATTATCATGCAGTTTCATTCTTAGTCACAAGCCATGGCCAGTGACAATGAAAATGAGCAATTCTTTTAAATAAAATCAGATACATCTCCCACCAACACTGATTCTGAGATCATCATGGTACCTACACCTAATGAATAACCAAAATTAGAGCAGCTTAGCCTTATTGAACTGGACATGAACATTCCTCAGCCATGAGACTGCATAAATTGGGTGTGATCTCTGTCTATATTAAGATCTAGGGGCAGAACTTTCTATACTGAATTGGGTTCAGCGAAAAACTTTATGCCTGTTATATTCAATACTGAAATCACATGGTCCTTGGGATTTCCTTTTTTAATAACCAAAGGTTATATTCAATACTGAAATCACATGGTCCTTGGGATTTCCTTTTTTTATAACCAAGGTTATACTCATTACTGACATTACGATGCATTGTTTCAGTCTTCAGAAGATGTTGCATTATGAATTTAATACTCATTTTCTGCTTGGGATTCATGTCACTGCCCTATGTTATGTTTTACAATTTCATTGTACAGTTGATCTTGAGTTATATATTTTTCATATTAGTGTGAATTGTGGGTCTCGTCTCACATTCACCTATTTTCTGAAGTTTTGAACAGATTTGACAGGAAGCAGATTGATAAACTTTCATATGTTAAGAGATTGTATGAACATAGGATATGCTGATCCATGTCGACACACAATTCTAAGAGGTAATTTTCAACTTCTTACAGCATATTAACATTAGACAACTAGTATGATCTTTTATATAACAATATTGCACATTTTTCCTTTAACTAAAATGTTTTCATGTTTATATTTCAGAAAAACAGATTCAAATTGGAAATCTGAGGAAAAGGGGGATTTATCTCAGACTAATTGGTCACATCATTTACAAAAGATTGAGAACTTCTCCATTCAGAATAAGTTTCTGAGTTCTAGTTTTATATTTTCCTTAGTAGGGCAAAATCCTAGCGCTGCTGGTGACCCTCTCAAACCTAGAAGGTGAGTTTTTGTGGAAACTTGCTGGTAAATATGAGTTTCTTCTGGTTTGGGTTCTCTGGAAGATCCCATAGCCCCGCATGCATTATGATGTTCACAGAGACATTTTACATACATAACCTTAAGTCGGTTAAAATTTAAGCTTGTGGAAAGTCTACATCTAATCATAGCTTTTGAGTATTTGAGTATTTGCACACTCTTTGTGATTTATGCTTTGCCATGTAAGAATATGACCACAATATCGATGTGTGGTTATGGTTGAGTTCTTGTGTAAAATTATAAATGTTTGATAAAAATATCGAACGTTTCTTTGAGCTATTTAGTTATTTGTCACGTGCTTTATGTTTTGGAAAATTTGAGCAACTGATATAATGTTAAGATCTTATAATCTTTGTTTCTTTTTCCAAATTTTCAGGTCGATGGCCTCCATAAGCAATCCTTTTGATCCTTCAAGGTTGTCAGTTGCTAAAAAGGTTTATATCTTTCTTTGTTGTAGGAGGGTTATAAGGGGTGTATTTTTTGAGTGATTTGAGCTTTAGCTTAGGTAGAAATTTATTGGTATTACTTTTGCAGCAACTGATCTGCTATATGAATCTATAACAATCTTGCTTTGAAGTTTATAATTACCATCAGTAATTCAAAAGTTGTAGTTACTTTTATAGGGATAAAATAAACTTCATCATTTGTCACAAATGCAGGGTAAAAGTAATTGTCAAAACACATTTCACATTATGCACACCTTTCTTCAAGGCAATCATATTTCTTGCCTTTTTCCAGGCCCTACAGACTCTATCAACTTGTCGGAGTAGTTTTAAAGAATATCTTAGGCCTGGGATTACTGCACCGTTTGAGAATAATGACAAAGCAGAAGCCCATCCATCAAAACAATTTTCTATTCTCAGAAAAAATGGCGTGAAGTCTCAGTCAGAGAAAAATATTGCGATGAACTTCGTGCAGAATACAAATAATTCTGTGAAGAACACATATATTAACAGAGGCCAAACTTTTGAAGGTGTTCAAGGTTTGGGAGTGAATGTCTTGCCAGGTGAAGAGCCTGGCGCTTATTTTGGAAACACACATAATAAGGAAACAACATCTAGCTGTTGGAGAGAATCAGGCAGGCAAAACACTGCTAAAGCAGAACAGCCTTTCATGGATCTGGGGGAGGATGATGACATATTGAAGGTTGTTGGAAAATTCATACGTGTCAAATTCATAGTGGCTGTTTAATTCTTTTGGTGGAACTGGTAGTGTTTTCTGTTAGATATGTATGTGGTTTATTGTGCATAACCACCCATTTTCTTGTTTGACTGCAGAACATTGATATTGATCAAATTGTGTCCAATCACTACCAATCAACCTTCACAAAGGAGACTTCAGTTTTAAAATTTTCAAGTACAATCCACAAAGTTGTTCCTGCTTATAATCAGTCACCTTTTCCAGGAACTTATGTGCCTGAAAATTCATTTGACAATGAGATAAACAATATTTGTGATCACGGTGTGCAGGTAAAAATGACTTCTTAGTTTCAGTATACAGATTTTGATTTTAGTGTCTTTCAGTCAGTTTTATCTTAGTGAAAAATCTTCTCATTTGCAAGCTTCAGGTAGCTCGTTGTACAGAAGCAACATTACATTTACAGGAGCTGAAAGATCAGCTAATCTCAATATCAAATGAGCTACTTGATAATGCCGCTGAACTGAGTCCGAAACAATCTGAAAAGCTTCGTCTAGAACGGTTAGTGACGAGAGTTAATTTTGGATTTTAATTTGCTTTTATCTATGATGCTATATTACAATAAAATGTGGATGACATGTAATGTTCTTATGATTTCTTCTTGAATATCCAGATCACAGTTGAATAAGAAAGTTCGCTACCTAGAGCAGCAACTACAGTGCCCTCTTTTAGATGAGGAGAGGCATGAACCTCATTCTTTGGCATCTGGAGCACCATTAGGTGGCTTTTCGGGAGCACCTTCAAGCATTCATTCTGCAACTACACCTGTTCAACAGGCCAATGGTGAAAGGCGAAGGACACATGAGACTATTTTGAGTTCACCTTTTGTATGTGAAAATCCTAATGTTCCAAGCTCCAGTCAAGAAAGGCTTGAATCAAAGATTGGGAATCGTGATCAGTTGTTTGGAGATGTGACAGGGTTCTTCAAAATTTCTTCTCCTTGTGCTTCACACAAAATTTTTGATAATCAAAGAACCCAAATGCAGCATATTGCCAGTGAATTGTGTGTACCTAGGTTCACTAAAGTAAACTACACTGAAGGGTCTGGTAATAAGAAGTGGAGTATGCGAGACTTCCCCTGGACCAGAGAGATAGAGGTATATCTAATCAATGTGGAATTTTCTGGATTACACTATGTCCAAGATCACTGGGTGAAGAAAATTTTGTTGATACTGTGATAACTTGGTTCAGGTCAACAATAGAAAAGTATTTGGCAATCATTCTTTTCGACCAAATCAAAGAGAAGTAATCAATGCAACAATGAGCGGACATGATGTTTTTGTTTTGATGCCTACTGGTGGTGGAAAAAGCCTTACATATCAGGTAGCTTCAATATTTGCAATGACTTTTAAGACTGACAATAGAGTAATGGCATTCATTTAGTTTTTGCTGTAAAACCTAGAGCTTAAGTTGGAAGAAAACTATATAAAGTTAGTATCTTCAGAAAAGCTAAGAAGGTTAATTTTATTGGAGGATTGGAATTTATTAAGTGATGAACAAGATGTTTGAAAAACTCTTTTGTTTGAGATCACAATGTTATTTTATCATCACTGAGGTAAAGTTAATATGATTAAGTTTTAAACATCCATTTGTTTCAAAAAAATAGTTTTGCTTTTAGGTTTCAAAGTTGTAGCCAGGTTTTTGCACCCAAAATTGTCTGTTTGAGCTTTGATTGTAGGATTGCAATGGGTGCTTGTGAGCGATTGGGATTCCCACTGAAGAACCCATAAACCATTGTTTATAACATCATTTAGTGTGTGAATTTGGCATATTTTGTTATGGAGACAGTCAACATAATTAACACATAAAAACATACTATGTTAATTTGAAGACTTTCACGAGCAATTTATTTAGATTATTATTTTTTGTGGGATTTTTACTTGTGTGTATTTAATTAGATTATTGATTTAATTAGGAGTAAAAATCCAACAAAAAGCAATAATCTCAAAACATTCTTGTTATTTGTCAGTTTGTCTTAGCTCGTGTAGCCAGCTTTTAGAGTTCAAATGCCTTGACATAAGAAAATGGAAACATATGGTTTTTTTGGACAGGGAGCAAACTATAGTAAAATGGAGAAAAGGTTTTAAAAACAGCTAAACCTGAGGCATTTTATAGCATAACACGAAAGTAGATATACCTAAATACTGCAGAAAAGAATGAACATAAAACAGAGATACATATATATCAGGCCGCGCAGTACACAGACTATCAATTAGCAATATATTTGAAAGGAACAAGACCATACCCATGTTGAAACAAGAATCAAACAAAATTAGACATGGTGGCTCTCCTTGGAGTTTTCCTTCATTATTGCTAGAAATATTGAGGTATATGTGATCTTTATGGACCGCAGAGCCCTTATGGCAGTCCTGGATCTTCATTCCTCTAAGGGATGGAGTAAATAAAATCTTGCAGACGACTTTTCTGTTTTTTCGTTTATGGTGCTCAAAGATCTTCCCATACCCTCTGCAAGAAACTTTGAGTCAAATTTAGGAGCAGGAGAGGATTGGGTGGCAGTAGGTCCACCTGTAAGAGTTTTACCTGCAGTGGGATACGTGGTATCCAAAAATACCTTTTCCAGCAAGAGGGTTCTTGACTGCCTTGCTTGATCTGGTGCATAACAGGCATTGAATATCTTCTCCTCAATTTTGTTTTTATAAAAAGATAAGCAGAGGGGCATTGCAGGTTGTTGGTGAAGGAACTGTTTCTTTCTAGACTGCACGGAAACGCCTTAGACCCCCTCGTACCAGGCTGGGTATGTTTTGGGTATGGGTACGGGTACGGGTACCCCCTGGGTACGCTGAGGGTACGTACCCACAGGGTACCCACAGTTTTTTCTTTTTTTAAAGTGCAAAAAAATAAATAAAAAGAGTACCCACAGAGTACCCAGAGAGTACCCACAGTTTTTTCTTTTTTTTAAGTGCAAAAAAATAAATAAAACATGAGGGCTTTGATTGAAATTGAACTTTGGAAAATTCGTGTGAGATTCAATATTGCCAATAGGCTCTGAAGGGTCGAGAGAGATGAAAAGGACTTCATTTGGTTGACTTACTATTTGGGGGGTTTCTTTTTGCTCCTCATGGGTCCTTTATTCTTCAATCAATTTGGAAGGCATGGGAACAAGTGAAGCACTTGGTAGCTGGGCAGTCTATCTTCTCTTCATTTGACATTAGGTGCCAAGCCTACAAATCGATTTCGTCGAATCAGAAATATAATGACAAGATCCTTGCCTTGACAAGAGGCTGTTCTGCCCTCCTTTGGTTTGAGAAAGGAATTAAAATATTTCATGACTTTAAATGTTTTTTAATGTCCAATGAGACGTGTAACTCAAGCTTAAGGCATTAATAATGAATTATCAAATCTATAATACAGTCTATGTTATTAACTATTATGTTTGGAACATTATGAATCAATACAAACTCAAGTCTCAATTCTCAAAGTATTGGAAATTTGTTTTCATGTTCTATGAATGATTTTAAGTTGTATGAGTATTAAATTTTAATAAGTATGCAAATGTTTCTTAAAATTTATAATTTTATGTAATGTCCCCTTTCCCTCGCCATAGGCCTGAGGGCCAGTGCGGGTCCCAACCCTAGTCATGCCCAAGGGGTTACAGACGCTATGAGCTATTGGGTATGAATATCTAGTCCAGTTGTTACTATTTTCCATTGACAGGGTTATAAAGTACTTTCGAAGGGACTAGGTATTATGTTTTATCGTTGGAAGGGGCCACTTAACTCCTAATGTTCTAATTTTGCGTTGGGGTCACCTTTTTGGGCCATGGTGACTTGAAGGGGAAAAAGTAACTTTAAGTTACTTTATTATTTGGGTCTCCTCTAGGGGAAAGTGCGACTTGGGGGTTTTAGGGTTTCCTTGGCATGGGAAAAGTTATAAAAGGAGAAGAGGTGTGAAAGGAAAGGCATTCTTGCATACACATTTTCTTTGGTGATACTTGATAGTAAGCAACTGCAGTTTGCTTGTTCCGCTTGTGTAGTGAATCCCACAAGATCCCTAGCTTCGGTGGTGAGAGATCCACTCATAGCTAGAAGGGCACTCTTTGGTGGTGAAAGATCCACCCTAGTTTGCTATGCTCTTGCACCTTTTCAGATCTAATTTGCAGTCATCTTCAGGCAGGGTTTTCCAAGGGCAGTTTTGGGAAAATCACGATAACTTTATGGGTTTTTCTTTGTTTGAAGCAAAATTTGTTGTGGCAGCTAAGGAGAGGTTCTTTGACGAAACGACAGGGTTTGTTGAGGGTTTCAGCCATTCCTAAGCAAAAACAACCTGTTTGGAGAATTGCAGGCCCTAAAATTTAGGGTTTCGGGTGGAATTTTCTAGATCTGAAGGTTGGCCTGTTTTTCTCATATTTTTCATAAGTTATTTCTAGAATTTCAGCTTTTTATGTTTGGCATTCGAAAAGATATGAATTTTCCGGAATTCTACCATTTTCAGAGCTTATAAAAAAATTCCTGGCAGTTTCCTATGTTATAAAAAAATGCAAAAACAGTTTATTATTGTTAGTTATTATTTTTGCCAGCTTCCTGTGAAATTTGAAGTGTTTTGGGAAAGTATTTTTCAAGATATCATATTTTTCTTGTTCGCTGCCCTATTTCTGCAAAAATCAGAAAAAAATCAGATTTAGTATTTGCTGCAAGTTTCTGTATTTTGTCAATTTTTTGTAAGATCCCAACAAGGGATATTTCATTTTATATGCATATATATATATAAAACGTACCCAAAAGTGTACCGTACCTGAGGTTTTTTAAAAAATTGCCGTTTCAGCGTACCAACCCGTACCGAAATAGTCTAGGGTTCTTTTATTCTTTGATCATAAGATTGTCCTTGTCTCTTGGATCTGAACCGGGATGTTGCTATGATGTAGGGGATATTTGGTGATTTGAGGATCTCTTGCAAATAATCCTTCAGGTCTTGGAAACAAATTCTTAAGGTACCATATGCTAAGAGGTTGTGAAGAAAATTTGACTAAAGGCTGCTGAAGTTGTGTTGTCTCTTGGATCTGAACCGGGATGTTGCTATGATGTAGGGGATATTTGGCGATTTGAGGATCTCTTGCAAATAGTCCTTCAGGTCTTGGAAACAAATTCTTAAGATGCCATATGCTAAGAGGTTGTGAAGAAAATTTGACTAAAGGCTGCTGAAGTTGTATTTGGCCAGGCTAGAGTTTCAGGGAGAATCAACCAATGATTACGATTAAGATGGAAAGCCAATAGATAATCCTTTGATAGTCGGGAACCGTGCCAAACCCTATAAAGAACTCTGCTATTTTTTCTTTCAAAATTCCACTTCCACTATGGATTCCACTTATTGAATTCGCTCCCTTCTATGATCTGCTTGGAGATAAGATTTGGATGTTCGAGAAGATTTTATTCTTTAAGACCATCGCTCCATCATTGAATGCCTTTTCTACCACGATGTATGTGGGTCTATTCCTTGTTTGGGTGTGATAGTGTACGCTAGAACTAAAATAATGTGTGATGGGAAGATGTTGAGAACAAAATATCCAATATAAAGAATCACACTGAAATGTAATTTGTGGGCCAATGTTCCCTAATCTTCAATATACTCATAAATACCCTTGACATAGGGTTACATCATAGAATATTTTTTAGGGAAGGAACTACTCTAATAGATCTCTCATCATGAAAGCTAAACATCCTTCACAACTCAATCTTTACAACTCCTTACAAATGATCCATATTGACGATGATTTACAATGATAGATGCCTCTTTCTATAGCCTCTCATTTGATAACCCTCGGTTAGGGTAAACCCTCGGGTGAGGGTAAACCCTCAACTCAATACATATTGGTTTGACTAATTACCAATTATAACTTACTCCACTAGTGACCCATTTGACCTAATATACCAATTACTCATTGTGCCCATCATGGCTAAACACGGTTTATGCGTGCCACAAGCCAACTACTACATATTCCCATATGCATCATAATACAATGATCATAGGTGTATAACATTCTAGCCCCTCATATCCTAACAAAAGGCCCTTGAATGATACCACAAGCTAGTGGTTTGGTATCATGATGCCATGTTGTGTGAGGCTTGAAGTATTGAGTATGTTTTGTAAAATAAAATGGACAGTTGGGTGCGCGAATGCGTGAATAACATATTTTAAGATGTAAGCAACGTGAGTAGACATGAAGTGATGCCCACTAGTGAAGGCAAGACCTTAGGTGTGAGGTGAAATGAACTTTGGTCAACAATATTTGAAGTCTAGTGAAAAGCATAGAGGGTTTATGGCGGAGAATAGCGAAATTTGGGAAAGGAGCATTGTGATTGAGGTGATATTGAGAGCATCCACGTGTGCCCCATTAACGTATAATTGTTTAAGTGGACGAAAGTGTTAGAATAAGTTTCATGTTGCCCTCAAGATCTGCTTAATACTTTCTAATATAATTAAGATAAGATTCATATATACATTACTCCATTAACACTCCATAGCATTCGCCATACAAGCATACACGTTAACCTGCAGTTGTTTGCATTGCTCTCAGGAATCCCCAATGGGGCGTTGACTTCATTGGGATGATTAACCCGCCATCTAGCGTTGGTCACAAATGGGTTCTCACAGTGAGATTATTTCACCAGATGGACTGAAGCCGCGCCATTGAAGGAAGCCACTGAATCAACCATCTTGGAATTTGTTGAAGAAATTGTTACAAGGTTTGGCGTACCATTCATATAATTAAGATAAGATTCATATATACATTACTCCATTAACACTCCATAGCATTCGCCATACAAGCATACACGTTAACCTGCAGTTGTTTGCATTGCTCTCAGGAATCCCCAATGGGGCGTTGACTTCATTGGGATGATTAACCCGCCATCTAGCGTTGGTCACAAATGGGTTCTCACAGTGAGATTATTTCACCAGATGGACTGAAGCCGCGCCATTGAAGGAAGCCACTGAATCAACCATCTTGGAATTTCTTGAAGAAATTGTTACAAGGTTTGGCGTACCCCAAACCATTATTTGTGATAATGCTAAAGGTTTCTTGAGATCAAAAATCTCTAATTCGGCTCTTCAACTTGGGATTTATCTCAAGACTTCCTCCAATTATTACCCCCATGGCAATGGGTTGGCGGAATCTACTAACAAAAATCTAATTAGAATCAAGAAGAGAACCATGGACGTGAATCAAAGATAGTGGCATAGAAAAGTGAAAAATGCTCTTTGGGCGGACATGATAACAACAAAGAAGGCAATTGGCACTTCTCCGTACAAACTGGTGTATGGCAAAGAAGCTAGGCCTCCTCTGTCACTTGAGTTGCCTTCACTTGAATTAGCACAACTTGAATTTGAAGGCGCATATCAAAGAGAAATCAGAATGGCAGAATTGGTGCAACTAGAGGAAAACAAAAATGCCACCATGATCAGGATGAAACAACATAAAAAATCAACCAAACAGTGGTTTGATTGAAAAACTAAGCCTCAAACATTAAAGGTTGGAGATCTGGTCTTGAAATGAGACGCAGACAAAGCTAAACCAGGAAGACACTCCAAATTTCATGCTATTTGGAGCAGACCATACATTGTTTTTGCTTGCAAGGCGGCTAACTCATTTGAGTTATCTGATCTTGATGGGAATGCATTTCAAATCCTAGTCAACGGGATTCATCTCAAACCCTCTCATTAAGATATTTCATAGCATTTTGTATATAGTAGCTTAGGATTTCAATTCCTCCAAGTGCTTCGGCACATTGTCCTGTTCGTAGTTTAGGTTTCTTTTCCCCAAGTGCTTTGAACATGTTTTGTTGCTTGGGGATCTTATTGCATAGATTCCATGTCTTCAGAGGATGCTGTTGTATAATGAAGTCCAAAGTGTTAAGGATCAGTTGCCATCAAATGAAGGAATTAAAGGCAGAGCAACTAAATCAATCAGTTGACTCAATGCCCAATGGATGCCTAAGATTACTAATCATCTATCTAGCAAGTAGATGACCCCTGTGAGTCACAAAAAAGGTTGGCCAATTTTGCATCCCTTGCAAAATTCAAGCAACTTGCACAAGCGTTAGACTTGGCAGATATTCATAGGCAAATTTGAAGAACCGCGGAAGCTTTGAGCATACCGCGGATGAAGAAGCAAAACCACAAAAAAGTTTAAGTGTGCCATGACAAGGGAATGCTTGCCGCGGGATAAAGGACATGATCTCATAATGTTGCGGACAAGGGAAAAAGACCGCTAGGGTCTAAGTTGCACCACAAAGCAAAGGGCAAAATTTGATAAAAGCCGTGGGAGTCCATGGTGCCGCGATACAAAGAAATGATCCATGGTTGTCAAAAGCCGCGCAAGACTGATACAAGGAAGCCTCGTGCTGAAGGAGAACAATAGTTTTATGCGGATTGCTATATGAACACGAATGTGATTTGATTATTGTAAATCTGATATAATTTGAAGGAATCTTAGCCTTCTGCATGCGAAAGGAATCAAATTTCATGGATTAAATGTTGGTAGGTGACGAAAGCAAAGGAAAACATCTCCAACACACAAGGAGGCTACACAACCACCAACATTAAATGCAGTATGGGCGCTCATTTTAATAAGGCGTGTAACAATGGATAAACAAAGCGGCGCCCTGCTCCCTAAGAGAAATCAATAAGGTGGTTGAGATTGGTTATGGAATTCGAATTTGCCTTTAATTTTTTTCTCTCTCTCTCTTCCACAATTTTCTATATATTGTAGAGCAATGCTCATTCTTAACGTTGGATACTCTTAGAATTTGTGTATCTTGTAATATAAGGCTTCTCTCTTGTGTTGCGTGTATGTCCTAAGGGTCGCATGCCTTGGATCTTGATTCAATGATTGCTTGCATCTTCCTCTTGCGATTGCAATAGTCTATGCAAAGTTTTAGGCAATAAAATTTAATCTTGTGGCTCGTTCTGCCCTTTTTCTTATTTTATTGCACTCCTTGCCTTTCTTTCATTCGCAGGTGTGTTGTATGTTACATTTCTGAATCTTTGTTTATTGTGCATCATGAAAGCGGATTCTGGGAGTGATTTTGATCTGTGTCTCATATCCAATCCTCTTCGTTAACATTGCCTTCCCTTTCCCCTTATCTAAATGTATTCATCCCCTTATTTTTTGGTGCTATCGCCTCTGTAGATTAGGATTTCTGTTTATGCATCTCCTTCTCACTTTGGTCCCTTGGAAAGTTAGAGTAGAATTAAGTAGTCACATTTCAATTCCTAGGAGTAGTTTTACATTAGAAGTAAGTAGGGGAAGCTGGTCTTCTCCTGAGGTCTGTCTCAGTTCGAGTCCCACAACTTGGAGACAATCCCATGTTGACTCAAATTTCAGGTTGTCTATGATCTGAACGCGGGTGCAATTTTGAGCTCCAACATGCCACAAAGGCATCCCAAGCTCAAGCACTCAAGATATGGAGATAGTTCAAAAAGAGGAAGATCATTTGATTGAAGAAACAAAGACAAAAGAGTGGGAACACCTTGATGGTAAAGGGCACATACACCCTCTCACGCAATATCCAAACCGGGTGAAGACTGCTTTCTATGCACGGGCCAAAGATAGAACTGGTAAGAAGCTTCCCCCCTTCCAAAGATCATGGTATGCTTATAAAGATAACCAATTCCTCTTTCCATTTGATTTATATCTCAGCTGTTATGCATGTGCCTAGAAAGGAATTGTGGGGTCACAAGGATGAATGCATTAAAGATAACTCATCCAAATTGATAAGGTCAAGAAGAGAGGAAGAATTTCTCCATGGGTACTTAGGATCGCAATAGGTGAAGCTGCTGGTCTGTACCTAACAGCAGTAAAAAGGTCATTTGAGGAAAATTTAAGCCCTACTAAAGCTCAAGAACATGGGGAAATTGTCAAGCAAACATCAAACAAAGAAGGAGGTAAAAGACTTTTGGTTGTTCATGATATTCCTTTGCTTTTTAATGGTTGCATGTGGCAAGATACTAAAGGATCTTGGACACATAAGCAAAAGGATGGAAAGAAGCATGAGGAGCAAGAGAATGAAGAGGATGTTGAAAAGGTGCCAAGCAAGTTTCAAGGGATAGAGGGAATTGAACACATGAAAGATGCCGAAAGGTATGAATGTGTTCTAAAATCATTGTTTTATTCTATTCGAATTCGGTTTTGTCGTCTTGAGCCATTTGATAACAATATGACATTGTTGAGGACCCCATGTAAAACTTGGAAATGGTGGTACATATGGATAAACAAGCTAGAAAAGGGGTTATAAGGGGTGAAACATCTGAACACATAAAGAAAGATGGAGAGGATCTTCGAAGGGACAATGTTAGGAGGTGCACATGAGAGACGAGCATTTCCTGGTGTTCATGGCCTCTTTCAACCCGCTGTAAATTTCAGATCAGCAAACCATGGTAAGTCCTATGATGTTTTATTTGATCACGTCAAAGGTCTATTTCATCATTATGAATCATGACTATGTTTGGGTAGTCATATCTATGCTAATAAGGCGCAAGGTGGGAAGAACAATCTTTGCCAAGGGCTCACTATGTATTTTCCAAGCAATAAAGTGGGTTTATATGACAGTCCAAGGTATTCACACATTTAAGATTTATTGTTTCCTTCCTTATCATGTTGTTGGGCTGATCATCGCAAACTCTTTGTCATGAGTTTGGATTTCAGGATAGGGATTGTCATGCATATGATGGAAAAGAGAAAAAGAGTGCTGATGAAGAGTTGCAAAGATTGCTTGCGTCCTTGGAATCCGGGTAAAGCCTTGAGGCTCAAGGAAGACAAAGGTAACAATTTCAGTTTTTCTCTTGGATTATGGAATTTGATGAAAGAGAATGCTAGCATGTGTAACACGTACTTTATCATTGCTCCAAATTAAGGGATTTTAAAATTTTTTTCCAATGCTAACTTTATGCCTTCGTTGCTTTAAGTACACAACATTTAAATCCATCATTCATTAAGAATTCAATCCATTTGATAACATTGAACCATGTGTAGCTGTATGGGTCAACCAGATCTACTCGATCCCCCATAGTTCACTCTCTCGAGTGTGTATACAAAGTATACTGTTGGTTAACCTTTTCACAAGCATCGATAATCAAGTATAGTTCCCAAGTGTCTACTTGAGATTCAGTCAATCAAATCCCATTTGGCATCTCACACTTTAGTTTAGGAACTCCGTGAATTTGATAGTGTAATCAACAACTTACACTACTTTAGCCAAAATTTAAGAGACATGACTTGCAAGCTCAGTTTCGTGATGACACACTCGCCATCTGAAACTTGTCCTTTCACCGTACCATTATCACTCAGTTATCTGGATTTCATTTTCATTGATTTAAATAATTAAATTTAAGTTTGAAGCCATAGTAACTATGACTCACCATTATAGCGAAGAAATCTTGCCACTGCCACCTTAGGATCCCTATGGGAATGATAATGACCACGTAATGACTTTCGTCATTACGTCCTCACTACCCTTCCCATAGCCATCCTAAACTGGTACGGGTAGGATGCTGTCGATATAATGATAAGACATAGCTCTAAGCTTTGTTCACATTTTTCGCTTAATCGACGTAGTTAAGCTTAAATGTTTATCGCAGCGATAGGTTGTTAACAAGCTCTAGCTTCCCTTTCCAAGAGAGAGAGTCTTAGTAATATGCTAGGTTACTATCTACCATAGGTATTTCTCATCTTACCTATTGTATCTCGGAAGTGTTAAGAATTTAACTTATCATGATAGCTTATTTATATTTTCATTCATATAGGGTTAACTGCTCGATAAGAGTAGTTCTCCTGAATCACAACTGGTCATCAACGACCATTCACAGACGTCTTATTTGCATATGATGTACCATTGACATGACCAAACTCACAATCCACTATAACCCATATTGTACCTCGTATGTCAGAGAGACTTATGTTTATCCACCTGGATATGGTAAACAGTCATGTTCTTATGCCCGAAATCATTGACTTAACAATTAATCACTGCTGAAACAAGTCAACAATTAAACAAGGTGTCAGAGTGGCTTATCATGGGTCATCCTATCGTGAACTGGTTCACATCATAACATACTTGCTCAATCCAAAGGCAATTATCGATATGATGTCTTTATAACAGTAATACTATACGATGTACTATGCTGATCTTAGGATAGCATTTAGTTCACTTATATAACCGTAAACTATTTCAACGAAGAAGTTCATTCAAGGCTGACTAATGGCACAACATACCTCATAAGTGTTTATATCCATTTCAGCATCTGTATGTTTGGTTCGTACCATCATGGTGTCGTACTGCAGCGACACTAGCTCATGACTACATGCTACTGTTTCTTATAATAAGTTACTCACATTAATGATATATTTGTCGCCATTAAGCACTATAGATTCAGTGAGGATTTGTTAAATTATTAAAAATAACTCAATCTAGGATTCTGCTGCTCTTGACAGATCCTAAGTGTTATCATTTTAATTAGGATGATTAAGATATAAGGGTTACTTATATCCTAGAGACATCTACCACATTTGGTAGTTTCCTTCCATCGTGATTTAGACGTTACTTGCATAATATCATCTTTTCGTCTCTAACAAGAATATTACTAGTTGAACGAACTTGTCATCCTTTCTGAGTAGTTAAATCATTATCAAAGATTCACAAGTATAACAAAATCCTTATTAATTTGTTATTCCTTCTTGTTATAAGTCTAGGTAATTTATAAACATATTTACTCAATTATAATAACAATAAGGAACATGTGTAATTTACAATATAAATCCAATACACTTAACATACTCTGTTGTAATTGGCATTATAATCGCCTTGTTTCACACAATTGTAGTAATCAATACATCAAGCTCTTTATTTAGACCAATAAGTGTTATCGTTTTAATTAGGATGATTAAGATATAAGGGTTACTTATATCCTAGAGACATCTACCACATTTGGTAGTTTCCTTCCATTGTCATTTAGACGTTACTTGCATAATATCATCTTTTCGTCTTTAACAAGAATATTACTAGTTCAAGGAACTTGTCATTCTTTCTGATTAGTTAAATCATTATCACAAGTATAACAAAACCCTTATTAATTTGTTATTCCTTATCGTTATCAATCTAGGTAATTTATAAACATATTTACTTGTTGGCTAGATTTTCTGCATAGCATCAAACCTAGGCAGTCATGAGATAAATCTCCCTCATTTAACCGGTGAGGCTCCCGTGTCAGATTTGTCAATAAAAATGTGTTATTATCTATCAGGGGTTTTACTTTAACCACTTAGTTCATGAACCATAACTAAGAAGTTTTGCAGCAAGTAAGCAGATGTTTAAGAAAGGAAAATTATAGAAGAAGGAAGTAAAGGAATTACAGAGAAGAAATGGGGAATATGTGGATCCCAATTAGTAGATAGCAGAGCTAATTGCATGCACATAGAAGAAACTTAATAGATTTGAACACACAAAATTATAAAGGAAAGGCAGCTCTAGATCCAGATCTAAAATAACACAAAGTTTACTTAAAAGATCTAAGATTTAAAAGCAAGAAACACAGTACACCGTGACACAAAGTTCTCCGGAAACCTGCTTCTTTGTATTCCTTTGCTACAAGTTGCTCTCAGGGGTTCAGCACAAAGTCTAAAACACAAGATTGCTGCTTACAAATTCTGATTCATCATTAACCCGGAGGTTCTTCTCCTACTTATAGAATGCAGGAGGGAAAGTACAAATAGAAGACTCAAACTGAACTAAAGTATGAACAAGTAAAGATGACATTTGGCAATCATCCTCAACTAACTTCTTCTTAAGTGTCACATGTATCACTTAACTAATAGTATGGTTCCACATGACTTCAAGTAATGGTTGCAAAACCAATAACTTAGAAGTTTTACAATTTCATCCGGGAACATAGAAAATAGAAGAAGAAAGAATAGAAGAAGTCATGCCAGCTGTAATGTTTACATCTTCTTCTTGTTCTGATATCTGATATACTTGTCGAACATATAATTCAGCATCCTTCCATCTGTTTTAGCCACTGCTTCCTTCTCTGTCTTGAACTGCAACAACCCTTCATTCAACACTTTGCTACATGCTTCCACCTCTTCCAAACTCGGCCCAAACCTTGCAATGTCTGCCTGCAGCGCCACCAATCTATTGATAGAATTCATCGTGAAAGGCTTGGTAGCTTTATCAATTCTCTTTTGCACCATCAGAAGAGAACCTTCCAGGGAATTAGGCACCTCGTTAGAAACAATCCGCACGTATGAAGTAACACCTCCGTCCACTCTTTCCTCAGTGAAAGAAATGATACTGTCTGGTAAATCTGATGTTCTACTCTCAAGCGCCTGCATCCTTTTCAGCAAAACTCTGCAGATCTCCAAATGGAAAGATACTGCAAACTCTAGCTGCTTCCCCTTCTCGACTGATCCATCCGGTACAATTTGTTCTGCAACCAATACGTCTCCCGGCAGCTTGTTGATCTCGGCCAAAATACTCAGGTTACTCTCTGCAACTGTATTCATGCCTTCTATGCTTTCCATTAGTTGCTTTAGTTGATTTGCTGCATCGTTCATAACCTTTAGGCGGGCTGGCACTTCCCCAAGTTGCACAGAAGCTTGACGAATAATCAGATCCTTCCATTCGTCAATAGCCTTTACTTGATTGCTTGCATCTTCCATTTCTTGCATAAGATGATCACTCACCTGCTCTGAAATAGGCTGAATGAAAGGTTTAGCAACCTTGGCTATGATATCACATAATTGAGATATTTGCTTCTGCAGCTCTTCTTTCTCCGCCTTTTCACTGTCAAGGCTAAGGAACAAAGCATCCATCAATGTCCGCGTGTCCTGCTTCAATCCTTCAGTGGTAGCTTGACCGAGTGGTATTTTGGTCACCGTCACATCTTCTGCCGTGAGCTCCTCTTCTATCTTTCCTTCCGCCGGAATTGATATCTCGGCAAACTTCTCTCCCGAATCCTTGATGATCAACCTAGAAGTTGCTTTAGCAACTTTAGGCCTTTTGTCTCTTCTGCTCAGATCCTGAAGTAGCTGCAAGTCATGCTCCTCTAAGTTCATCTCTACTCTTGCTTCCGGAACCAACTACAAAGCTAACCACTCCGAGAAGTTACTTCTCGGGGAGTGAGAAGTCGCTGAGTGCACTACCATCTCCCGCTCTGCATCCTTTCCGTCAGAAAGTGCCACAGTGTTATGGCTGCCATCTTCTGAAACATCCAAGGACAAAGCTCTTTCGAACTTCGTCATCTGCAGCTTTAACATCTCCTCTGAAACGGGTGATGAACAAAGTGGCTGAGGAGAGAAGACGAACGTCGCCGGATTCAATGAAGGCATGGAAGCGTCCTGCTGCTGCGGTGTAATAGTTGGTGAAGTCGGAGTCAAAACTATGGTCGTAGAAATGGTCTTCTCTTTCTCTTGAGATCTTCTGTGTACTTTCAACTTCTCGGACCTCCGGCTGCTTTCTCCTTCATGCTTTCACTTGAGGGAATCTCCTGCACCAAAGTCGCCCGTGATTTGATTCATTAATACTTCATCAAGGCAGTATCCCTTTGTCAGCAGCCAGTTCGAAGTATTCACCAACACAGCTCCAGATCTCTCTTCAATTGAATGGCAACCTCCATTGTTATCCTGCAATATAGCTTTATCTCCTCCCATTTGATGGTAAGTGTCAAGTACCACGTTCCCATCATCTTTAAGATCCGCAGGTATCCGCGCTAATCCAAAATCGAACACTTGCTTTGTTGATAGCCTGTTGAAATCTTTCTTTCTAACCTCGTACTCACTTCTGCACTTCATCCAGAAATCTTCTAACGAAGGCACATGTGCATACTCCTAGGGAGATTGTCTTCCTGGCTACTCCAAATGGATCGAAGTTAAGCCGTGTAGGGAAGAACTCTTGCTCATACTCGGATAACATTTGCGCTTCCATCCCTCGAGCTCTGTGAATGCTGATGCAACTGTAATATCCCACAGTGATTGGGAAGAAACCCGTAGACTTGTGCCGTTTTGACTGAAGGTCGTGTAACTCCACAAGTTGCCTGCTCAGCTCCATGGCGATCAATCTATCACTCGGATACCTAGACATCTTTATTGGTTCTCCAGAAACGCCCGTAACCCTGAGGTATGTGAAATCTGCAAACTGGATGAATAAACTGCCAATCTTGGACACTGCTTCCCACGCTTCCTTGCTTACCCTGTGAGTCTTCAAGTCTTTGTCTAGCCTGCAGATGAAATCGTAGAAGAAGTCATCGTTGATCACTTTGAAGTCCTTCTTGCACGCAGGAACAGTAAGCTGTGGGTAGCACTCGAAAATGGGGTCCTTGGAAAGAACACCACATCTATCCAGCTTGGAAAAGACACCCTGTGAAGCTGCAGCAGACACCAAGTATGAAGTCATCTTGAAGCTGAAAATACGCTTCACGTTCTGAAGCTGCTCACCGATGTTGCTGCTAATAATTTCCGACCAATTGATTATAGAATCAACCTTGTTGATTTCAATGGTCCTGATGAAAGCATAAATCCATGTACGAAAAGTGTAGGCATTCGCTTCGCCATTCATCCTGCATAGCAATTTTACGACATCATCTGCCTCCTGCACCAAATTGGACCGTGGAAGAGTTCTCGGGAACTTTGAAGGGGATCTAGGCTTCTTCATGAACCGGCTGTTCATTATGCTCACGCAATCAGCTCTATGTTTCTCCCATCTACTGTCAGCATCCTGAATGCTAATAGAAGTCACCACCTTTCGCACTAGAATCTTCAGACAATAATTGATGAACTCCGCATCCAAACGAATTATTGTCTTTCCTGCAACATCACGCACTGATCTGGATGAAGGATGATAAGATCTAGCACACTCCATCACGAACTTTGGCAATTGGATTGTACATGGGAAAGCTGCAGCTCGGATAATTCCGCTACTTTTGACCGCACGCATGAGTGAAGTCTTTCCCGCTCTGGATCTATCAATCAAATCAGAAAGAGGTTCTGGGCCTACATCCGTGTCTCCTATGTCTGCAAGTTTGGAAGCGATGCATGAATCCATTGTGCTCTCTTTTTCATCTCCTTTCGCCATGGCTTTGTCTATCTTCGTCTGAATAATTCTTTTTCTTCTAATTTGGCCGGATTTTTTCAATACTGGTGCAGATCTGGACAATTCTTCAGATTCGGAGGATATTTGCAATGTATTGGACATTGAGAAAAATTCCTTTTCTTTTGTAAAGCACCTGTAATGAGTTCCTGCAATTTATTCAGACAAAAATGGCCACCGGAGCATGAATAGTGAATTTAAATTGTAAAAATCTGCACTTTTCAAGCTTGCTGCCCCAAAAATTGGTGTTTAATTTGCACATAAAGAGAGCATGAATCCTTTCAATCAACACCTGAGCTCCTGTAACACCTGTGAAAACAACTATGCAGACAAAGATCAACCTCCTCCAAAGCATGCGCCAAATCTGGAAGCTTTTAGCCTTGTTAGTACTTTGTCTGAACAAAATCCTTCCTCTAATGGGGGCGCACTTTTCCTCCTGGCTGCAATTCTTTACCTGTGAATTAAATTATTCACCCATATGGCTGCCCATGCTTATATAACCTTCACAATTCTATAATTAATAATTGCCCTAACAATTAAAGGCAATTAATTAATTAAAAATCATGCTTTTCTCTTTTAAAAATAGCATGTTTAAGGACAGCCATCCAATAAATTAAATTAATCCAATTTAATCGTTCACACAGCACTTCACTCAAGCTCCACAGTGTGCTTTGACCATAGCCACTGAAAATAGAAATTAATTTAATGTTTTAATGCCTTAAAAAACAGTAAATAATACTCAAATGGGGCGCACTTTTTGAGAGGAAGAGGGCAGCCATTAAATAAATTAAATTTAATGTATTTAATCCCTTTTTTTTATTCCATCTTTGACTTTTTGACCTCCTCCTAGCTTGGGCGCTCTTTTTGAGAGGAAAGATTAATTAAAATAATCAACTTTAATCCTTTTATTCTCTCACCAAAGGGGGCGCACTTTTTTGCACATATAATTCTATTTTTAAGAATTTTTTCATAATGGGATTCTTTACCCTGCCAGGCAGGCACCAAAATCCCGTGATCCACTTAAGTGATTTGAATTTGACAATGGGATTCTTTACCTGCAAGGCATGCACTAAAATCCCATGATTTCACTTAAGTCACTTTCCTTTTATTATATCATGGGAATTTTTACCCTGCAGGGCAGGCAATAAATTCCCACCTGCCTGCAGCCTCTATTTTTCCCACTGCAGCTTAAGTGACTTTTATAACACGGGAAAAAGTACCTTGCCAGGCAGGTATACAATTCCCACCCTGCTTGCGGCTTATAATTTTCCCATCGCAGCTTAAATCCTTTGTTTTCCAAAAATGCGCCCATCCCCGCAGGGGCTTTTCTGTGCACGACTTCGCTTTTTCCCAGTGATCCAGACCTCCGATGGCGACTTCCTCCGGGCATAATGTGCGTGTATGTTTTCCAGCTGCTCCAGACCAAAAATCGGGCTTACCCGATGAGGGAATTGCTCCAGAGAAATTTCACAGAAAACAAAACGGGACACCACAAAAACACGAAAAATTGCCAAAAGTTACAAATAAAGCCCAAAACGTAAAATAAGTTAAAATCCTTCTGGCACATAGGAATAATAACATATTCGCTCATAATAGAGTTAAAACAGAGCGCAAATAGCCTCATACGGGGCTCAAAATAATTAAATACAAATTTTCCGCAGACAAATCCCGACGACAGAATAAAACAATTTTGGGCATCTGGGTTTTTGGCGAAAAAGGCTAAAATGGCTCTTTGGGATTATCTTGATGCAATACAAGAACTTTCAGGCAATAAAAACAACAAACGACCCATTATTTTAAAAGTATGAAAATTTTTCGGATAGGGTAGTCTCAGATTTCACCCTGAGTGACACCATTACTCAATTATAATAACAATAAGGAACATGTGTAATTTACAATATAAATCCAATACACTTAACATACTCTTCTGTAATCAGCATTATAATCCCTTCGATTCACACAATCGTAGTAATCAATACATCAAGCTCTTTATTTAGTTCAATCTAGAGATAATACATATGTTTGTGCGATTATCAATAGATAATCCAAAGTACAATAGGCTAGGCTTCCTTCATTTACCCGCGAAATATCACTTTTGCGTTTTAAATTGAATATCGACAACACCGCATGACAAGTCATGCGTATCCGATGCTTAGGATCACTTCGTACTGTTTAAACCTTCCTGCATGTTGTAGGAACAATCAAATTATAAACATGGTCAGTTCATCGAACTAGCATGATTATCCACTCTAATCATTTGCCTTAATTTGAAATAAGTAAGTATATTTTGGTATCTATCCTCTTTATCATAATAATATTATTAATTCAATAAGCATAACATTGCTCAAATAATATCAGTATGAACATCCTAAGTTGTCCATAATCATGCAATATACTGTATTCATGATCATGCAATCTTAACAAACACGCTTCAAGTATGACTATATCCATAAGTAGTGGTTAATTATGTGAACCTTATCCCAGATTGAAAACATGGTTATAACCAAGTCATTTACAACCAATCTCATTGATGATCTTTGAAATCAACTATCAACAATTTCCATGTTTCCTATCAGCATGATCAAAGCCTAGGTAAAGAGCAAGTTTCCACAAGTTCATTGCTTCCTAACAGCATGAATGAAATTAAGATAATAACTCAACTACTCAACACTTTCATTGTTTCCGAACAACATGATCATAATCGAGATATAAAATCAGCTATTAACCATTTTATTGCTTCTTAACCGCATGATCACAATTAAAATATCAAATCAACTATTCAACACTTTCTTTGTTTCCGAACAACAAATTAATAAATAAGATATAAATTTAGCTATCAACTATTTTATTGTTTCCGATCAGCATGATCACAATAAAGATATAAAATCAGCTATCAACAATTTTATTGCTTCCGATCAACATGATCACAATAAAGATATTAAATCATCTATCAACAATTTTATTGTTTCCGATCACCATGTTTATAATAAAGATACAAAATCAGCTATCAAACAATTTTATTGTTTCCGATCGGCATGTTTACAATAAAGATACAAAATCAGCTATCAAACAATATCATTGTTTCTTAATAGCATGTACAAGATATAGATACCTCAAACAACTCTCACAAAGTCACCTTTCACTAACTACTAAATAACGCTAGACTGGTTCTCTTTGACTGAAGAAAAATAATATTTGCAAGGTCTTTACAGATCAGGCCAAACACCCGGTCGGTCCATTATAATGAAGTTTTATTATCTAACTTAATAACCCATAGCCGTACAAGTCAGATGCTTGTATTTATTTTTATTTTATTTAAAAAATACATGGTCCCAGGATAAAGTCTTTCTATACAACCCAGAACTGGAGTAACAAGAAATACAACAAGTTCATACTCCTATTTTCACAGACAACTTAATAATTCAATTCGAGTTCAGCAATCTACTTAGAAGAGTCAACTCCATTGTTTAGCTGGCAATTATCTCGTGCCCAGAGCCTCTTAAACAAGAACAACCCATATACAAAAAAATGCCCAAATGTATATCATATAACTGAAGGGTTTTATTTATTTATTTCATTCTTGCGTAATTGTTTATTCGTCATGTTTTATAGGCAGATTAGAAATGCAACATTATTCCTTTATTTCTAAACATCTAGAATAGAATGAAACAACACATATAAGCTAGGGGAGGGCATATTTTGCAAAACCCATTATATATTCCCTAAAATGCTGCGACCTTTCTCATCTCAGTGCGAAATGCGAGCAGCCAAAATAATATATATCCCCAAATGCCCATACCCAATAATCTCAGCAAAAAGGATTAAGAAATAAAAGCATTTCCCCAACTTTATTTTGCATATAAATAAACAACAGAACAGCTCTATAAAAGGACATCCCAAGCATACCCAAAACTGTAGTTGATAGTATAAAACATATTCTTGAATACCCAATGATTTATATGTTCATCAGACATATTTATCCATCATATGTTGCTGACATAACCTCACATTTCCCAAAATTTAAAGCTAAACTATAAAACCCAAAACTATATTTTCTTATTGCAAATTAAAGCAAGAGATTTAGGGATAGATAACCATGCCTGGTAAACAATATGCCCTGCTCCAAATTTCTGCCATTTACAAACCAGTTTCAGTTTGGAAAATTTAATGTATTCAGCAAGAAAATCCTTCCCAAATGAGCAAATCCCCACAACACCTTAAGGATGCACCTCTACGCTTCATTAAGGATCAAATAAACTTTGCATGCGAATCTCCTTGCCAGTTTTTCCTCCATTTCCACTTAGCAGTGCAAAAAATAGCTTCAGACAAACAAGAATGCGAATATAGGAGCTTGCATGCGTTTTAGCTTACTTTACAAGTTTTTTCCCAACCACCAAGAAATTCGTGCAAGGGCTATTTAATGAAATTTATTTCTGCCATACTTCATTTAATTCTCACCTAATTCTCCATTTAACATGCAAGGTCCAGTTATTTAATTATCAATAACTTGAAACCACATCCATTTCCCTTTGGTGCATGGCGACCAAATTTTTTAACTACCCAATTAGTACTCCTTTTTGCATGGAGGTGCCAATTCGATCAGTCAAAGACCCTGGGTTAATTAAACATTATTACCTATCAAATTTGCATGATAGTCGGTTATCAACCAATATATCAATAACCCATAATTAAACTTACCATTGTCTAAGGTTATGGTCAATAAAACAAAATATTTTAATTGTTTGAGGTCAAAGACACATAACACTTCATTTTGGCTTGTTGAGTTAATACGATCAATGCTCATGTCGTTAATAGACAATACCATTCAAGTTTTGCCAATTTTATATCCTAACAGACCATTGCGAAATCGTCGCATAATCACATTGTCATTAACCATGACTTAAGGCCCAATTAATTATCCTTCACAACCTTGCCTCGAATGACTAGGGTCTAAAATTAATCATAATAATAATAAAATAACACCTTACCATGCCAAGCACCATGGCGAGAATCATGAATTTCAACATTCAAATGGTTAAAGGTAATCATGATCAAAGACCATGTTGAACAACAACCAACTTACTGTCATTGCCTATAAATGATAAACTCAGCATTATGGTTTAATACGACTATGACAACAATAAGATTAAAACATCACGGTAATAACTATTCCCATTATAAAATAATACATGGTATAGTAACACTACCAGCTTGTCATTCTTATAAAGACAATAATACTTACCTTGCTATTCATTGCTAAGTTAGGGAGTCAACCAATCATCTCTTCCTCGTCACCGTCGAGAATATTTCAGAGCAACAATTAAAGGTTAATTAGAATGTCTTGCGGTCTATGATCTATTTGTAACGACAAGAAAGTTAGTCACTCATCATATGATTATAATTATTTCACAACACCAAAATAATACAACTACAACCGAGTAACACTGATTTATATACATTGGCAACCCGCTAACCAAGTAAGCAAGATAAACCAAAATCATATTAACAGATCAACCAACTAAATAGCACACCAGTGCCACGAACTCATCGCACACAACAAGGTAAAGCAAACTCATACAACCTAGCATAGCAAAAGTAAGTTATCAATGTTAAGCACTTTACAAATGCTAGGCGACAAGCGTTTTTACACGGTTGGGTTCACAACTATGCGTAAGTGTATATATCCTTTTTAGGATATACATACGTACATATAGTTGCAAACTCAACTAAGTAACAACACCTTTCCCCTTGCCTTTGTAAACCACTTTTCATATTACAACTTATCCTTGTGACAATTTAGTATGAAATTGTGGGATGTGACAGCATGCCATGTTCAAGAAAACATATGATTTGAGGGGAATTCTGATCTCTCTCTCTATGATTTGCTAACCTATAGTTCCATCAGAGAACCAAAAAAAGTTTGGAAAAAGAAAAGCAATTATGATGAAATCAAAATTCAGAGGGGTAATAAGAAAGCTGATTTTCTTAAGATTATGATCAATAGGTCTGCTGGTTTCAATTATAGGCCTGCTGTTCATAGTTTTTCAGTATATGCAATTCAAATTTCAGCTCCTATATTACTCATGGATTCTCCATTCTTTGTGATATTTCAGTTTGCTAGTTGTTATGCCATGATTATAAGATTGAAATTACAAAAATCAGGTTTGGGGCTGCCATTTTCAGTCATGAACAACACTATGTTTTCATTTTTTAAGAGTATCCCCTCATGGAAAAATGAGGAAGGAAGATTCCATTTGGAAGAGAAAATAAATCAGGTTGCGGTGTGTTATTTTCAGATTTTGATTTTTGAAGGACAAATGCAAGCTCACAACTATTTTTGGGACAACCTTGCTAAAGTATTGGGAAGCCATCATCTGAATGAAAATTATGAAGTGGCATCAAGCAACATAAGAGAGCTAGCTATCATGTTTCTAAGGCATGACAAGGGGGATGTAAAAGTGTTGTTAAACACTCTTGATTTCTTTAATATGTTTGCTTCATGTGTAGGTATGTCGAAGAAGAAGCAGTTAAGATTCATTTGGGATCCAGGTTCTTACAATTGCTTGAGGACAAACAATTTTGGGAGGGGAGGATTGTAATGTCACTTTTTTCGAATTAATCTGAAATAAAGGATTCCTTAGCAAGGGTTGAACAATGGAAGATTATGGATTATGTTTCGGTTTTCATCATTCACATTCATGATTTATTTTGTATTTACCATTCTTAGTGGTGTTCCCCCATTTTTTGAAGACCCTTAGCCTATCTTTTCCCGTAGGCTTTGGGATGTTGCAAGGGGAAAAATTTATTAAATAATTAAATATTATTGCTTAGAGAGCGATTTCTATTAGAAAACAATAATTATTTAATTATGAAGACTATTTAATTTTAATTCCCAAAATATAAAATTAAATGGGGAATTAATTAAATAAATATTTAGTTGGCTTTTATCGATAAAATCACCCTTAGAAAAGGGGACGCCACACCCAGGGAAAACAAACTCCTCTTATTTAATAATTTCCTTCTCCTAGGGATTTCGAATTTTGTGCCTCCTTGCTTATAAAAGGAGTGCTTGGGTCATTATTATTTTCATGTTATGATTATATCTATTTGACACTCCATGCTTGGAGTTGGGATGCATACCCATTGATGTTCTCTCTTTCTCTCTCTTGCGTGGGAGGTGGTATTGAGCTGGTACTGAGATTCAATTGAAGTAATTATTTGCGAGACCCATGTTTTTGGCTTTGGCAAGCATTTGATTAAATTTGCAAGTGAAAATCTGCCTTTTTCTACTGTAGTGACGTCACTGTAACAGCTGGGTTTTCGTGATCAAATCGAAGTATTTTCTATGTGCTTTGCAAATCGATTTGTTTGTATGCTTGTCTGAATGGTACGACTTGGTTATATGTGAGGTTGTTCAGTCTCTATAGTGCAGTGACTGTATTGGTTGATTATTTGAATGTTCTAATGCATGCCTGAATACTCCTATGAGCAGCAAACCCTTTGACTGGACTGTGGATGTTTTTGAATACATATTTTTTGTGCTAAAAACCCAGCGACTGGTCTGATTTATGTTTATTAACTGCAGCGATTTACTTTGATGGGTTTGTGAATTATTTGGTAGGGCAAATGGTTAGATTCCTGTTTGCCAATGTGCTATAAATGCAGTGACCTCTTAAGGGTCTGTTTGAAGCATTGTCTTAGCAATTACAACTGTGTTGTATGATTTCCTATTGCCCAGAGAATTCCCCCTGAATGTTTATTGCATTGTTGATGGGATACGACTTGGGTGTGTGTGCATGGTTATAACCTCTCTATGGCAGCGATCTGTTCTGGGGAAAGGTGGGCAAGGTAAATCTTATCAACGAGGTCTGGTTTTTGATTAGTGTGATCTGCCTTAACTCCTTTCAACGACGACTTGTTTTGGGCAATTTTAGGAGTGAACTAATGAGCATTCTCAGTCTTATTACCAGCTATTTTAGTAGATAAAATTAACAAGAGTTCTCTTGCATATTGAAACCATATATGATCAGCATACTGTGTGCTTTTGTTAACGACCAGCAATCTGTGGAGAGCAATTATTAAGCGTTAGTGCTGGTAGTTGTATGTGCCTATGTTATTTGGAGGACTGATTTTAGAATATGTTTGCTAATTCTTTGGGTGGGATAATTAAAGAGTGGGTTATTTGCTAAGTTCCCATCGATCCCGGAGTTGGGACATTACAAGTGAGTTGGCTGAGTTTAATTCCTTTAATGAGGCTTAATAAAAGATTATGAATTATAATGGGTCGGCCATACTTTTATGAGCTTTGGTGCCAAAGGTAGGTATAAAAGAGGATTAGGGGAGCTCATTTGATCATCTAGATTTTGGCGCATTTTCCTATTTGGGCATTTTGAGCTTGTTGGTCAATGTTCTTTCACTTGAGGATGAAAACCCTCTTGTGTGGCTTCCTAGAAGGACGAAATCCCTTCTAGTGGTTTTGTTGGAGGACGAAAACCCTTCAACATTGATTGGTATTGAAGAATATTGCAGATTTGAAAAGAATACTTCATATTCAGACTTTTATTGACATTGGGCAACATTATGTACTCATTTAGAGATTTTGGGATCAATTATGATATTGGTCTCATTTGATCGTTGATATTTTTATGATCATTTTGAGCATTTTTTTTGATAGATAAACACTTTTGATCGGAGCTATGAACCGAGGTACATTAAGCAAAGAGGGGCCAATAAATTGACCACAATAATGAAACAAAACAAAAGTAAGCTAGACAAATGCCAATTAACCATTCATTTCGAGCGAGGGATAGTAATCTAACAGATTTGCAAAGTGCCTTTTTTTGCTTTTTTTCTTTCTAACCTCTTGCCATGGGCCCAGATTAGAGGCCTTCACCAACATGAGATTATCTGAGCCCGATGGGGACTCAAGGTTGCCCAAAGCTCCCTCCTGATCAGAATCAGATTTGTTCGAATTGTCTGAAACGTGGCCCCTCTTCACACCTCTCACCCCTATCGGGTGGCCACACTTGACCGACCATGACTGATCTCTCAAGACTTTTCTCTTGATTTGTTTTACGCAACACTCCTGGATCTTCCTTTCGAATAGTTTCCCCTGCTTGAGCTGGAGAAGATTTATCCCAACTGCCTTGGGACGACACATTCTTTTTTCTTTGTGAGCTTTTCTTTTGACTTTGCGGGCACGATACCTCCAAGTGGCCCAAATTCCTACAGATATGACACCAGAAGGCCATATTCTCATAATCTAGTGATTGAACATGTTGAATGTTTCCCAGTTTCAATAGAATCTTGTTTGGCAATCCTTTACTCAGGTCGATCTCTGCACAAAAATTTGGCATATATTCGGAGACCAGCTGCTGCCCTGACGTGATCCACCTTTATGAATTTACACAAAGTGTTACCTATGTCCTCAAGAGCATGCGAAAAAATGCAAGGGAAGATTAGGCAACCGAACCCACACTGGCATCTTAGAAACTGATAAAGAATTCGGATCGAACTCGAGGAACCACGATGTGAGAAACAGGGCCACGTTACCCCAAAACCATGGGCCATCGGATAAGCATTTCTGATAATCCTCAACTTTCTGGAAATGGACCACAAAAAAACCTTTGGAACAGAAGGATATTTCGCAATCTTTGGACCAGTTCTCAGAAACCCATTGAGAAAGGGCAGAGGAAGCTGTCCATAAGCCATTAAATCTGCCAATCGCTGCAAGATGGGACAAGGATAGAAGGTAAGCCTCTACCTCGGGGTTCTCCAGGTTTAAAGACGACATCTCCTTTTCCAAATCTACAACATACGCAGGCTGATTAAGGGAGCTAGGGTTTTTAGAGAGCGCAACATCCCTAAAGGAGGAAGGCTTGGAGCTGGCAGCAGGGGATGACACCCCTCTAGAGCCATACTTGTCGTGATCAACCTGACCTCCACTAGAACCAGTCCTGTTCGAGCTGCCATTCTGATCTTGGAGAGCCTTGTGATGATCGAAAACTGGGAGCTGACTGTGACTGGTTGATCCCTGCACCGACCTAGCCTGCAAGTCTGCAATGAAAGCCGTCTGGGCTTCTTTGTTCAAAGATTTGAAGGCCCGAATGGTGGCAATATCCTTTCTGCAGATGGGGATACCATTCCAAACCCCGAGTGTGTCTGCTTCGTGACCATCCTTCTCTACGCGCCAAATTCTGGAGGAGAACCGCTAGGGTTTCGACCTGTTTGCGTTTCCATCCTCTTCCCCTTCCCCCCACGAAGCTATCTCTTTCACCGCAACTTTGCTCACCTCTCTAAACTTTGGATGGTAAACGCTAAAACTTTGGATGGTAAATGCTTTTATTATACTAGAGCTATGTACTGGAGTGGTGGAGGATCACTTTCTCTAAGTGGGACATGGAGGTGGGCTTGGGTCCTTAATGTTTGCTGAGTGATCCGCATTCGGAGCGCTCCACTGTGTTCCGCTTGGTTCACATGGAGAAGTTTGACCCCTACCTCAAGGTGTCTGCATGGCTACTTATTGAAAGTGTCCAATGGACTCAATGAGAATGAAACTTGGGTTGATGATTACAAACTACTTGTAACTCACCAATGGACCAAGACCTTGAGTACAAAACTTTGGATGGTAAACGCTTTTATTATACCAGAGCTATGTACTAGAGTGGTGGAGGAGCACTTTCTCTAAGTGGGACATGGGGGTGGGCTTGAGTCCTTAATGTCCGCCGAGTGATCCGCATTCGGAGCGCTCCGCTGTGTTCTGCTTGGTTCACATGGAGAAGTTCGACCCCTACCTCAAGGTGTCTGCATGGCTACTTATTGAAAGTGTCCAATGGACTCAATGGGAATGAAACTTGGGTTGATGATTACAAACTACTTGTAACTCACCAATGGACCAAGACCTTGAGTACAAAACTTTGGATGGTAAACGCTTTTATTATACCAGAGCTATGTACTAGAGTGGTGGAGGAGCACTTTCTCTAAGTGGGACATGGGGGTGGGCTTGAGTCCTTAATGTCCGCCAAGCGATCCGCATTCGGAGTGCCTTGCTATGGTTCGCTTGGTCCATATGGAGAAGTTCGACCCCTACCTCAAGTTGTTCGCATGACCACTTATTGAAAGCATCTAATGAACTCAATGGGAGTGGAACTTGGGTTGATGATTATAAACTACTCTCAACTCGCCAATAGCCCAAGACCTTGAGCTCAAAAACTTTGGATGGTAAATGCTTTTGTTATACCAGAGCTATAAACTGGAGTGGTGGAAGATCACTTTCTCTAAGTGGGACATGGAGGTGGGCTTGGGTCCTTAATGTCCACCAAGCGAGCTGCATTCAGATCACCCTGCTATGTTCTGCTTGGTTCACATGGAGAAGTTCGACCCCTACCTCAAAGTGTCTCCATGGCTACTTATTGAAAGTGTCCAATGGACTCAATGAGAATGGAACTTGGGTTGATGATTACAAATCACTTGTAACTCACCAATGAACCAAGACCTTGAGTCCATGATCATTTTGAGTATTCATCTGTGTGGAGATTCCTTGTTTTCTAAGAGTTATTGAATTTACAAATTCCAATTTTTGTGTCATAATAAATTCCAGTTTTTGTGTCATAATAAATTCCAGAATTTTGAGTTTGATGATTTGATTGCATTTTCTAGCTTCTAAAATCAAGGGCAACCCAAGGAATAACTTCTCATAATTTTTGAGTGTTTCTACGGTGGATTTCTCCCGCTCTCTCTCTCTCTCTCTCTCCTATTCGCTAGGGTTTGAGAGTGTGTTTTTGGTCCTTTATTAATTTCTGTTATAAAAATCAGATTTGCTTGTATTGGGGTTTGAGCTAATTTCCTTAATTTTTAGTTTTATCCCCAATAGGGATATTACATGTGGTAATCACACGGGATGCCTAGAAGTATCCCCAAAATCCTAAGAACTACTGTTATGCGAACCTAGTGGTGGGAGTGCATCCCAACGGAGCATAGATTTTATAGTATTGTTTTGAATGAGGAAGTAGAAATATCATGGTCTATACTAAGGTCATTTTATTTGACATTAGCTATTTCAAGATGCAGTGAAATTATTACTTAGATACTCATCTGCTGCATTGTGTTCACAAATGTTTGGCTGATTTCAATCTTTGACAGAACATTTGTTCCATGTTTTCCTGGTGGTTCATCTTTATATCTCTTCGAATATTGGGAAATGTTTTTTGATAGTGCATTATTTTTCATTCAAATGGCTGTCTATTACTTGGTGAATGGTAGATAGCTATTTGTTATTAGCAAAAGGGATTTTTTAGATTATAGCACAAACTTCTAGACCAAACAACTCACTTTCTGTGCACTTAACCAATAGGCATTTTTATCCTAGATAAAAGACTTTTTTACATTCAAACCTAACATATTTCCCATTACAACATTAATAATCAACTATTCAAGTTAATCGTAGGTTCACACATAGTGGCCTGGGATTCCGATTTATAACCATAATGTAGTAATGATATAATTAGCATGGATTTGGTCAGGGTTTCAAAATGTATTCATATATGAAGAATAAATTCCCAATTCATGTACGATCCATGTTTGTATTATGAACAGCTATGCAGATCGAGTTTGAGCCTTTATTTTTCCTGTCTTTTATTCATATCCTTCAACTGTTGCCTTGTGCTCTCCAGTTATTTTTTTGATAGAAATGCAATATAAACTACTTAACTTTTTATCTTAAGACAGAAGAAGAGAATGTTAGTCTTTGCTGGAGTTCTCAAAGTTACATGCCTGTCAAAACTTGATATAGAGCCTTCCTGGTTTTCCTGGCTTATCTAGTTTATATTCTTTTCCTACATCTTCGTGAATTTCATGGCTTATTTAGTTTATGTTCTTGCACTCTTGTTTTGCATTGGGCTTTCCTGAATATTAGAAGCTTTCTCTTCGAGAATACAACAAGCATCAGTTTATTCGTTGTGGGGGTGGATCTCTTTTTATTGCTTACTGAATTGAAACTTAAACCTATGTACCTTAGATTATAACCGGGGTTACTGAATTACTACACAGCTAATAGCTCAAAAGATTTGCCTATAACTAAATCTTTGAGGTGTACCAACTTGCCTAATGTTAGACTTATCTCATTTAGAATCTGCTTTGCAGCTACCCGCTATTGTTTGCCCTGGTGTAACTCTTGTTGTTTCTCCTCTTGTATCACTCATTCAAGATCAGATCATGCATCTTTCTCAGGTCATTGCCTATCCCATGCTACAATTAAATCTTTTTTTGTTTGAATATGCATATGATACCGAGTTTATAACTGATGTTAATCTGGTTTAGTGGTTTGATTTTGATGTTCAATATGATCCAGGCAAATATCCCTGCAACATATCTTAGTGCAAACATGGAAGTGGCAAGAACAGCAGCAAATATTAACGAGCTTAGTTCAAATTGCTGTAAATTCAAGTTACTGTATGTGACACCAGAAAAGATTGCGGAAGTGAGCTCTAGATCTTCCTTACAACTCTTGTTTATTCCACAATATCAATCACAATTGTGAAATTTTTAGTCCTTAGCAATGAGTGGTGAAATAAATGCTATTATGTGAAGCATGTTTTCGAGCCGCTATATTTCATCATTAAAATTGTACGCAGCTAAGAACAAACAACTTTTTGCAATACCTGTCTATATAAATGGGCGTATTCAATTAATCCCAAACCTTTGCAAGATAGAGTACTGGAAAAAAAATTCACTTGATTACAGAAGCAAACAAAAAATATAAGATTTAAGATTAAAATCAACATATCTATCAAATGTCACAAACAAAAAATATAAGATTAAAATCAACATGTCTATTAAATGTCATAGATTGGGGTCATGAACGGGTAGAAAACAGTCACTTATGTCTGTTTTAGATAATATCAGGTGGGAAATGAGGGATCCTAAGTTACAGGGATATGGATAAGGTAACAAATACGGGCATGGTATCTTGTACCCTGCATAGAGCATGTTTAAAAAATTGTGTACTTTTTTTTGTGACAAACAAATATGAGTAATGGTATCTTAAGTATGCAACAGGGCATGTTAAAAAAATTGTGAATATGTTTGTGGTGTCCCCAGATTTCACCCTGAAATCTGAGACTACCTCATGTAAAAATTTTCGTACTTTTAAAATAGTGGGTTGTTTTGTGTTTTTATTGCCAGAAAGTTTCTGTAATGTGTCAAGATATTCCCAAGGAGCCATATTAGCCATTTTTCGCCAAATACCCAGATGCCCAAAATTGTTTTATTCTGCGGGAAATTGTATTTAATTATTTTGAGCCCCGTTTGAGGCAATTTGTGCTCCGGTTTAACTCTATTGTGATCGTACATATCATTATTCCCATATACCAGTAGGGTTTTAACCAAGAATGAATCCTGGGCATTATTTGTGACTTCTGGCAACGTTTTGTGTTTTCCTATTTCGTTTTCTGTGAAATTTCTCTGGATAAATTCCTTTGCTGGTTTGGCTTGATTCTTGGCCTGAAGTGTCTGGAGATCACCTGTGTATGTTGTGCCAGAAGGAATTCGTCATCGGAGGTCTGGTACTCTTGGAAAAGACGAAGTCGTGCACCAAAAAACTTCTTCTGGGCTAGCCGCATTTTTGGAAAAAGAGGGTTTGAAGTGAATCATGGATTTTTGGAAGCAGCAGGCATGCGTGGAATTTTGTACCTGCCTAGCAGGGTAGTTGTTCTCATGGTAGCAATGCCACTTAAGTCACAATGGTAAAATTAGAGGCAATAGGCAGGGGGGAATTTCTTCCCTGCCTTGCAGGGTAAAAATTCCCATTGTGGAATAAAAGAAAAATCATTTAAGTGAATCATGGGATTTTATTGCTTGCCTTGCAGGGTAAATAATCCCATTATGAAAGTTAGACGACTTAAGCGAATCATGGAATTTTCAGGGCTGCCTTGCAGGGTAAATAATCCCATTGACATCTGACTTTACCCCACCTTGGGTGAATAATAATGTATTAAATAAATATTTGTTAATATTTATTCACCCAATTTTGGCGCCCAGGCTTGTAGAAAATTCAACAAAGGAGAAGTGGACAAAAGGAAGTTGAAAACAGACAGTTCTAAAATTAAATAAATATTATTTATTTAATGCAGCCCCTTCATGTCAAAAAGTGCGCCCCATTTGGGAGAGAAATAATACTTTTTAAAGGTATTAATTGATTTAATTAATTCCTATTTTCAGTGGCTAAGGTCAAAGCATACTGTGAGGCTTGAGTTAACTGGAAGCAGAAGTCTAAAATTAAATAAATTTAATTTATTTAATGGCAGCCATGAGCATGCACAAAATAGGCGCCCCATTTGAAGAGTAAAGCTTATTAAATAATTAATTAATTGTCAGGAATAAGAAAGACATTAATTAATTATAGAATTATGAGGATTATATAAGCAGGGGCTGCCATAAGGATGAATTAATTAATTCACAAGTAGAGAAGTGCAGCCCAGACAAAAAGTGCGCCCCATTTGGAAAGAATTTTTGCTCAGAAGGTGTAATTAATGCTGAAAGTTTCCAATTTTGGCGCATAGGTTGAAGTAGGTTGATTTATGTTTGGATTGCATAAATGATACAAGTGCTCAGGTGAAGTTGGTAAAATTCATGCTTACTTTGCATGCAAATAAAACATCAAATTTTGGGGCAGCAGACTTGAATTATGTAGATTTTTATGATTAAAATTCACTGTTCATGTTCTGGTTGCCATCTTTGTCTAAATTAATTGTAGGAATTCATTACAGGTGCTTTTATAAGAGAAAGGGAGTTTAAATCAATGTCCAATACATTGAACATATCCTCCGAATTTGAAGAATTATCTAGATCTGCACCGGTTGTGAAGAATTTCGGGCCGAATAAAGAGAAAAAGAATTGTTCAGACAAAGATAGATACGTCCATAGCAAAGTGGGGATGAACGAGAAAGCTCAGTAGCATCATGCATTACTTCCAGATTTGCTGACATTGGAGACAGATCTAGATCCAGATCTCATAATTGCAAAAGCTTCCGGCACAAAGGCTTCATTCTCTTGTTTCGAATGCAGCCCGTGAAGAAGTCAGTGCGTGGAAAATTCCTTACAGGATCTTGTGCATGTGCTTCCAATCTTCTAGTTGAAGCCTTCATTGAATTTGCATTCACCCGGAGTACTTTCCAGAATTTTTAATTGCTCATATGCAATTAAAAATAAAAATGATGAGTTATTTACGGCAAACATTGCACTGATGCATGTACTGGAGAAGAGTTGCAAAAGCTTCAAGGATAAAAGGGAAGACAAGGCGAAGGCAACACCCGTAAGCAAAATTCCAGATCCATCTGTTTTCAGATCCAGTATGGTGAAAATCAAGGGCAAAAGAATCAGTTGCATGCAGAATATGAAAAAGGACAAGACTGCAGTTTTCCTCTTTCTTCTTCTTTCTCTTATTTCCTCCGACAAAGTAATTGAGCGATCAATTAAATTATAAAACTTAAGTGATTGGTTTAAAAGCCATTACTTGAAGAAGTCAACTACTTGGAGATAGGTGGCAGACGTGCAAAATAGAAGGTTCTATTTTCAGTTGCAAATCATGCATGTCATGCAAAGAGGAATTCTAGGAGGGAGATTGCCAGTTGTTTCCTTTTCCGACTTCCACATGTGCCAGTTCACTCAAAGCTTCTTACTTGTAATTGCCCCTCTACATTCTATAAGTAGAGGAAGAACCTACGGGTTAAAGAGGAGAATTTGTAAGTAGCATTCCTGTGTTCCAGACTTTGCGCTGAAACCACTGAGAGCCACTTGAAGCAAAGGAATATAAAGGAGCAGATTTCCGGAGAACTTTGTGTCACGGTGCATTGTGTTTCTAGTTTTTTATCTTAGATCTTTTAATAAACTTTGTGTTATTTTAGATCTAGATCTAGAGCTGCCTTTGCTTATAATTCTGTGTTGTTATCTATTGGTTTTTTCTATGTGCATGCAATCAACTCTGTTATCTATTGATTGGGATGCACATCTTCCCCTTTTCTTCCTTGTGTTTATATAATTCCCTTCTATAAATATTTCCTTTCATAAACAATTGCTTACTTGCTGTAGAACTGTACAACTATGGTTCATGAGTTGAACAGTTAAAGTAAAACCCCATATAGATACTGGCATATTTTAATTGACAAATCTGACACGGGAGCCTCACCGGTAAATGAGGGAGATTTATCTCATGATTGCCTAGGTTTTATGCTATGCAAAAAATCTTGCCAACAGTTTGCTACAAATACAAGTATACATAAATAAATAAACATATACTACATACATGTAAATACACAAACATATACCATACACAAGTCTGTTTGGGTTTGCGGTGTAGGGGTACGCAAAATTCAGTGCATGTGAAATTATAGGAAACCCACCCACTGCTCTAGGGTGCATTAGTTTTCATTGGATTTTCCTTGGGCATGGATTCAGACTCAGGTGGTGGGTGCGTTTCTGGTACGGATGTGTCTTCCGTGCAGCCCAAATTTTGTTGGGTGCATGCCCCCAGACAACCGTTGACAATATATATACAAATATATATTCACTTATTTATGATGATTTATTTACAAATTTAAATATTAATTAAATAGTTAAATAAAATGTGTGTTTTCAAGTTTTGCAATTATGGGCCCCACCTAGTAACCATCAAACTAGATGTTAGGATATTCCATTCATTCATATGTCCAGAATCCAGATTACACACTCGACTGAGGTGGCATATAATTCGAAATGTCACAATACCTCCTAAATAGACTATTTTTCAGTAAGATTCTCAGTCTAGGAGGCATATACATATTCACCATACACCACACGTGACATGGATTAACTATCCGTGAACAGAACAAAAGGAAGACATATATACACAAAGCTTTATTGTGAAATGCAGTAGGCTGCAGCAGAGACCAAGAAGATACCTCTGATACCCATAGAAACTACTGGCTGAAAAATTCAAGAAAGTACAAAATCAAGCCACCATTAGCCACTTTAGGGCATTGAACCGCATCCCACGTCCTACTCCAATGCATTTGAAGTAACCATGTCTTTTTGTGTGACAAGGCCAGCAAAACTATATGTTTTTCTTTTATTTATAATTTTCATTTGGACAAATTTAAAAAGGAATGCTCTTGAGAACAAATTTTTAATGGTCCAAATGAAGATCCCCCAGAATTAGGGTAACTAGGTATTGAATTTCTCTTCTTCTAGGATTTAAAGGGTCTCTTGGTGTAGGGCTATGGCCTCGTTTGGCTAGACAATTTGGAACCCTGTTTGCCTCTCAAACACAGTGATTGTAAGAAATAGATCGGAATTAAGTAGCGCTAGAAAAGGCTTCTTCAATCAGGCTTCTCATACTCCAATTCTGCGAAGTAATTTTGCTAAAAGAGTGAGATGTTTGTCCCCTTCCAACTTCAAGAACATTGAGATTTGTTGCCAGGTCTAGTGAACGGTGATTAAGGCTAGCTTCTTGGTGTATACTCTTCAGCAAATTGACTCTCCCTCTTACTATTGTCGTAAATAAATTGAATTCTTCCCATAAATGTAGTGGAACATTGTTTCCACCGTGTCTGCAACATTTATATCATTTCTAGCTTGGATAATGTCGAATTCACTGAAAAACTTAAAATCCCCTGTTTTCATGTTGAAAAGACACCACTGCCCACTAGCTTTGAACATGTTCAATTGTATAAAACTGTGTACTGATCACTGATATCAAAGGCTTCAATGTAGATTGTACATACATAAATCTTCAACTTATAATACTTTAGTCATAAACCCTCCATGTACCAGCTTTTCTTTAGATTTTTGGCGGGAGGGTTCTGTAACCAGCTAATCAATTCCTTTGGATGTTGGTTATATCCTTAGATCAAGTTAAACTTCTCTTGCTGTGAGCAATATGTTTTTGCAACTGTTTCAGTGTCCTACCCTAACATTTTGAATTAATTCTTCCCAATTGTCGATTTTATTTTTTCGGCCTATAATACTTCACGGACGAATACAAGGTGACTATGGTGGCTAGAAGGGATTTCGTCCATCTATTATTTTCCCTATTGACTATTGGCTGTCCATAGGATCACACACATGTATTGCAATACTTGATTGGGTCTTGGTTGTAGTTAGTTAGTTACACGCGATTGAAATTCTTAATTGGGGCTTCTTATTCATTTCCTGTGAACTTGATAGATCTTGACAATCCTTGGCTGAATCCATAAAGTTAGTAGGCTATTTTTTAATTAGCCCATGCATGGCTTCCCTTCATCAGAGGCTTGCAATATTTTCCTCTTTTGGAAGAAGAGGATGGGCTTTAACAATTACAATTGTCTTTAGTGTCGTCGGTCAAAATCTACCCTTTGATGTATGAGGCTTTGGGAAATACTTGCAGGTTGTACTTCCAAGTTATTTCTATGTACCACGGTCTCGTCAAATTCAGCTGTTCCTTGGTCCCCAACATTTGTCGTTCTTGGCTAATAGTGTGGTAGCTAACATTGATGCCATGTTGACAAGGCTTAGGTCTGCCTTCAACTATTTTTCCCCATGCATTGTTTTGACAATAAACTTCCGCTCAGTCAGTGTGGCCTCTCAAACTTATTCATTTTGACAATTTCTCTTGCTACTCTTCCATTGTTCTCGAAAATTCATTGCTTCATTAATTCTTTTTTTAGCCAATCTTTTATATCTTCTCACCAATACTTTCTTTCAGGACTTTTCCGCAGACTCAGTATCAATCTCTTCTTGCGAGCCTTGAAGACCAACCTTCTGGATGCCTTCAACTCTGTTTTACCCGTTTTTCCTTTGACAATGATCCTCATATCTTTGATTCACACATTGACATTCATCCTTTTGTTCATGCCCTTCTCCGAAGTTTTGCAAATCAATATATTGGCATGCAAGAAATCTCGAGAGAATTATCGTCAACCTTTTTGCGCTTTTATTTCATACTGCAGTATCACCTACATGCCGATGCATAAACTGTGTCCTCTGCTTCTTGGTAGTATGTAGTCCATAACTGTGATGTCCCAAAGGAAAGTGAATCATTCTATCAACTTCTCCTTACATTTATGGTTGTATCCCACATCATGTCTTGGTTCCTATATTGAATTTTGCTTTTGACGTTGTCTTCCTCACTATTCCACCTAAGAATTTCAGAGATGATTTGATGCTCTTTCTTGGATTGCGAGCTTTAACTACTTGTCAACCTTGGCAAAAGCAAGGTTATGATCAACAACAAGTCTAAAGGTGCACTCTCCAAGTTCTGTTTTTTTATACAAAGGCGAGCTTGTATAAATCACAATAGATGCCTAATTTCTTGCTTGAGTCTTTCTAAGGATATACCTCTCTTTTTGTTTTGCTGCTCCATTGATTTTAGACAGATTTCCATGACATCTCTAAAAAGATTGACTCATTGACACTATCATAAACCCGCTGTTCTTTATGGGTCTAAGATTGGGGGTCCGAGCTTAGAGGCTATCAGCTGGGCATGTATTGAGAGGATTGAGATTATCTTCCTCCATAATACAATCGGTTGTAAGTAGACAATCCTAAGTGCATAGTATAGGATGGGTTTAGTGCTCATCTTCCTGGTTTTGGGAATATCTTTACCTAAATTTTCCATTTCACTTGAGTTAATCCTTTGACAATGTTGCGCCTTGCTAGGAGAGATATTTGCGCTTACATGAGCCCCCTTGTATGACGATGACAGTGGTATTTTAAGACTATTCTTCATGTCCAGTCTCTCAGTATTTTCATGAATTAAATCCCTCACTATAGATACTATTTATTTCTCCCTCCTTATCTCGTTCCGGAAAATCTGGTGATTAATACAGCCTATGTTACCAGGTTTCGTCCCCACCCTCCCGTACCCTTTTGTACCCCTTGGATACTTACCCGGTACTGATATGTCCCGGGTACGTCTAGGTACATACCCTTGATGTACTTGGATGTACCCGGGACATACCCACAGGGTAGGGCAGTGGGGAGGGGAGGCTCTAATTTTTTTTTTAAATTTTATTTTAACTCAAACAGACTTCAGTTTTATTGAGGACTAAAGTAGGAGGCCATGGCAGGCATGGCAACCACAAGGAAACATGGAGATTGTTTAAAATCCCTCTAGTTTATTGAAGAGAAAATATTCGAAGGCTATCAAGAATGTTTGAGGTAATTATTTGGGATCATCGCAATTGGCCAAAAGGAAAGAAGCTCTTCATAGAAATTTGGACATATATCTGAGCCTCCGTAGAAGTTATTTATGAGATCAAATCTCAGGTATCTTCGATACTAAATTACTAATAGAAAAATTTGGAACCGCAAATTGCATAGCTTACAGTTTCAAAGAGAATCCTTTCCCAAAAATTACCAAGGCACAACATTGACTCCTTCCCGCATCCTTAAGGAGGATTAGAAAGTGATTTCGGATAATATGAATGCAAGAATCAACCATTTGACTGATCTCTTTAGTTATCATGGGTAGTTAGAGTCAGTCTCATTAAATAGGTCCTTTAGGAGCTCCTTATATACATCTTTGATGGCCACCATTGCAACATAAAAATTAATCTCAAAAGAAATGGATGAAACACAAAGGAATACAATATTCATATATCATAGAAAATGTAAAATCTTAAGTATATTGAATGTTTTGAACATTGATCGTACTATATTTTTCAAGTTTTGTATTTCTTATTGTCTAAAAAATGAGTAAAATGAGTATATGTATAAAATTTATACATACATTTACATGCATATATATATATATATATATATATATATCTCTATATATATATATTTTAAATTTTTTTAATATATATGTACGGACGTATCCAAGCCGTATTGTACCCAAGGGTTTTTAAAATCGACGTATCCTCGTGTCGAACCCGTACCCGTACCCGTATCCTGGCAACATAGAATAAAGGAGTTAGAGAGGACATATACTTGTAGTGTTTATAGGTCATTTAGATTTATCATCTGCAACCTCTTAATCCCAAGAAGAATTTTTATGTTAAGCATTGTTTGAATAAGGTTGATGGTACCACTATTAGTTCAACTATACTTAAGTTCGTTAAACTCATGGCTTCGAGATCTGTCTTGGTCAGGTGAGACTAGACGTCATATTCCCTAAGGCGATGGGATTTGTTGCTTGATTTTTATCTAGGAGATAGAGATTGAGGAGAACATTGTTTTTAGATGTGCAACTTACTATGAGATTACAGAAAAATGTTATTGCCTGTACACTGATTTAGGGGCGTCGCTACCTTTTAACGTTATGGTGATTGAAGGTGCTTGCCTCTTTTCCTCCAATAAGCGATCACCTTTGAAACATCATGCTTTCTAACCTTCAAGCCATGTCACAAATTTTGCCAAATTCCAACGAGACAATGCAGACTTCGGGATTTTAATCAGAACACATAAAAATGTTAAAAACAAACTTCAAATTGTTCAAATACCAAAAAAATCATCAAATTTTGGCGAACACAATTAAAAAACGTTGACACTATTTTTTTAGTTTTGGGTCAGCTAAGGTTAGAGCTTTGGACTTTTCTTTAGTGTTGTGTGTGCAGGGCTTAAAAGGTTAATCTCTGCAACTACTGAGAATAGAACACACAACGAGATTTGAATGGAGAGATGCATAATCCCTACAACCGATCTATAAAATCCTAGCACTATGACTAAATAAAATTCATAGAATGACAATACACTCTTCGACTTCGAATTTGTTTCTAAATGAATCACAATATGCTGTGTCAACTAGTAATTCAGATGAAGAAACTTCTCTTTCATCTTGGCAACCATTTTGTCCCATCTTGTAATCTTGACCTAACCTGTTATAATTCTTTCTGTTTTTACTTCCTTCCACCAAAGGGCTGCATGATCTTTTAACTTGTCTAAGCCACCTTCACTCTTCTTGGCTGCTCATTCTTCAATTTGAATCACCCATCTATCAATTCTTCGGGTTTAAGAGTTCCTAAGATGCTAGGAACTTCCATCTGTGTCTCTCTTCTAATTATTGATATGGATGGAAGCAATCTTTCCTCTCTTTCATCTACAGTATGAACATCTAAGGATTGTTCATCTTCTTGCCTCTGCCTTTTTCTGTATGCACTGGGTCTTTTTCAGCATCACCCACATCGTCTCTTGGTATAACACTTCTCCTTTTATCTTCTTCAACAACATCCAACCTGATCAAGCCTCTGGTTAAATCTCTTACAGATTCCAAGATTCGAGGGAGAATCTTATTTGCACTATTTGTGGAGACAAGTATTTATTGATTAAAAAACAAAGTTACATCTGAGGGTGTCTTGCTCCGTTAACCCTCGCAAGCCATACAAACATCTATTTATTGTCTTACCTTTGTTCCTGTAAGTCATGACTACCTACCAACGTAATTCCCGTATGTACCTAATCACGTTTACGGGAATGTTCACCAATGTGCATTAATTTGTTAACTAGTGCCCACGACCTAAGAGTGTGTCTTAATAAAGATGCACGCCCCCTTTACAATGTTTTATTGTTAATCCTAACACCTAAACTAAACAAGGAAATTGAGATCAAGTCCCAACGAATCCCCCGGTGATCCAAAGTCTGTTCTTTGGACACATACTAGGCTACTTCATGAATTTTTCAAATTTGATTTTATCAAGGGGTTTTGTGAAAATGTCAGCTGTTTGATTGGCAGATGGGAAAAAGACTGGATCAAGCATTTTCTTTGACACCATCATTCTTAGATAGTGATACTTGACATCCACGTGTTTAGCTTTTGCTTGAAAAACTGAATTCTTTGACATCTTGATTGCACTTTGATTATCAACCAAAGGGGTGTGGGTGCAATCTGGGGAACTTGAAGATCTTCAAGGATGCAACGAGGATAAATTTTTTTTTGGAAGCATCTCAAGCTGATATGTAGTCTGATTCTGCTAATAAATTTGTTACAATATCCTATTTTCTACAACACCACGCAATGACAGCTGAACCCATATGCATAGCGTATCCTGTTGTGGACACTCTCTTGTCCACACAACAGCCAAAGTCTGCATCAAAGTATCCAACAAACTTAAAGTTCTTATTTTGGCAGTGTTCAAGTTCATATGTCTTCATTCCCTGTAGGTAACAAAGTACTCATTTTGCTGCTTTCCAATGACTTTCTCTGGGCTCATGCATGAATCTTGATAAAATTCCCACCGCAAAGGAAATGTGTTGCCTGGTTGTCATCACATAGATCAATCTTCATACCAACTAGCTATATTTTGTGGCATCAGTGAAGGCTGCACCGTCATCCTTAGATACTTTCAACTTACTTTCCATAGGTGTGAGAGTAGGTTTGCAATCATTCATACCAATTTTTTCTGATAACTTATAAATGTACTTAGATTGAGCACTGAAAATGCTTTTATTTTTCTGAGCTACCTTTATACCAAGATAGTAGTGAAGAAGTCCAAGATCTTTCATCTCAAAAACGTCTATTAGTTCAGTCTTCATTGCTCTGTTGTGTTTCTCATCATTCCCTGTTAGGAACAAATGATCTACACAGAGAAAAGTAATTATTAACTTGTTCCCTTGCATTCGAATGCCGAGTGTATCATCAGACTCACTGCGAAGAAAGCCAATTTTATGCAATTAGGAGTCCATTTTAGCATTTCAACCTCTCGGTGCCTGTTTGAGCCCATATAATGCTTTGATCAATTTACACACCTTGTTTTCAGCATCGACCACCTTAAAGCCTTGCAGGTGTGTCATGTATACTTCTTCCTCCAAATCACCATTCAAAAAAAGCACTCTAACATTGATGTACTTTCCACCCATTCTATGCGGAAATGGCAAGAATCTTGTGAATGTTTTGCCACTTGGCAGTGGGTGCAAATGTTTCTTCATAGTCAGTACCTTCTTGTTGTTGCCCATAGCCTTTTGCAATAAGTCGTGCCTTGTGTACATCAACAAAACCATTAGATTTGTATTTTATCCTATAAACCCACTTGCATTTGATGAATTTGGTGTGAGGTGGACAACCAACCAAGATCCAAGTGTTAGTTTTCATTTTTGCATTATATTCAACTTTCATTGCATATTGTGGTTGCCATACTTTCTCATATGATGCCTGCTCAAAAGTGGATGATTCATTGAAAGAAGTAAATCATTGCATAGTTATACTTCTCTAAGAATTCCTAGGACTTGTCAATCAAACTTCATTTGCTTTCAAGTAAAAAAAGTTTGAGAGCCCATTTTGGATAATTTTATAAATTTTGGAGATCAAGAACACTAGGAGTTTCTACTTTTGTATCACCACTGCAAGATTCTTGCGATGGAACTTAGAGTATTTCCATCTATCCAAAACAATCAGAAATTATCATAGATGCAAGAACACCAAAAATATAATTTTTTTGACCAAAAAGAAGAGCTGAAATTTAATTATAAAGTCTGCAGAAAATCAGCTTACAGACATGGCTGGAAAAGAGGTTTCCAAAGCCCAAATCAGATGTAAACCAGCTGGAAACGACCTCTAAAAATATGGCAATGAAGATAGAAATCAGATTTGGATTAACCGTGCACTAGGGTGCTCAGAATCCACCCACAAGTGGGTCACTCCTCTAGAAAACAGCAGGAAATTGCCTTCGAAAATCATCTGGAACACTTCTTCAAACCCTAGCTTAGATGTTGCAAATATGCACTTTAGGGTTTTCAAACACTGTTGGAAATTCAGAATTATCCTTGAAACTCAATGGAAACCCTTGAATAGAGCTTCCTCTCACAAATGATGAAGAATTTTTGTTCTTTAACCTTGGCAATAGAGGGTTTTCTTTCTTTAATGCAAACACATCAAAGGGTTTTCATCCTTTAGTGTAAAAATGGAAAGCAAATAGCTCAACCAAATTTTAGAGTTGAAAATATGCAAAAGTGATACCTCAATAGAGAGTGGCGACCTCCTTTTATAATTTTCTCTTGGCATATTAGCCCACATGTTTGCTAGATTTTATGCACAACATAAAACATAGGCAGCCATGTGATAAATCTCCCTCATTTAACGGTGAGTCTCCCGTGTAAGATGTTTATCAATTTGGTAATGGTGAATCCTAATAACTATTTTCAGGGGTTTTTCTTTAATTACCACAGCTTGTGAACCACAACTGGGCAATTTTGTAGCAAGTAAGCAACTGTGATTGGAAGATTTGCAGAAGGGGAATTAATAAAATTTAGGAAAGAAGAAAGGAAGATGCGTTGATTTAACCAGTAGCTATCAGAGTTGGTCTCATCCACACAAATTAAATAAACAAAGAAAAATCACAACATTCCATAGTAAGGGAAAGAAACAACTTCTAACTAGATCTAAGATAACAAAAAGTTTATGAAAATCTTAAATAGAAGTGATGAGCAAAGCACCGTGGACACAAAGTTTTCCGGAAATCCACGTTTTATTCAATCCCCCAACTTTCACAAAAATTACACCAAGGATTTTAGCACAAAGTCTGAAAACTCAAGAATGCTCTGCTAAACAAATTCTGATAAACAAATTGTGATGATTTAACCCGTAGGCTTTTCCTCTATTTATAGTGCATAGAGGGCAATTACAAATAGGAAGCTTCTATGAATTCCCGCATGTGGAAGCCGTAAAGGAAACAATTGGAAATCTTCTTTTTAGAATTCCTCTTCGCATGATATGCATGATTTACAACTAAAAATATAACCTCTTATTCTGCATGTTTGCCACCTATTTCCAAGTAATTGACTTCTTCCAGTAACTTGAAGTAACGACTTTTAAAGCCAATTACCTAAGTTTTACAATTTAATTGATTACTCAATTACTTTGTTGGAGAAAATAAGAGAAAGAAGAAGAACGAGGAGAATAAATTAGAAGAAAGCTGCTGCAACACTCCCAGTCTTGTTCTTCTTCCTACTATGCATGCTGATTCAACTTGTATTGCACCTCTGCCTTATTCACTTTGACAATGAATGATATCTTTGTCCGAAACCTGAGAAGCTCTTTTTCGCATATACTGTTGAATCCTTTCCTTTGATTCTCACCAAACTGGATCTGGAAGCGGCTGACCGTGATTTCCTTGCGGGTGTTGCTTCTGCCCTGTCTTGCCCTCTTATCCTTGAAGCTTATGCAGTTCTTCTCAAGTATGTGCACCAGTGAAATGTTTGCCGTAAGCAAGTCAGACAAATTCATCACCCTTCTATTTTTAATTGCATAGGGAGAATTTTGAATTTTGAAAATCACTCCGGGTGAAGACAAATATAAGTAAACTCAATGTGGGCTTCAACTGGAAGATTGGGAGCACATGCACAAGTTTCTGAAAGGGATTTCGCATGCAATGACTTCCACATGGGCTGTGTTAGGAACAAGAGGATGATCTTCTTAAAATTCACACAACACAATTTACTCTCAAGAAATTGCGTGAATTTTCGTAAGGGGCAGCAGACAACTAATATTTGCGTGGAAAATAACAAGTCATGGCAGCGTTAAAATTCAACCTGGAAGGCAGCTTCAAAATACATGAGTTGCACTTGGAATGGACTTCCCAAAACCACGACTTGCATGTGTTTTTGCTTTTAAAATTTGCGTGAAAATTGGGAGGGAGGAGCAACTTGTATTTGTGTGAAAATCAATCATGGAGGGCAGCTCCAATTTCCTCGATTTGTACTTGAAATTAACTCTTTAAAATTGGCGTTGAAATCCAAGGTGGAAGGCAGCGTGGAAAATAGGAAGTGCCGTCAACTTGCACTTTTACGTTTTGGTCTAAGAAGCATTTTTTTCCATTTTTGGATTTTTCGGTGAAGAAAACACAAGGATAGAATAAAATTTTCTATTTTTGGAAAGGGTTCGGGAAGATGTAGCAGCAAAAACTTGCAAGTGCCATAACTTTCACTCCATGGATCTGTTTTAGGTGCCGTTTTTTCTGAAAGTGCATATTTTCTCGAGCTCTACGAATTGGTGGTAGTATTTTTCTTATTTACATAAAATCCATTATTGCACCTTTTTGGACCAACCAACCTCTTGCAATCTCTTGAAGGAATCTTGAGCTCTGATCACCTTTAAACAAATTAATTAGCAATTAAAAACACTGGATAGCTTTTCAAAACCCCAGGCCCGGGAAATGGTCTGGCAGGAAGATTGAAAAGGCTACAAGGATTACCGGACAAAAAACAGAGAAAGACAAAAACACAGACAAAAAGTATTAAAATAAAAACGAAACCTGAAAGAAGCTGCGGGCAGTTGCTCGAAAAATTTCTCCAATTAGCTAGTCTGCAAAAACTCTTCTCCCCGGGTGAATGTTCTGCGGTAATAATGACGGGGTGAGGTGCTTATATAACCCAAATTTCTTAATTTCAGCTCAACTTATTTTTAGGAACTTTATTTATTTAATATAAAAATAAATAAAACACTTTCAGACAAAGTTTGGGAAAGGAATGAGTGAGCTTCTGCATGTGGGTATTTGACGAACGAGACTCAATGACATCTTGAAGATATCTTTGAGCAATGCGAGCAATTCCAGATAGAAATAAACAAAAACAAGACCCTTCACTTAAAAAGAACGAAATATTTAAATGGGGGTAGTCCCATATTTCAGGGTGAAATCTCGGGGACACCACCACACATGGCCCAATCATCGCTCTTCATTTTATTTAATATTTTCCCCTTGCTTTACTTTTTGGTGTCCCCAGATTTCACCCTAAAATCTTGGACTACCCATTTAAATTTTTTTCGTTCTTTTTAAAATAACGGGTCTTTTGTGTTTTTATTGCCCGGAGATGTCTTTAATACGTTAAGATATAACCATGAATCATATGAGCTAGTTTCGACAAATACACAGATGCTCAAACTCATTTTATCCCTCCGCCGGGTTTTGTCTGCGGGAATTTTATTTAATTATTTATTTAATAAATAAAGCCCCGTTTAAAGTAAATTGTGCTCCGGTTGAACCCTGTTGAAGTTTTCCATGTCAGTATTCCCACATCTCATTAGGGTTTTCACCGGGAATGAATTTAGAGCATTGTCTGCAATTTTTGACAATGTTTTTCATTTTTATCTATTTTGTTTTCGGTTTTCTCCGCAGTTTATTTGTTAAATTCCCCACAATCCGGTCTTTGTTCTGCATAGCCTGTTTAATTACCTGGAACATCTGGAAGTCATTTATGGCCTCAATAATGGAAGGAATCAGTCTCGGAAAGAAAACTTTTGACCAAAAAAGATGAATTCAAGCAGAAAAAGCCTCTCCTAGGCAAGTCACACTTTTTGGGATGAATGGATCTAAGCTGCAATTGGAATTTTTGCAGTGGCAGGCAAGTGGGAATTTCTTGCTTGCCTAGCAGGTTGCTTTTTCCCTTCAAGTCAAAATCACTTAAAGCAACTGTGGGAATTTTTTGCCTGCCTAGTAGGTTAACTTTTCCCATCAAAGAGGTTTATTCACCCATGCAAGTCGCACTTTTTCAAAGAAGGCTATTTTCCATACAAGTCACACTTTTTGGGAGATGATTTAAGTTGCCAGTGGGAGTTTCGGCAGTGGCAGGCAGACGGGAATTTCTTACTTGCCTTGCAGGGTAAAAATTCCCATGATGAAGAACAAATCACTTAAGTGGAAGAGGGGATTTTTGGAGCTGCAGTGCAGGGTGGAAATTCCTATCAAGTTGACTTCCTATTTTTAGTAGTCATCCTTGCCAAAAAGTGCACCCACCTTGGCATTAAACAATGCATTTAATAATATTTATTAATGGTCTTTCTACCCAATTTTGGCGCTATGAATGCAGAGAAAGTCAATGCAAAAGGATATGCTAAAGAGAAGTCAAGGATGCATGTTAAGAATAAATAAAATAAATATATAAAAAATAACCAACAACATGCATAATTGGGCACCCAAATTAGATGAATAGATGTGGCTTTTAATTAATTAAATTGCTAGAAATAGAGAAGACAATTATTAAAAATAGCATGCACAAGGCTATATAAGCATGGGGCGCCATAAGGGAGAAGCAATTAATTCTTTTTGATGAAGTTTGCAGTCCAGACATGTTTTGGCGCCAAAAGAAGAAGGATTTTGCATTAAAGATTATTTTCCACTGCCGGGAAGCTTCCAATTTTGGCGTCTAGGGTTGGAATAGCCTAATTTTTATCATTCTAAGTGTGTGCATGTTGGTATATGTGCCCAGGTGAATTAAATAATATTTTTACTTGCTTTGAATGAAAGCAAAACCTCAAATTTTAGGGCAGCAGGATTTATATGCAGATTTTGGTGATAAAAATCAAGTATTCATGCCACGAACTTCCATCTTTTTCTAAATTAATTGCAGGTATTCATCACAGGTGCTCATATTAGTGAAAAGAAGTTCAAATCAATGTCAGACACATTGAATATCTCTTCTGAATCCAAAGAAATTGCCAGATTTGCACGAATTGAGCCAATTACAAGGGATTCCGACAAAATTAAAAGAAAAAGAGCCCAGACAAAGATTGTTCCATACCAGATGAAGCATGATGAAAGAGAAGGATCAATTGAATCATGCATATCTCACATATTTGCTGACATCAATGATACAGACATAGGCCCAAAACCCATCTCCGATTTAATTGACATATGTGGAGCTGGAAGGATATTTCTTATGCAGGCAATTAAAAGAAACATAATTATTCAAGCTTCAGTGTTTCCAGTCACAACTCAATTGCCTGAATTTGTTATGGAGTGTGCAAGGTCATATCATCCTCTTTCCAGAACCATTCGAGATCATGCGAGAAAGACAATAATTAGGCTGGAAGCACAATTTATTAATTATTGTCTAAAGATTTCGACACGACCAGTGGTGATTGCAATTAGCATGCTGGATGCTGGCAATAGATGGGAGAAACGCAAAGCAGATTGTGTGGGCATAATGAATAGCAAATACATGAAGAAACTCAGATCTCCATCAAAGTTCCCGAGGACTCTTCCACAATCCAATTTGGTGTAGGAAGTTGATGATATTACTAAATTGCTTTTCATGTTAAATGGAGAAGTCAATACTTATAACTTCCGCTTATGGATATATGCTTTCGTGAGAACCATTGAGATCAACATAGTTGATTCGATTATCAATTGGGCGGAGGTCATCAGTGACAACATCAGCGAGCAGCTCCGAAGTGTGAGGCAGACATTCAACTTCAAAATGACTTCATACCTGGTATATGCAGCAGCCTTGCAGGGTATATTTTCCAAATTGGATAGACAAGGGGTTTCGTTGAAAGATCCTATTTTTGAGTGCTTCCCACAGTTGACAGTTCCTGAGTGCAACAAAGATTACAGGGTGGCAAACGATGGGTTCTTTTATGAATTCATTTGCAAATTGAATAGTGATATAAAGACCAACAAAGTGAGCAAAGAAGCTCGGGAAGCTGTATCCCAGTATGGCTGCATCTTCATCCAATTTGCAGACTTCACGTATCTCAGGGTCAGTGGCTTTTCAGGAGAACCAGTCAAGTTGCTGAGGTATCCAAGCGACAAACGGGTCATCATGGGTTGTGCAGGCAACTCGTGGAAATGCATGACTTACAATCAAAACGGCACAAACTTACAGGTTGCCTTCCGGTCACGGTGGGTTATTACAGCTGCCAGAGCATCAATAAGGCCAGGGGAATCGAAGCCGAAATGTTTTCCGGATATGAGAATGAGTTCTTCCCAGCACGATTGAACTATGATCCATATGGGATAGCGAGGAAGACAATCTCCCAAGAATATGCACACATACCATCATTGGAAGAATTTTGGATAAAGTGCAGAAGCGAATATGAAGTCAGGAAGAAGATTTCAGTAGGTTATCAACGCAACAAGTATGTAATTATGGTTTAGCACGGATACCTACAAATCTCACAGATGATGGACATGTGATACTTGACACATATCATCAGATGGGAGGAGATAGAGCTGCTCTTCAGGAAAGCATAAGTGGCTGTCAAACGATTGAGGAAAAAGGTCTTCCGTGGTTGAGTTTAACACCTCAAACTGGTTGTTGACAAAGGGGTATTGCCTAGACAAAGCTTTGATGAATCAGATCACAGGTAACTTTATTGCGGGAGACTCCATTAAAAGGAAGCACGAAGGTGAAAGTAGCAGGAGGCCAGAGAATCTTAAAGTATACAAGAAGTCTCACATGCAGGAGAGGGCCAAATCTACAACTATCGTGCTGGTACCACTTTCAAACGAAGCGTCTCCTGTGTCAACTCATAATACTTTGGCAGCCCCTGAACCCTTGACAGATGTTGTTCCTCCGTTGAATCCAACGTCATTTGTATTTGCTCCTCAGCCACTCAGATCTTCACCTCCTCTTCTAGAGAAACTGAAAGCATAGATGGCGTAGTTTGAAAAAGCATTGTCTTTGGACAATTCAGAGGATGATAGCCACAACACTTTGGCAAATTCGGATGCAACAGAGTCTGAGCATGAGAGGGTCGTACACTTAGTGACTTCTCATTCCCCGAGAAGCAATTTTTCATCATGGTTGGCTTTGCAGACGGTTCTAGAAGCCAGAGAGGAGATCAACCGGGAAGAGCGTGACTTGCAGCTACTGCTGAGTTTGGGCGGAAAGGATAGAAGACCTAAAGTTGCCAAGGTAACTTCAAGGTTGATTATTGAAGAATCAGGGCAAAAGTTCGTCGAGTTGACAGTTTCGGCAGAGGGAAAGCAGAAGGGAGAACTCACTGCGGCAGATATCTCAGTAACCAAAGTGCCACTTGGTTAGACTGCCATGGAAGGATTAAAGCAATATAATAGAGACACTAATAAACGCTTTATTCCTCAAGCTGGGCAAAGAGAAGGCAAAGAAAACAAAACTTCAAGTGCAAGTTTCCCAGTTGTGTGAAATCATTGCTAATGTTTCCAAACCTTCCTCTCATCCAGTTTCAGCAGACATGAGTAGGTGAGCAACCATCTGATCGAAGAAGTTGAGGATGCAGTTAGTCCAGTCACAACTATCAATGAATGGAAAAGCCAGATCATTCACTAAGCTTTAAAATAGCTCAAAGAGGTACTAACTAGTTTGGAAGTTATGAAAAGTGCATTATTGCAGCTGAAGCAACTGATGACAAGCATAGTGGATGAGAATGCAGTGGCTGAAGGTAACTTGGACATTTTGGTTAAAATAAATAAGTTGCCGGAGGTTGTTTTTATTGCAGAGCAACTTGTACGTTTTGGACTGATTATAAAGGGCACGAAACTTGAGTTTTCAGTTTCTATCCTGATGGAAATTTTCGAGCTTATGCTGAAAAGAATGCAGTTGCTCGAGGATAGGATATGGTAATTGTCGAGCATTATAGTTTCTTTCACCGAGGAGGAAGTAGTTGGGGATTTTTCTTCCTACAAAAGAGCTATTCTAAACAAGGTGCCTACTTCTCTTGAAGGGTTTCTTTTGATGATTAGAAGAGGATTGATGAAGTTGTTAAGACTTTCACGTTGAATTCAATCAACAAGCTGAGAACACTTCAATCGAATATTAAAGAGTTTGGGCCTTGTTTGATGGAGGTGGAAGTAAACATTGACATTCTGTCGAAAGTATTGCTGGAGTTTAGGACCGAGAAAGAGACTGTTGCTAAAATAAATGGGTAATTGCTTAATTATATGTTCGACAAGTATATTCAATATCAAAACAAGAAGAGAGCGTAGGGTGTAACATCTGGCAGATCTTTTTTCTTCTCTTCTATCTTGTTTTCTTTATATTCCCAGATGAAGTTGTAAGGTTAAAGTTATTGGTTTAAAAGTCATTAGTTTAGGTTATTTGGAAAAGTTGTTTAAGATAAGTGGCAGATGTCCACAACTTTGGCTTAACCTCCAAATGCATGTCACTTAGAGAGGAATTCTAAGAGAAAGAGTGCCAGATGTTCCCTTTACAACTTCCCACATAATCTAGTTCAGTTGTAGTTTCCATTTATAATTTCCCCTCTATACACTATAAATAGATGAAGAGCCTACGGGTTAAAGGATCAGAATTTGTAATCAACATTTTTGTGTTCTAGACTTTGAGCTGAAACCCTTGATATCTTTCTAAAAGCTAAGGAATAGAGAGGAGGCAAATTTCCAGAGAATTTTTTGTCAACGGTGCATTTGTTTCTTATTTCTTTTTATATCTTTGCATAAACTTTGTGTTATCTTAGATCTGCACCTGAACTTTCGTTTGCTTTGAATTTTGTATTTCAAGATCTATTTGTTTCGTCTATGTGCATGTGACCAACTCTATCAACTATTGGTTAGGCTGCACATCTTCTTTCTTTTCTACTTGCATTCAATTATTTCCCTCTTCTGCACATATATACATTTCTTATAGTTGTTTACTTGCTGCAAAATTGCCTAGCTATGGTGTATGAGCTACGCGGTTAAAGTAAAACCACAAATGTTTCGTAAACTTCTACTTTGGAACTCTACGAATCTCACAACTATGTTGTTCTACTTTCAACTTTGGAAAATGACACAATTGCTTGAAAATTTAGAGCTTCGTGACTTATTATCTAGTGCTATAGAAAGAAAATTGCAGAGAAGGAAATAATTCAAAACTTCAACACCAACAATTTTATCCTGGAAACCTCCAAGGAGGAAAACCAGTCAGGAAGGGCAACTGCTCTTTCTTACCACTTTTATTGGGCTGATATAGACAATTACAGATTACAATAAGTATGAAAAGAAGCAACAATATAAACCTTCTCTCCAATTACTTGCTTGCTCTTTTTCTGCACCTTGCTCCTACAATTCCATTCCAGCATTGAAGATCTTGCTCACTGCTCTCATTAAACTCTACTTCTCGATCTCTCTGGATCTTCGAATGCCTATTCTCTTGCTCCTTTCATGTATTTATAGGCCTTCCCATGTCCTCCTGTGCACTGGAGGATGTGAAAAGGGAATGAAAGGGAAGAGACACGGCTGGGCGCTTCAAGAACGCGTCCACTCGAATTCCATTCTTCTTTTCTGTTCGAAAGTCTCAGGATCGCCGCCCTGGCTCGGCGGCTGAAACCGCCACTCTGCACAGAGTGGCGGTTCTATGCATAAGATCCGTTTACCTCATTTTTCTCACTTTTCTTGTTTCTCCTTCTTGGTGCTGATGGAACTGATGAAGTGGTGTGTTTTTTTGGATCCCTATGAATCAACAGATAGATACTAGAAAATATAACTGACGAAATCTTACACGGGAGCCTCACCGGTAAATGAGGGAGATTTATCTCATGATTGCCTTGGTTTTTAGCTGTGTGCAAAATCTAGCCAACACTTTTTTATTCCCATTGCTTAATGTTCTTATATTGGTCACATTTTCTCACTATGGGGAAATAAAAATAATGTGACTTTTTCTTCTTACTTTATCACTAATAAATAATGAAAGTGCTTATAAAATTTCTTATGCACTAAAAATTTCTTGATTAGGATAAATGTTTCCCTTATTTTCCACCTCTTGGCCATCGGAAACAAATAGTGGGCCAAGGGTCTTCAACCTGCTACTTTCGAGAAGGGGATATTACACTACTTTGATTGTGTTGATATTGATAACTACCCCTTCCTCTATTTGGAAATATACCTCCTATGTGACCTCTACCCCCTCTATAGTTCTATGAACTAGAATGAGAGGTACTCGGTTTTGACGTAGTAGCTTGAGCTTCTTTCCCTTTCTTGTTTTTCTTGGGTAGGGATAAGCCATGTTGGATAAGCAATTCAATAAGTTTGTCAAAAGTGGTTCTTGTGATCTATCAGAAAGGCGAAGCGTATCAACAAAGTTTCTGTAAGAACTAGGAAGCCCTTGTAATGTAGCAATAACAATCAAGTCATCATTTAGCTTTCCAAACCCTGCTTTACTATATTATGTATCAACATTTGTCAATTTTGAGATATGCTCTCCCTTAGCCGAATCATCAACTAAAGACAAATTGAACAACTGCATATGAATGTCAATCTTCTTATTTTTGGGCTTCGTATCATACAAGTGAGAATGTGTTTTCCAGGCATTATAGCTATGGGGAGAGTTTTCAATATGGACATAGGTATCTCGAATACAATTGCACTTAATCAAAGCCAAGGCCTTAGAATCTTTCAAATTAAAGGCATCAAGTTTACCCTGGGAGGTTGCCAAGACCAGATTATCATCTTTCATAGTATCCCACAATTCATTGAATATAAGTGTCACTTACATTAAGCATTTCCAATCAGCATAATTTGAGATCATTAAGCTATTATTTTCAAAGAGCAAAATTTTGATTTTAGGCATTTTGAAAAGACCTTTCACACACAAAAATTTGATGGATATGAAGTGGTGACTAATATCTCTAAGAGGTTCCCTTTTTGATATACGACTAGATCGATTAACAAACTTCTCAATATGCTCGCCATTTTGATATACCTGTCAATATGTAAAAGAAGCTTGTCTTCTCGATATGCCCGTTAGTACGTGAGAGAGAAGTTAAAGTACATGAGAGTAAAATGGTACATGTTACCTAGCTAGTATGTGAAAAGGACTCATTCTGTTTATAACACTTGCTTCAAAAGAATTCCTTGTATGTGGGTGTAACTTCCTTATATACTCATAATTTCTGAATTTCAAGAGTTATGTCTAGTGATAGAAACCAATGGGTGACGGAGGGAAATGGAAAATGAAAATTTTATTCATATTTTCCCCCGGCGATTTATAGGGGCAATGCCACAAATGCCATTGTTGCAACTTTATCAGGTGTTGGATGCAGTAGTTGAATCGTGACAACTTTACTCGTAAGCGTGAACCAGAGACACCGGATATCCGGAACGCTGCTATTTTTATTGTGTTAAATACAATGCTTTTTCAAAATATTTGAAAATAAAGCAAATCACTAATTTGACAGAAAATTACACCTCTTCACTCCATACACCCTTATATCATCAAGAAAATTAATTCATAACTTCTGTATTACTCCTATAAGTGCAAGCATATATATATATATATTTCCTATAATCAATTTTTTTCCCGCAAAAATAGAATTTGACCAAAAAGTAAGTGAAGAGGGATTTTTGAACCTTGCACCTCCCTCAAGTGATGGGACCCACAAAAGTACTCTAGCCACTTGCACTCCTACAATTTCTAGGATATGAAATGAGTCAACTTGTGTTTAACCAACTTAAAACTGCCCATTTCTCCTAATTTCAAAACTAAGAGAATTTAATATTACCACATACCTGTGAAAGCTTCGATTTTATTTGTGTTTTCTGTGTATATGCTGGAGGGGTCTGTCGGAGGATTTTTTGACCAAATTTAAGTTTATTGCTGATGTTTTGGATTACATATTTAGGGTTTTGATTATGTTGAGTTCCTAGATATTTTGGCTTGTGCACCATGCACCATGCCATCTCCATCATTGTCCTATTTCTCCTTTCTACGACTCTATTTTGTTGTGGAGTGTATGGAGTAGCATATTGCCCATGTATACCTCCTTGCTTGCAAAATTCTTGAGCTGTTTTGAGATGAACTCACCTCCACTATCTGAGTTAAGAGCTTTGACCTGTCTACTTGTCTATTTCTTTACCAAAGCTTTCCATGCAAAAAAGTGACAGAAAAAAATCCAACTTTCTGTTTAGAAAATAAACCCACAATTTCCTATACAAGTCATCAACTGTTAACAAGAAATATTGAGCTCCAGACAGTACATGTGTCCTCGCTTGCAAAATTTTTGAGCTGTTTTGAGATGAACTCACCTCCATTATCTGAGTTAAGAGCTTTGACCTGTCTACTTGTCTATTTCTTTACCAAAGCTTTCCATGCAAAAAAGTGACAGAAAAATATCCAACTTTCTGTTTAGAAAATAAACCCACAATTTCCTATACAAGTCATCAACTGTTAACAAGAAATATTGAGCTCCAGACAGTACATGTGTCCTCAATGGACCACACAACTCCACGTGTACCATGTCGAATACTCCTTCAGCTCGTCATGCCTTACCTGTTTTTTTGCCCATCTGACACCCTGTACACATATTCCGACTTTTGTCAATGGGTGTAAGCCCGTTCACCATATTAGTCTTAGTACATTCAAATACCAATAGTTTAAATGACCGTATCTCTCATGCCAAAGTACAGTAGTGATTATAACCACTACTAATGCATATTCTTTTTCTGTTTTAAAGTTTTTGGATCAACCGATTTATACAATCCCTTTTTACAAATACCAACAACAATTATCTTGTTATCACGAAGATTAGTAACAATACATTTGCTTCCTTTAAATTTTACACAAAGATTAGGACTCATAGTTATCTCACTTATACACATATTTTTTTTTCATGTTAGGCACATAAAGCATTCTTAGTGTAATTAGCGATATTGTTCAATATTAAACAAACATCTCCACATCCTCTAACAAAGTGAGTTCAACTGTCACCAAAGGAAACATATTCATTACTATTATTGTCTTTAATGAAATTAACATGCTAGTCTTTGTGACACGTATAGTGTTGGGATGCACCTAAGACAAAGTACAATGTTCTAGACTTTGGTGAATTATTCTGAGATGCCACGAATGCACAATCACTTTTAGGCGCTTGTTCATCTTCTTCAGTGACATTTGCATGCCATGATCTCCTTCGACCATTTGCTAGGTCATACTGTCTCTTCCGGCAATCCTTCTTTAAGTGTTCTAACTTCTTACAATAATGACATTTTCATTGTGGCTTGTTACCACCTTTGAAAAATGTATCACTCGACGAACTGCTAGCACCTAACTTTCTGCCTCTGCCCTTGAACTGATGTTGAATGCACACTTTAGAATTTGAAGTCGTTGCTTTTGCATGATCTTGCTTCTGCTCTTTCTGCATGAAATCAAGTATATTTTTTTTTGCAATCAGATGCTGCGATTCCACAAACGAATTGAAAGACAAATGCAACCTTAGCCTAATCATCTTCTGGCCTCAATGACAGGTTGTTGATCACTGAGCTCCTTCAGACGTAAGAAGTGCTCTAAAAATAGAGACGCCTTGCTGCAGATTAGTTGAAAATATATATTTTTCAAATGTAAATTTCTTTTGGCTTCCAATGTCTGATATTTAGTAGTCAAAATTTTCCACCATTCAGATGGTACAGTAATATTTGTAACCTTTGGTACTAGGTTCTCAGCAATTGATAGTTTCAGCAGAGTTACTGCCTCTCGAGTCTCCATGTCTTTTATTTTAGTCATCAGCATTATTTGATGGTCTTTGTTCCTTATCTAGCATAATTTGATCAATAATCCTATACTCACACATAGTAAGTATTTTTTGACACCACAAACTGTAATTTTTACTAGTTAATTTATGAGAATCAGGGTATAACAAATTTTGTCTACTGGTCATGTTGACCTTACACCTAAACCCCCTAGATCACTTAAAAACACAGAAACAATTAAATCCAGAGATTTACAAATTTTCAAACCAATTTTCCTTCACCCCTATGTCAGACTCCTTGATGCGGACAATGTGGCCAGTTTTGAGCCCAAAGCTCCTGTCCAGGCAAAACATATACCATTACTTCTCATGATCTTTTAAGATAAATATTAATAAGTTCTATAAAGTTTATAGTTTGATTAACTTTAAATAAAAATATAATACTTAAATATATGATTTTTTGCCCTAAATTTATAGCGGCGAAGCTATATAATAAAACCTTTAAATCCTTATGCCCTTTATCAGATTTGTCTTACAGGCGCCACTCTTCAGGCAAACACACTGCTGCGATTCTATTCTCTTTCAGGTAGTGCCAGTCTCTTCTGAACCTTCACGTCCTCTCAGAGCAGCCATGCACAGGTCCACATTTCTGATCAGACCAGAAAGAGTAATTACCGGTCAGCAAAATAAAAGTGCCTTCTCCAGGCACTTTCATACTTCCCCCTCTTTTCTAGCAGTGCCAAACATACATGCAGGGCTGTGTTTTCCTTTCCTGGCTATGCACCCTGTTTCCTGACTATGCGTCTCTCACCTTCAGGCACTGCCATTCCTCCAACAGGTGCACCTGCATTCCTATAGGCTGCACTATCGAGTAAAATAACAGAAATCAAGTCTGTATGTGTGCCTACAATCTGAAGCTTCACGCACTTTCCGACTCTCTCACACCCGTCACCATCAGAACGCTACTCAGCATACAGGATCCATGTTTTTTTAAATTTTGTTTATGGCTGTGCCTCTCAGCTCCAGATAAGCAATCATGCCATTTTTTCCTGAGATCTTCATTTCCAGCTCTACCTTCAACAGGCTGCTGCAATTTTCATAAGACGAATCACAATATTCAACCAGGCAGAGTGCTACTCTTATCCTTCACACTCAAAAATTGGGAATCTCCTTCACTTTTGAGGTTTTGATTTCCTGTCAATTCTATGCACTCAAAACACCTCACAAGACTACGCCCTCACATGCTTTTCTTTTTCGAGTGACTCTGATACCACATTCTTGTCAGGTACAACGATCACAACTCATTTGGCAACGAAATTTAAATCTACAACTCCTGAATCCTGTGTCATTTTGGATCCCCCTTCTTTTTGTAGATGGTCTGATGCTTCTAGCTTAATCTCCCGAGAGTCGGTGAATAGAATTTGACTTCTTAGCTCATTTTTTGTGATCTTGGCTAGTTGACAGCTAACCTTGATAGAACTAAGGTTAAGGTGTTAATTTCCTCCATAAATGTCTCTTTCTTGAGACATTTGATTGAGATCACCTCTTGTATTTTTCTGGGAGCTTAGTGAATGTTTGGCCAAATTCAAAGTCATCAATATGCAAGGAATATGACTCTTTAGTGATGTTAAAGATCTTGTGCTTCTAGCTGTGTTTTTAGGTTACTTCATCCAAGATGCAGCTTTTCGAAACTATTATTAAGTTCATTGTATCAGGGAGGGGATAATTAAGTGCACTCTTGTACATATTTCTATAATCAGTCTTTTGCTTTGATCTTTTCCCTTGTTTTTAGCCTTATACAGGATATATACATTGTCATTGTTCATCTTTTTTATTGCATGCTAACAAAGAGATTAAGTATGAGTTTTGGTGACATAGATCCCTTTTTCTTTTATTCTCTTTCTTAACTTTCGCTGCGCATTCTGAGAGAGGAATTTCGGTATGTTTGAAAACTGGCATTTAACTGTAAGTTGAGATTATTATCATTGTCATCATTATCTTAAGCTTCTTTTGTCTTCTACGTTAATTTGAGGCTTCATTAATCTTTTAATTGTTTCTTAGGATTTTAGATAGCATTGATGTAAGAATTATTTTATTTTCAGCAATGTATTTCATTCTGCATGTATTTTTAATACAAACTGCAGAGTAATTGTTTACAGTTAAGGAATAGTGATATTACATTTCTATTGTATAGTTAAGTGGAGACTAAAATCCACACATTATCATATTATTTTAGGAATTATTAGATCTAGTCTTAGGTTTCTATAGATTGATCAGATATGGGATGCTTTCTTATTCTGTATTTAATTGTGTAAGGCTTTAATTACGGACTTAACATGTTTTTTATGTTTCTTCTTCTTTTTTCTTTTATTTAGAAGGAAGGCAGGGTTTCACATGTTCACTTTTAGTTGTTATGTATCCATTCTTGCAGAAGTGATCATTTGCTCAGGCATCTTGAAAGCTTGCATCGAAGGGACCTACTTGCTCGTATTGTTATTGATGAGGCCCATTGCGTAAGCCAATGGGGGCATGACTTTCGACCAGATTATCAGGTTCTCGAGCTATTCCACATGATATGATCCTACAGCTACTGCCTATTCTTATTGCTTAATGTTGGTTGCAAGGCACTGTATCTTGTTGATGTTAATTTGATAAGATGTAATTTTTTGGTATTCTTGCAGGGTCTTGGTGTCTTGAAGAAGAGGTTTCCTCAAGTGCCTTTATTGGCTCTAACTGCAACTGCTACAGCAAGCGTAAAGGAGGATGTTGTACAAGCACTTGGACTTGCAAACTGTTTGGTCTTTGGACAAAGTTTCAATCGCCCTAATCTAAGGTTAAATGCTTGACCACTTAGCTTCATTTTGACTTTCATAATTGTTTTGCATGTAAATTATGGATTGTTTTTAACATCTGGCAGGTATGCTGTCATGCCAAAGACTAAAAAATGTGTAGAGGACATAGATAAATTCATCAAAGGAAACCATCGCGATGATTGTGGGATAATTTACTGCCTATCTCGAATGGATTGTGAAAAAGTTGCTGAAAAGCTACAGGTAGTTCTCAACAGTAGACAAAAATTCGAGCTGTTGAGGAAGCAGAAAATAATTGTCATTTCTATAACTCTGCATATATTTCTTTTATTTGGGTACATGCCTTCTCTGCCCGGGAAGTATTTGTTGAGATATTTTTAAGCATGCCAATTTGGGAACAAAAGACAATATTTGTTCTTTGTGTGTTTTAAAGAAGCAAAATGGATTATATGTTCATGTTTACCATTCATCGGTTTCTTGATGTATGAATAGGGAAATAACTGTAATTGCTAGGAGATAGAGACGGGTACCAGTATGGTATGGTACGAGGAGACGGGGACGGGTATGCCGTTTTTCAAAAAGATATAAGACGAGTTTTTTATATATCTAATTATATATTTAAAAATATATGCAAATGTTTGAGAAAACAATATTATACAGCCTAAGAAAAACCATTAATAAATTTATAAAGTTAAGATATTAGATGTCAAAAGAAGAGAGTAATTATATTGATTTATCTTTGATATCTCATCCTATCTAGGGTCAAGAGTACAAAGTATATTATAAAAACCGAAATGCAAGTCTCTAAGATGAGTACTAGTCTCTAAGATGAGTACTAGTCTCTGAGACGGAAGTTTGTGGTAGGAGACAATGTTTCATGTATAAATATAAGGATTCTTACATGTAGTTGGAGATGAAAATAAAAATAGAATTGTAGGATACATGTACTGTCCCTTTCCGGGATGAAATTTAAAAACAAGGAAATGGCACAAATCCCAATTGATAGTAAACCGAATTTTATACAAGAGCTAGGGCAGTGACCTGTTTTAGGCCCACCAAACCCTAAGCGATCTAGGGTAAATTCAGTTTTTTGCCTACTCGACACACAAATTTTTAGAAATACATCAACAACATGAAACCCTTGATGAAATCATGCAAAATAATTGCTTCAACCGTATATTGCGGATTTTTGGAATTAATTAATGGTCAAAAACAATTAAAACTTCAAATTTTGCGACTTCATAAATACTTGGAGAAAAAATGCAAATGATAGCTCTAAATAACCATAAAAATGACAACTATCAAATAAAAACAACAAAAGATTTTTCTAATTGTCAAAACCCACTGAAAAGTGATCCCAAAATCTCCAAATGCGTAGATCAAGTTGGAAATGAATGTGGCAGTCCTAAAAAGGTGTGCCCTAGCTGTAATTTGTGCCTTAGCACTAATAGAAACCCTTGCCATTATGACATTCTAAATTTAAAATCTTAAATGTGACTCCCAGATGAAGCCAACCATCCAACAAATGAGGGCTTTCATCCCCAAGTGTTGTAACTATTCAGGGTTTTAGTCCCCAATAGGATCCAATGAGGGTTTCTGTCCTCAATGGATGAGAGAAAGAGGCAAAGTGTGCTCCAACTCCAAGAAAATATTAAGATCCCAAAAATGCATAATCTTCTTCAAGCCAAACGAACCCCTTATATAGCTCATATGCGATGCCAAATCTCTAAAACATGATCCCCGTGAGGACCAACCTCCTTGGAAGATATGTTTCTCCTTTATCTTCAAGCATGCACTCCAAAGACCAACCTCTTTATGAAAATATCAATTTCTTTTAATTTTCTTTTTCCCTTTCCATATTTTTATTTTTTGAATCTTTTTTGCCAACTAAAGAAATGAGTATTTGTAATGTCCCTTTCGGACTCAAAATCGAGGAATTTGGATTTCCCCCAAAACCCTAATGGAACATTGCTGAAAATGATGCCAACCACATGTAGAAAACTTGATTTTTATGACAACAAACTGATTTTTTGTAAAAATTAGGGTAGCGACCTGTTTTAGGTCCACAAAACCCTAATCGACCTAGGTAGAATTCAGATTTTAGCCTTTCTCACACACAAATATTCAAACATACATCAATAACATGAAAACACTCGATGAATTCATGCAAAATAAATGCTTCAACAATAAATTACAGACTGCTGGAATTAATTATTGCTCAAAAACAACTGAAACTTCAAAATTCCATATCTTCAAAAATACTTGGAAATAAAATGCAAATGATAGCTCAAATTGACGACAAAAATATCAACTATCCAATAAAATTAGAATTAGATTTTTCCAACCACATTGACCCACTGAAAAGTGATCCCGAAATCTCCAAATGGGTAGATCATGTTGGAAATGAATGTGGCAGCCCCAAAAAAGTGTGCCCTATTTGGAATGTGTGCCCTAGCACAGATAGAAACCCTTTCCGTTTTGAAGTTTTGAAATTTGATGCTCCAATGTGATTCCTGGATGAAGTCACCAATGCAACAAATGAGGGTTTCCATCCCCAATTTGTTGTGACTATTGAAGGTTTTCGTCCACAATAGGATCCAATGAGGGTTATTGTCCTTAAAGGGTGAAAATGAGAGCTCAATGCTCCATTTCCAAAAGAGAAGTATATAATTCACAAGATGATTACAATGAGCCCCAACATTTGCTTTATAGCTTTTTCTTTCATCTGTTTGTGGAACGCTCCATGCAGGCCTCTTTATTTCTTTTTTAACATTTGCTTTTCCCTCTTAAAGAGGGACGATCTCTCCTTTTTAGCCAGCTGAAAGTAATGAAAATAGGCTAAGGGTCTTTTTCCTACTTTAGTAATTAAAAATACCTTTTATTTTAATAATAATATTATTATGCCATCCCAAAATCAAGAATTGGTCGGGCCCAACTTAAAATATTATTAACTATTTTTTAATTTAGAAAACGAGACATTACAATATTAAAAATACATTTATACTAATAATAACATTAAGTTTCCCCTAAAATGGAGAATTGACCGGGCCCAACTTAAAATATTATTATTTATTTTATTTTAGAAAAGGGGACATTGAACTATTGTTACTTCCTCCTGAGCATTCAAGTGTTGATATATGATTTCTTCTGTATAAGGATGTGTTCCTTTGATTGTGAAGTCATGCTTGATATGGATTGTATCTTCTTTGCTCTTGAAGATCTTTGACTGAGTCAGGATATGCTTGGACTCTTTTATTTCTTTCATTTTTAGCACCTGAGTTCAATTTGATTTCGAGAGGAATTGTGGATTTATCCATCTTTATGACTCAGCCTTGGATCAGTTGCATTGATCCAAGAGATGTTTTAAGTTTATTCAGGATGAACAAAAAGAAAAATTATTGACCTTTTGAAAGATGCAAGGTCTGAATGAGTTGAATGAGAAATTCCGGAGTTTAACTCAGGCTGATCGTGTAAAATGAATTTGGTTCCCGATATCGTAATATCAGGAAGGCCTAGACCTTAATCCAGGTAAGAAATTCTGGTGTATACTGCAAGCTTATTAGCAATACCGGATAGAATCCATTACGGGAATGTTATACCCTGCTTGGTTCTAATACTGATCGGTCCTACTTGTGAGACCTAGACTGAATTCGTTAAGGTTAATAACCTTAACCTAAACTATAACCTATTGGTTGAATGATTTCTAATCTAAACTAACCCTAAACTATAAGCGTAATGCTCCTAAGGTTAGCTACACCTAGCACTATGGAAGTAAGACTAATGTCTTACCTTATGATCTAACCTATGTTCTAACCTATCTTAACTAATGATAATGGATGGAGGGGGACCTATGAAGGGGCGCAAGTCATGGGCGGTGGTTTCCATGGCATTAAATGAGGTGGATAAGGATGAAGGACTTGGGATTTGGCGAGGTTGCTAACAGCTATTGTGACCTGATGTGGCAGCATCACCAAATTTGGAAATGGTTGTTTGTTTTCATTTGGAAATCACCAACTTAGGTGGTCAGTGGCAATGGAGAATAGGTGGGAATCTTGGAGTTAATGCCATTGATGAACTTCGGTTCCCGAGCACGGATTGCTTGGGAAGGCATGCAAATGGAAAATTGGTTGGTATTTTGGTTTTCCATGCGTTCCATTTTTCTCTCTGCTTGATGACTGGTTCTTTGAACCAGTCTACTCTGTGTTGCATGGCAACCTTGAGAATATCTAACTCTTTTCTCTGTCGCGGAAAGTTTATAAGGCATGAAGGTAACAATTTATTGTTGTTTAATCTATTGTGGAAGAAGAAGAGAAGGCGCGAGCACATTCAGAGGTCTTCTTTGGATTTTTACGTGACACTATCAGGCATGATAGGCCCTAACTTTTAAAAATCTTGCTTTCCTTCAAATGATTTCATTAGAACAACTCTGTTCATATGATTTTTGGTTCAATTGGTTTTAATGGTAGCAATGTATGAAATATCTTGCTGTGTTTTCATGTTGGTTCGATTATTCTATTGAATCCTTGCTGAGTGTACATTTGGATTCGTTACTGTTGAAATATCTTGATTATTCTGTGTCCTTGTGGAGTGTACATTGGATTCGTTAATGTATGAAATATCTTGCTGTGTTTTCATGTTGGTTCGATTATTCTGTTGAATCCTTGCTGAATGTACATTTGGATTCGTTACTGTTGAAATATCCTTGCTGTGTTTTGCATTTTGGTTAGATTCCTTAGAAATTCTTGCAAGGATAATATATGAAATCGACTCTGTTGGAGTCCTTGAAATGATTTTTGTTGATATCGACTTTTGTCGAAGCCTTGTTTTTAACACTTGTTGAAATCGACTCTGTTGGAGTCCTTGAAATGATTTTTGTTGATATGGTCGACTTCTGCCGAAGCCTTGTTGTTAACACTTGTTGGAAGCGACTCTGTTGGAGTCCTTGAAATGTTTCTTTTTTTATGGTTCGTCTTCTATTGAAGCCTAGTTTTGAGCACTTGTTGGAAACGACTCTGTTGGAGTCCTTGCTGTATTCTCATGTGAATGCGACTCCTGTTAAAATCCTTGATGTGCTGCGTGTTGGTTCAACTTCTGATGTAAGCCCTCACTATGAATACTTATAGATCTGACTCAGTGCAAATGGTTGTTGTGTTTATTTAAGAATTCGACTCAGTTGTAAATATTACTGCGTTGTTTATGAATTCGGCTCAGTAGATATGTTTTCTGAGTTGGTTTTGGATTCGACTCTCTCTCTTAATGTTGTTGTGGTTATATTTAGTTCGATTCTGTGGAAATGTGTGTTGGGTTACTTAACAAACTCGACTCTGTTTGAGTCCCTGCTATATTTTCGTATTAGCTCGACTTCGGTTAAACCTTGCTGAGCTTATGATATGGAGGAGACTTCTGTAAAGTCCTTTCTTGTGGTTATCTTTCTTGAATTCAGCTTCTGATATAAGTCCTTGTTGTATATTAGTAGGGATTTAGATTCAGTTGAATGTTGCTTCAGTGTATGTACGTGTTTCAACTCATTTGAATGTTGCTGAGTGTTTCGACTCAGTGGGAATGTCGTTGTGTTTGCACAGGGTTACGTCTTCTGTTTATTGTGTTATCTAGTCTCGTGTTTGACTGAGATAAAGAGTTCCTAGCTGTGCCGTGTCAGGCGATGGCGTTGGATATTTTTCATGTTTGATGAATGATATGGAAAGTTTTTTTGAGTCTATTTGGGTTGGATTATTTATTACTGCTTTGTCTTGAGAGCTCTTGTATTGCTTAATAAGCTACAGGTGATTTTTATATTTGAATTTTGATGAAACTGTAGTTTCTTCTTGTTATCTTGACTGATTTAGTTGCATGTGTATAATGTAATTACATTATTCTTGAGAAGTCAGTACAGTCCTGAACATGATTGGAATGGAAATCTGAATGTCTCTGTTTCTTTCTCCTCGGCTGTAAAGTTTATGTTGATATATATAACTGTAGGAATAATAAGATATTCTCTCCTTGTCTAGAAACTATGAATGTTTTCTTCTTTTGTATCCTTATGTGAACTCTACAGTACAGGCATAAGAAGAGTAGACTGTTAAATTGTATGGAGAGACTGGTAAAAATAGTATTGCAGTATGAGTTCGTATACTTGTAAATACCATTGAAATAATGTTATGAGTATAAAGGAACCCCGTCAGTTGAGCTTGCTGGATATTATAATCTGCCTTTGTGGAATTGTTAGAAACATACTTGTTGGAAACACGAACTGATAGGATATTCATTTTTGAATGGAATAATTTGTTGGATTATTGTTCTCCTTGAGATACAGATGGATGGATGTTTTGGATTCATTTTGTTCTTCTTAGTCTCTAATATTTATGATGAGTCATCTGAAAATATTTAGGTTTAATTGGCAGCTATAATATGAGTCATGCGTTATAGTCATGTTAGAATTGTAGAAAGATAATTAGCCTGATTCATGTTTGAGGATTTGATGAAATGATTTCATTTAAACAGGTTGTTTTAATGAGAGCAATTGGTAGAATGCAATTGTTTTAAGAATTAGTGCTTATCATGCTCAGTTCACATAACTGACCCGTGTTGGCAATTTTTGCAGATGGTTGTCGTAAGTGGTAAAGGCACGCAGATCTGATATGATGCTCAGATTATTTAATTTGGTTTTATGATGAATTCCAACTTGACTTCTCTAATTGTATTATATGAAGAAAGTTGTTCTTATGCTGTTGAGTATTGTATCAAATATGCTGAATGCATAGATTGTAATTATTTGGCTTAGAATTAAATGAAATGAGGGAATTGATACTATATGGCTGTATTTGTATTGTGATGGATTGATCCTCTTTGGTTCGATTGTTTTGAAGTGCATTTTTATTATTATTGTATACCTTGGAGATATTTGGATTCTCTAAGTGGGCCTTGTAAAGATTTTGTGACTAAATACTTGTGAATGATTAGTAGTTCTGTTATATTCCATATAAGGCTAATTTGGAAATTAGACCACTGTCTTCCAAGAAGTTAAGGTTCAAATAAACCTTAATAGGTAGCTGAACGGGAGGAGTAATCTATTACTCCCTAACCTTGATCTAAGCCAAGACAACGTACATAATGAATCTAAATCACTATATCTTAATACAAATAAGTAAGATATAATTCAGTTTTGGAAAACCGATATAAACCTAAAAGGGTATATTTAGCATCCTTAAGAGGAGACTTAGGGCTACTGCCCATTTTCGTTGATTAAGATTATTGTGAATCAATGAACTCTTGACGAGATCTCAAATCTTATTAATTTCTCTCTGTGAAATGGATCTTAAATAAGTAAGGCAACTCAATGATGAGGAACCCAGGAGTTGGGATAAGACTAACCGGAAAGGAGAGTCTTAAAGTATAATTTCAACTCAACGTAAGTAACACCTTAAGATAAGTAGATCTTTCCGAGGTGGTTTTGTAGGATGTACGGCACATGTCGACTGCAGGGTTGTACCTTCGAGAAGATTAGGATCTTCTCGAGGATACAACAATGCAGGTGGCTTATGGCGACACCCTTTGCATTGATCGTTAAGATTTACACCTTAAACTCGAACAAGTTTTTACTCGGGATCTGGTTAGGAACATGGTCATGTTATGAGGCTACCCTTGGAGATTTGGGGTACCTTGACACACATGGTTAACTAGGGTTGACCCAGTATGTCAGCTTATCCCTAGTCCTCGAGAGCATCCTTATAACGTTGTCATGTTATTAATCCATTCCTGAGTGAACGACTTGGGAGAGGGATGGCTGACAGAAGTCAGTATGAGACATTCTATATAAACATCGGAGTGGGGTGGAGGAAGTATTCTAAATTGACGAGTATGCCGTCAAGGAATACGAGACATAAACAGTATGTTTCAAATCTTTGGCCAAAGTATCGCAAGCTGCTGATTGCGTTGTCCTATATCACCTAGTCTAAGGGACGTGATGCCGATGAATAATGGTAACAATTATTCAGATAGGTTCCTTGGGCAGAGTATTCTAAAAACCTAGTTTAGGGAAGAGAACCACAAGAGTGTGGTGTTAAAATAAAAATGCCAACTCTATGACATTCATGAATAGATCGGTAGATTACCGAGTCATGGAATGAATAGATCGGTGGTATACCGAGTCATTACAGCTGCATATGGTTATCTGTTATAAGAATGATTGTTTTTGATTTGTGAGTTCTAAATTATGTATTTAGAACTAGGAAGCGCTTATCAAAAAAAAAAAATTCTCTTGTTCTAATGTACTAAATTGGGGAATGTTACAGAAGACATGGAGTGAGAGTGTTGATTCCTTTTTTTGCTTCAAAGTTCAAGCTTTCACATTGGCTCTACGCTACCTACAATTCTTTTGTTTTGTTTCCTTTGGCCTACTTTGCTTAGTTTCTTTCATTTTGACCATTTTTTGTTGGCCTACACAACCTGCTATTTTTTTAATATATCCATTGAATACTGAACTTCATACCTTTCCTGTGGGCTGGGAGAGTGTAATTTGAATCTTATGTACAAATTGGTTTATGATTTAAAATTAATAACTGTTATTTATATAATTTAAATTTATATTTTAGATTATTATTATATTTTTTAAATATTATATATATGCCGTATTCAATCGTATCCATATCAGAAGGCCTAGAAAACTATCCATATTCATATCTGATACTGTATCTGCATCCATGCAACTCTGCTTAAAAAGTTGTGAAAAATGAAGTATGCTTTCTGTGTCTAGTTGCATTAATTGGGAAATTTCCTACAATATTAAAAAAACTATAAGAATTTGGTTTTCATAACTGTTACAACATTTAACACCAAGGTTATCATTTACTCTCTGCAAATAGTTTGGTGGGTTTTCCAGTTATGTGCCACCTTGTGTGTTTTGTTTTGTCTCCTTTGAGCCAGGATTGGGTGAATTCACGACGAAGTATTTTTCTCCTAGTGTTATGTCTGGGTAGCTGCAGTTCTTTACATTTAACCTGAATGACAAATTATGGAAGGATAAGTAACTACCTTCTTAAATAAAAAGTCGCAGCTTTCAGTGGGGGAGCCTCTGGTTATTTTTCTTAAACCAAAAGAATTATCTTCTCCCATTCAAGGTTTTAATGACCAAATTTCTACATCTTGGAAATCAGATTTAAATTATAAATATTTTATAGAACAGACTGCAAATGACTAAATTTCTATATCTTGGAAATCAGATCTATGCTTGAAAATATGAAGTGGATGATGAAATAGTGGAAAAAAAGAAGTTCAATATTCCACAAGTTATCAAGAAGTTATTTTCAGCTGATATTTAGGAATACTGATGCCCATGAATTGGTTTTTGAGACCAAACAAAGGCTAATAGGAAGGAAAAATCTTTTCATGAAGGGCTAGGATGTAGATTTCAACCCTGATGAAGACACATACTCTCCAAAACCGTATGGATACGGTCTTTGTAATTTAGCTACCAGACACACCTTGATTAGGTCGAGTGTTTTCTAGGCTTGAACTAATTTCCCAGATACCTTGGTAAGGGCAAGGTTATTAAATTTCGCGAAATAATTTGTCTGGATCTTGAACTAGGGAAACCGTTTACCTCCTTAATTGAGCTTTAGATGATGGATTATACATGGGAGCAGTAGGTGGGCTCTAAAGACATTCCCTTCAAATGAATATTTTGGTTTATGGAAATTATTCATGTTCTTTCCCAGAATTCCAAAGACAAGAAAACTGAGATGGAGATGAATCCAAGTGATGAAACACATAATATACTTGGAACAAAATTGAATGGAGGTTGGGTATTGAATAATGTTTAGAATAAAAAAGAGGATTAAGTGCCAAATATGTGGATTATCTTTCCTTTTCAGGTGTTAGATTTTGTATCTAGGATGAAAATGACCTACGAAGGATCCTCTAAATTAGAAAAAGGTAGAAGATGTCATTTTGGATCAGATTGCAAGCAAGAAGGACATTGATATTTTTCACACAATAATAATCTTCTTCGTAATTCTTCAATAGATTTCTTACAAATATATAGATTTCTTCAATAGACCCTACTTTCACTCTCACACAACTACATACGTGAGTTGTTTCTAACATCTAATTATTGTTAGTATTATTCTCACCACTAACTACTAACTACTACATTACAATATTAAATATCCTTATAATATTAATTATGTGAGTTGTAACTCCACAACAATTTACTCACTCACACAAGATATTAACGTGAGCACTAACAATATTTTCTGACAATCCGCACCCCCCCTCCTCCGCTCTTATGCAAACATGGTGAAGAACCGTACACCATTTGAACTGGAAACAAAATTGTATGCCAATGCATACTATAGTCCTTGATCTTGCTGCACATGATTGCCTACATACGGGAACTTATCTAGTTTTCACTTCCAGTGAACTTATCATCAGCCAATCATTTTCCAACGAAGTATGGCAGTCAGATGATCTCTATAGTCGGAGGGTCTCTACAGTTAACTGTTTACACCATCTATGTTATGCACATTCTCCTCTTTTCAATCTTAGCAGGGTTATTATTTTTTTGCACAAACCACACAACTAAAATAATAGAAAAAATGAAAATTGAGGACCGTGTCCTCATCGCATTTGCAACCACTGTTGGTGATCACTGTCGCATTGATCACAAACAAAATGGGACACTTACCGCTGCCACCTGGGAACCGATCTCGGCTTTAGCCATTTTGGTGCATTTGTGGTGCCACTAATGCAGTTTTGCGGTCTCGTCGCCAGGGACTCTTCTATGGATGGTTTGCAAAAAGAACTTGCACTAATATTTATTTAAATGCTTCTAAACTGGCTTTATAATTGCAAAACCATACTTGCACCTTGAATACCATGGGTTTGACAAAAAGCGGTTTTGAGTGAAATTTTCAGCAAAGGAAAAAATAGGTGGTGGTGTTTGTACAACAAAACCCTTTATTGTTTTCGACTTTTCTTTTAAACTAGGATCTGGGTTTGGCTGAAATTGATACAGCAATTGTCTGATATCTCTACCTTAAAACCCATTAAATATCTGAGAGACACGGATAACAGAAACAAAATTATGACCTGTTCATTACATGGGACTGCATGAAGCCAATGCGCTTACCTGGATGCAACTACTGCTACAAACGGCCATGTGGATGATGGAATCACTTCTTGAAGATATCAAGTGAGTCACAACCTTTTTAATTTGCAATCTGATTATCTTTGAGTGCATTTAAATTAGCCATCTTTCCAGGCTTTAGAAAAGAAGGCACAACCAAAGTGAAAGAAGCATGCGATTAAAAAATGCATTAGATAGAAATTAGAATCATGTATCTGACAAACCAATCAAATTACAGCTATTTCCACTCTTCTACCAGGTGCTCTTCTTCAGCAGTGGCGTCTTCTGTCCGCCTTCTCCTTCCAGCATACTATTGTTAAACTAGTTCTATTGAAAAACTTCCATAACACAGGGAACTAAACAAAGGATTGAAGCTGCCCTCTAGTAAACTAGTTTTACATCTTACTTCTCACACCTGATTTGATCCTATCTGCTCTGATACCAAATGTAATGTTGGATCAGATTGCAAGCAAGAAGGACATTGATATTTTTCACACAATAATAATCTCCTTCGTAATTCTTCAATAGATTTCTTACAAATATATGGGAGAAGTTTCTCCTATATTTAAGGAGAACAAACTCCACAAATATCTCATAGACCCTACTTTCACTCTCACACAACTACATACGTGAGTTGTTTCTAACAACTAAGTATTGTTAAATACTATTCTCACCACTAAGTGCTAACTACTACTTTACAATATTAAATAACCTTATAATATCCAATTATGTGAGTTGTAATTCCACAACAACCCACTCACTCACACAAGATATTAACGTGAGTCCTTACAATATTTCCTAACAGAATCCCGTTCTAGAGCCAACATACACACAAATTGCTCTTGCAAAGTAGTTTGGGCCTATGTATAAGAGCCACATGTATATGAGTTTGTAATGGATCTAAAAGGGGAATCTATACACAATCACCAAGAATATAAAAGTGGGATGTTATTGGAAACAAGGTGTCATTACATTTGAAGCAAGGGCTATAGCCAAATATGTGCCATTAGGCAGTAAGTAAGAGCGATCTAATCTACGTATTTTAAAAAGGGATGCCAATAGGAAAAAGCAAGAGCTATGCATGTAAATGACAAGAATGTAAAAGTAATAATAAAGGAACAAGTATATGCTACACTATCCTATGTAATGCATGATATAAAGAACAATCATTAACCAAAGTACAAAAAAAGAGGTCAGGGTTAGATATACTTACTTGAAGTAGACATGGCACATTTATCTCCCCCTTTGGAATGCAACACCTTGTGAGAGATTGTTGTGGGTGGAGCTAAGGTTGATGGGTAGAAGACCCTAAGTAAACTTCAAGTTGGGACACTAAAGACTAAAGTAGACCTTATTGGTTCAATTCCTATTCTTGGTATATTCGATGGCCCATTGCTTAAACTTCTCTTGGTTGATGGAAGCTTCTCTAAACTCTAAATCCTCTTCTTTAGTTTGTTACTTCCCCCCCTTACCCGAGACATTTATATTGCAGTTTGTTACTTCCCCCCTACCTCTTCTCCTTTTGCCATTGAGAATGGCCTGGTTGGGGATCCCTACTTTGACCTTTCTGCTGGCATTTCTTAGTTCTCAGCAGTTGGTGAGGTCATCCTTTTGGGTGATTTCAATGCTCGAACCAAAAACATCCAAGTTTCATGTCATGACAGGACTGTTGATGCTCTTTGTACTTTGGAGGTGGACCTGGTTTCTCTTGGTCTTCAGAGGGAGTCAGATGATGTGGCAGGGCCCTTGATGACATACGGCTGACACCTTTTACAGTTGGGGGAAGCTCATGACCTATTGATCCTTAATGGCATCTCATGTTTCCCTGATTCCCAATTCTTCATTTGCAGACCTCACAGTGGTGGCGCCAGTGTTGTTGATTACGTCATGACTACCCCCGACCTTCTTCCCTTTATTCACCACCTTTCCATCTCCCCCATTCCCCTCGCCAATCATGTAGCCCTTTCATTCTCCTTGGACACTACTCCCCCCCAGATCCCTAGCCCTTCTCACTACCCTGCACACACCACCCCTGAGACTTGCTGAGGGTGACCCCATAACCTTCTCATTTCATCTTCGCCAGCTTCTCCCCCCTTGCTCCAATTCACTGTGTACCCCATTGACAGGATGTACAACCTTCTTGCCACTACTATCCATGAGGCTGCCTTGCTTTCTTACCCCCATTCCACTTCCAAGCCCCGTAGTACATGGACATGCCCCATGAACCAATGGTATGATGACGACTGCAAAAACCTCCACCGTCAGCTCCGCATGGCCTTTACCCATGACCTCCCATCCTTCCCCCCCCTTAAAATTGCCTATTGTAATCTTCTCAGCCACAAGAAACGCACCTTTATTGCCCACAAAAGAAGGGATCTCCGCAACTCACTTTCGCATTCCCCCCAAACTCTTTTGGCGTACCATCATTCCCCGACGCTCTCCCTTACCCCTAGACCTTGACCCCCATACTATGTTCACTCACACATCCACCCTTTATGACATCCCCGGTCATCCCGAGACTCAAGTTATATCCCCACTCCCCACCTGCCACATTTTCACCCCCTCAAATGTCAAGAAGGCCATATCAGTGATGAATTGCAGCAAAGCAGCAGATGAGGAAGGCTTCTAGGCAGAATTTTTCAAGCATGGGATCGACACCATCATTAATTATTTGGTAGACCTCTTCAATTAGGTGGTGTGCACTGGCTTCCCGTAATCTTGGTCCCACCACATTATCCACCCTATTCACAAATCCGGTCCTACTTCTGATCCTAATAATTACAGGACAATTATGGTGGGTCACACTTTCTCTAAGTTGTACGCCATAGTTCTTCATTTGCAGCTTTCGGCATTTCTTGAGTAGTACCAGTGCAGAGCCAGACGACAGGCTGTCTTCAGGACATGATACCATACTACTGATCACATTCTTACCCTCCGTGCTATCATCGAGGAAGCACGTCACCGTTCGTGCAGGGTCTTCTGTTGCTTTGTGGATTTTCGGAAAGCCTTTAACTCTGTTCCGCGGGAAGCCCTTTTCTGCAGACTTAGAGACATTGGTATTTCCGAAACCCTTCTTGTCGCCATTACCCAGCTGTATGAGGAGGTTTTGGGTAGCCTTCGGATTGCTGATGGGCTTTCCGATTTCACTAGGAGCACCATCGGGGTCAAGCAAGGCTGTCCTCTCTCCTACTTTGTTTGGTATCTATATTGATGAGCTGGAGGATTTTCTCAGAGACCACATATAGGACGGAGACGACTGTCTTCTCCACCATGTTCTGATCCACATTCTTCTCTTCGTAGATGATGTGGTCCCTTTTGGCCTCTTTGGCGGAGGGGTTACAGAGACAATTGATGCTTTAGCCCTCTTTTGTGATCATAGGCAGCTTACAGTCAACATGGGTAAAACCAAGGTTATGGTCTTCAATGTGTTGAAGACCTCTGATTTCCATTTCTTCTAAGGGGGGGGGGGGGGAGTTGGAGATCACCAACTCCTACACCCTATTTGGGGGTTCTCTTCTCTGGACCTCGGTTCAGTTTACGTCTGGCTATTCAACCCTGCATCAACAAAGGGTATGGTTCCCCTCGCGATCTTGGAGAGACAGTGCTTCTACCATCACTTTTAGGACACGTCCAAGATCTCTCTCTCGGACTCTCTTGTGAGACCCTTTGTTCTTTATGGTTCTGAGGTTTGGGGGCCCCTCCCTGCTCGAGTCGAATTGGGCCTCTATTGAGAAGGTTTAGATCCTTTTGCTCAGACAGATGATCATATGCAAAGAGATTGTTTCTCATCATATCATCCTTGCCGAGTTTGGGGCTCGCCCTTTCAGACTAGAGGTCATCTTTGGTCTCATCTCACTCTTGCACTGCATCCAGGGACTTTCGGACTCCTCCACTGGTAGGGATAGATACATCTACCTTGCTTACTGCTCTTCTGAGGCCATTACTCTCTCCGACTGTAGTGGTCGTGTTCAGTGCTGGTATGACGAGACCTCTCATCTTCTTGGATCTCTTCGGATCAACATGGACCGTCTCCCCCCTTTTAGGTATTCCATGGATGCTCCTGCTCACCTCCTTCTGAGCACGCAGGATTTGCACAGAATTATCAGAGACGACATATACAGACTATTCACCCACGTTACATGGACCAACTCCCGAGACGAGCTACGCCTGAATATGGCCTTCTACGCCAATCACTTCCTGGAAGTCAGCAACGGAGTCATCATTCGGCCCCACCTATATCTCCCGTCATTGGATGCATGCTCTTGGCATATCTTTGGGCCAGTTCAGAGTCGGATCCCACAGGCTTCGGGTCGAGAGTGATCACCATTTGGTTCGTTCTGAGAGGATCTGCTAGCTTTGCTCCCTCCAGGAGGTTGAGACAGAGGAACACTTCATTTTCTGATGCTCCATCTACTATGAGATCAGAGGGAGGTTTCATTGTCTCTTCCATGAACATCCTACATTCACGACTTTCTTCAGGTATTATGATCAGAGGTGTCTCGCTCTCTATTTACAAGAAGCCATTAAGCTCCGTGACAGGGCCCTCCACCCTCCTTCTAGGGAAGCTACTACTCGACAGATCACATCTTTCTTTGATTTGCTCCTGGGTGTGAGGGGCACTAAGCGGGGGCATGACCCTAGTGGAGATCTCCTGGCTATGTCTGTCAGGATTAGAGGAGCTTCTTCCTTGACAAGAGATTTCCGGATTCGTGCGCATCCAAGAGCCCCCTCTTTTAGACGATAGACCACTAGGTCCACCCAGAGAGCTTGACATTCCACGGAACATGGGCGTCTCCAACAGTTTCTAGTCCCTGATACCAGACAACAACACATCACCAATTTCTTTACAGTTGACCTTGGGCGACAGTCGTGAGGGTTGGTGTTGAGGCCTTTCCCTCCACCTTCCTCACATCCCTTGTGCTCTCTTCTTCTTTTCTTCTTCTTTTGTTGTTCTTGGAGACCCTCTTGGGTTTTCCCTGCTGTTCCTGCTTTGCTTTGTATTATACAGTCCCATTGACCTATCTTTGTGGTCACTTGTTGGACATTTAATATAATTATCTTATCTTATCTTCATCCTAAAATGGATTGCTTAATGATATATATGAGAAATGATAGATGTGAATCTATAAATACAAACTTAAACTTTGGAAGTCACAAATTAGTTCTAGTTTGATGATGTAGGCTAAAACAAGGGGTTTGTATGACATCATTAACAGGGTCGATGATGGTGGCTAAGTGTAAGCAAATGGAGGAAGAGGGAAGACCTAAGAAGGACAATTGAGGCTAATGTTAAGGAGATGTAAGGGGGTTTAACGTGTTGTAAAGTGGTAGTAGGAAGGTGGTGTCCCCAGATTTCACCATGAAATCTGGGACAACCCATTTGAAAAAAAAATTCGTTCTTTTTAAAATAACATGTCTTTTCGTGTTTTTATTGCCAGAAGATGTCTGTATTACTTTAAGATATTCCCAATGAATCATATGAGCCAATTTCAACAAATACCCAGATGCTGAAACTCATTTTATCCCTCCGCCAAGTTTTGTCTGTGGGAAATTTTTATTTAATTATTTATTAAATAAATAAAGCCCCATTTGAAGTAAATTGTGCTCCGGTTGAACCCTGTTGAAGTTTTGCATGCCAGTATTCACACATCTCAATAGGATTTTCACCAGCAATGAATTCAGATCATTGTTTGCAACTTCTGGCAACGTTTTTCATTTTTATTTATTTCTTTTGCATTTTTCTCTAGTTTTCTCCACCGTTTGTCTGTTAAATTCCCCTCAGTCCGTTCTTTGTTCTGTATAGTCTGTTTAATTTCTTGAAGCATCTGGAGATCATTTACGGCCTCAACACCAGAAGAAATCAGCCTCAGAAAGCAAACTTCTGACCAAAAAAGATGAAGTCATGCACAAAAAGCCTCTCCTAGGCAAGTCGCACTTTTTGGAATGAATGAGTCTAAGCTGCAATGGGATTTTTGGTAGTGGCAGGCAGGCGGGAATTTCTTACCTGCCTTAGGGTACTTTTTCCCATGAAGTCAAAGTCACTTAAGCTATGCATGGGAATATTAGAGGCGACAGGTAGGCAGGAATTTCTTACCTGCCTTGTAGGGTAAAAATTCCCATTATAAAATAAAGAAAAATCACTTAAAGCACCGATGGGAATTTTCTGCCTGCCTAGCAGGCTAACTTTTCCCACCGAAGAGATTTATTCACCCATGCAAGTCACACTTTATCAAAGGAAGCTATTTTTAATGCAAGTCACACTTTTTGGGAGAGGTTTTAATTTGCCAGTGGGAATTTTGGCAGTGACATGCAGGCGGGAATTTCTTACCTGCCTTGCAGGGTAAAAATTCCCATTATGGAAGTCAAATAACTTAAGTTGAAGAGGGGATTTTTGGAGCTGCAGTGTAGGGTAGAAATTCCCATCAAAGTTGACTTCTTATTTTTAGAAATCACCCTTGCCAAAAAGTGCAACCCACCTTGGCATTAAACAATGAATTTAATGATATTTATTTATGGCTTTTTCACCTAATTTTGGCACCATGAATGGATGAAAAGTCAAAGCAAGAAGACAAGCCAAAGACAACTGAAGGATGCACGCTAAAAATAAATAAAATAAATTTATTTAAAAGCAACCAGCAACATGCATAATTGGGTGCCCAATTTGGGTGAATAGACATGATTATTTATTAATTAAATTGCCAGGAATAGGAAGGGCAATTATTAAAAATAGTATGTTGAGGGTTATATAAGCATGGGCTGCCATAATAAAGAAGCAATTAATTTTTTTTGCTAAGGATTGCAGCCCAGACAATTTTGGCGCCAAGGAAAGGAGGTTTTGTGCATCAGAAGGTGTTTTTCATTGCCAGGAAGCTTCAAGGTTTGGTGCCTAGGGTTGGAATAGCTTGATTTTTGTTATGATAATTATCTGCATGTTGGTATAAGTGCCCAGGTGAATTTAAAAATATTTATGCTTGCTTTGCATGCAAGCAAAGCCTCAAATTTTAGGGCAGTAGGCTTTATATGCAGATTTTTGGTGACAAAAATCAAGATATTCATGCTCTTGACTCCATCTTTGTCTGAAATAATTGTAGGTATTTATTACAGGTGTTCATACAAGTGAAAGGGAGTTCAAATCAATGTCAGGTACATTGAATATATCTTCGGAATCTGAAGAAATTGCTAGATCTGCACAAATTGATCCAGTTGCAAAGAATTCCAGCAGGATTAAAAGAAAAAGAACTCAGAAAAAGATTTCTTAGACAAAGATTGCTCCAGCCATGATGAAGCGTGATGAAAGAGAAGGATCAACAGAATCATGCATAGCTTCTAGATTTGCTGATATCAATGACACAAACATAGGCCCTGAACCCATCTCCGAAATAATTGACAGATCCAGGGCCGGAAAGACATCTCTCATGTGGGTAATAAAAAGCAGTGGAATTATTCAAGCATCAGTGTTTCCAGTCACAACTCAGTTTCCTGAATTTGTTATGGAGTGTGCAAGGTCATATCATCCTCTTTCTAGAACAATTCGGGATGCTGTGGGAAAGACAATAATCAGGCTGGATGCACAGTTTATTAATTATTGTCTGAAGATTCTGACACGACAGGTGGTGATTGCAATTAGCATGCTAGATGCTGGCAACAGATGGGAGAAACACAAAGTAGATTGCATGGGCATAATGAATAACAGATATATGAAGAAGCCCAAGTCTCCATCAAAGTTCCCAAGGACTCTTCCACGATCCAATTTGGTGTAGGAAGTGGATGATATTACTAAATTGCTTTACAGGTTAAGTGGAGAAGCCAATACTCACAACTTCCGCTCATGGATGTATGCTTTCGTGAGGACCATTGAGATCAACATAGTTGATTCAATAATTAATTGGGTGGAGATCATCAGTGACAACATCGGTGAGCAACTCCGGAGTGTGAGGCGGACGTACAACTTCAAAATGACTTCATATCTGGTATATGCAGCAGCCTCGCAGGGTATATTTTCCAAGCTGGATAGACGGGGCATACTGGCGAAAGATCCTATTTTTGAGTGCTTCCCACAGTTGAAAATTCTTGAATGCCACAAAGATTACAAGGTGGTCAACAATGGGTTCTTCTATGGATTCATATGCAAATTAAATAGTGATCTGAAGACCAGCAGGGTAAGCAAAGAAGCTTGGGAAGCTGTATCCCAACATGGTTGTATTTTCATCTAGTTTGCAGACTTCACGTATCTCATAGGGTAACTAGATTTTCAGGAGAACCAGTGAAGTTGCCGAGGTATCCAAGCGACAAGTGGGTCATCATGGAGTTGTGCAGACAACTCGTGGAGATGCATGACTTACAATTAAAGTGGCACAAGTCTACGGGTTTCTTTCCAGTCACAGTGGGTTATTACAGCTGCAAGAGCATCCACAAAGCTAGAGGAGTTGAAGCTGAAATGTTTTCTGAGTATGAGCATGAGTTCTTCCCAGCACGAGCTAAACTTTGACCCATATGGGGTAGCGAAGAAGACAATCTCCTAATAATACTCACATGTACCTTCATTGGAAGACTTTTGGATGAAGTGCAGAAATGAGTATGAAGTTAGAAAGAAAGACTTCAGTAGGTTATCGGCGCAACAAGTGTCTGATTATGGTTTGTCACGGATACCTGTAGATCTCGCAGATGGGCATGTGATACTTGACTCATATCATTAGATGGGAGGGGATAGAGCTGCTCTTCAGGAAAACATTGATGGCTGCCAGATGATTGAAGAAAAGATCTTCCGCAGTTCTAGTTAACACTTCAAATTGGTTGTTGACAAAGGGGTATTGCCTGAATGAAGCTTTGATGAATCTAATTGGAAACTTTACTGCAGAAGACTCCAACACAAGAAAGCACGAAGGTGAAAGTAGTAAAAGGTTGGAGAAGTTTAAAGTTCACAAGAAGTCTCACATGCATAGGAGAAGGCCAAATCTATAGCTATCGTGCTAGTTCCAGCTTCTCCAGCATCAACTCATAGCACTTCGGCACCCCGGAACCCCAGGGAGATCTTTTATTCCTCCGTTGAATCCAACGTCATTTGTATTTTCTCCTCAACCACTCAGATCCTCACCTCTCCATGCGGAGAAGTTGAAAGCACAAATGGTGGAGTTTGAAAAAGCATTGTCTTTGGACAATTCAGAGGGTGGTAGTCACAACACGGTGGCAAATTTCGGATAGAGCAGAATCAGAGCATGAGATGGTGGTGCACTCAGTGACTTCTCATTCCTCGAGAAGTAAATTTTCATCATGGTTGGCTTTGTAGACAATCCCAGAAGCCAAAGAGGAGATCAACATGGAGGAACACGACTTTCAGCTGCTCCTGAGTTTGGGCGAAAGAGATAGAAGACCTAAAGTTGCCAAAATAACTTCTAGGTTGATTATTGAAGAATCGGGACAAAAGTTCACTTGAGTATCAGTTCCAGAAGAAGGAAAGCACAAGGGAGAGCTCACATGGTGCTTGATATAGCAAGTGACCAAAGTGCCAATAGGTCAAACTACCATAGAAGGATTAAAGCAGGATACACAGACACTAATGAATGCTTTATTCCTTAAGCTTGAAAAAGAGAAGGTTGAGAGAGCCAAGCTTCAAAAGCAGGTGTCCCAGCTATGTGAGATCATTGCTAAGGTTCCAAACCTTCCTCTCAGCCCATTCTAGCAAATGAGCATGTGAGTAATCATCTGATGCATGAGGTGGAAGATGTAGGGGACCAGGTCAAATCTATTGCTCAGTGGAAAGAGCAAATCATTCACCAAGCTTCAAAGTAGTTCGAAAGAATACCAGCTGAATTGGAGAATATGCATAGGGTAGTATCTCAGCTAAAGGAACTGATGACACAAATAGAAGATGAGAACATAGTTGTTGAAAGTCATCTGGATGCTTTAGCTAAGATACACTCGTTTCCAGAGGATGTGCTAATTACAGAGCGAATTGTACCTGGTGGATTGATGGAAAAGGGGAAGCAGTTAGAAATTTCAGTTTCCTTGCAGCGTAGAGATCCTCAAGCTCATGCTGAAAAGGATGCAGTTGCTAGAAAGTAAGATGGGAGAAGTTGTCGGAGAGCATCCCAGATGAATTACCGGCTTCCCATGAGGAATTTATTCAGGTTGTGTGGAAAGAAATTGATGAAGCCACCATACCTTTCACGATGGATTCAATTGGCAGACTCATAAAGCTTCAAGCAAATGTTGAGGGATATGGGCTTAGTTTAGAGAAGGTAAAGGTTAATACTGTTGCTTTGTCTAGAGGGTTGCTGCAGTTGAGAACCGAGAGAGAGGCTATTGTTAAAACAGATGGGAAGATGTTGAATTACATGTTTGACAAGTATATTCAATATCAGAACAAAAAGAAAGTATAGGTGTTACAGCTGACAGATCTTCTTTTTTCTCTTCTTTCTTATCTTATTTCTCTATGTTCTCAGGATGAAAATGTAAGATTAAAGTTATTGGTTTAAAAACCATTACTTTAAGTTATTTGGAAAGATTCTTTAAGATAGGTGACAGATGTGCACAATTTTGGCTTAAACTCCTGATGCATGTCACTAAGAGAGGAATTCTAGGAAGATGATTGCCAAATGTTCCCTTTACTACTTCTTCATGTTCTAGTTCAGTTGTAGTTTCCCATTTGTAATTTCCCCTCTACACACTATAAGTAGAGGAAGAACCTATGGGTTAAAGGATCAGAATTTGTAATCAACATTCTTGTGTTCCAGACTTTGAGCTAAAACCCTTGATAGCTTTCTGCAAGAAGAGGAATAGAGAAGAGGAAGATTTTCCGGAGAACTTTGTGTCAACGGTGCATTTGTCTCTTATTTCTTTTTAGATCTCTGCATAAACTTTGTGTTGTCTTAGATCTAGATCTGAAACTTTCCCTTGCTTCAAATTCTGCATTTTAAGATCTATTTGTTTCGTCTATGTGCATGTGATCAACTCTGTCAACTATTGGTTAGGTTGCACATTTCCTTTCCTTTCTTCTCACATTTAATTATTTCCCTTTCCTACACATATTGCTTACAATTGCTTACTTACTGCAAAATTGCCTAGTTATGGTCCATGAGCTACGCAATTAAAGTAATACCAACAAATAGATACTAGGAAATATAATTAGAAAACCTAGCCAATAGAAGGGAAATGCCACAATGATTTCCCACAACATGCTACAAGTTAGTCCACCACGATCTTGAATGTACTTTTTATGAAGTACATTCAAGGAGGTTAATGTGTTGACAAGTCCTGCAAAAGAAAATGCTAGCAAAAATTAGATGTATACATGTGCCCCACTTGAAGACTGTAATACGGGATAGTGCTTCGGGAAATGAACATAGTGACTGAACATATAGGAAATATCCTTACTAAAAATTACCTTTCCGCAAAAGTGAATGTATGCATAATCCTTCGTCTTGATTGTGACAGCCGCAAAAGCTTCTCATGTTGACCCTAATGATACAAAATTACAAAGAAAATGCAATGCAAACATTCATAGATTAGTCTAAAATTCAAATACATATAATATGATAGTTCTAAAGGAGAATTGTGCTAGGATGGGTTTAGATAGCCTATAAAAGAAGCATTGAATTGGCTCGGAAAGACCCCAAAATAATATAAAGGTGCTAGGTTAGGTCTAAATAACATATAAAAGAGAGGGTAAAACATGCCTCGAAGACCCAAAAAGGGGGTATGTTCTAAAATATGAAATAACAAACTCATGATCCCAAACATAACTAAGCTAACTTCGAGAAAGGTAAAGTAATGGTTGGGAGAGCCTTTTGAAAATCCAAAGATGCAACTGATTCTCAAGTAGGGAAGGTTCCAAGGGAAATTTGGTTGATTCCCCAGGTTTTATTATATGAAATCCTTGAGCCCTAATGCATGTCGCAATTCCAATATGTTTTATAGGGATGAAGGATATGATATAAAGAAAAGAGGTAGACTTAGAAACAAATATGTCCGTTAAGGGTAGGTAATGAAGAGAGGGAAAAGAGATTGCCACCAAGGCAAAAACATGTTCTTTATCAAACTTAAGATACTCTAATCTTTTTGGCAAGATGAGGAGTTTTCAGATTTGGACGATTTAGGAGCAGTAGTTTGCCCAAGCCAAGCCTTATAAACTATAATATGCATGAAAAGTAAAAGGTGCTTACCTTCCCACAATGTGTTCCCTATTCCTCAAGACCGCACCAAAGTCGTTGGGAAATTGTGAGGATTAAGTATTTGTGTGAAAAGGAAATCCACACAATGACAAATATGAGGCTTCTCATCCTAGTCTAACAACCTACTACAATCCAAAGGACCTTCGACTCTACTGTGAGGCCTTTTGTAGAGTTTGAGATTTCAACTCGGATAAGGGGTGTGTCAATGATCATGCCTTTTTTGTTTGTGATTGGCTTTTCAATATTTGCCTTTTGACATTGCCTTTTAATTTTGATTTTGATTTTTTAAATATTTTGGCTGTTTTTGTTCCACCTCCATATGGATATGAAAGACCAACAATGGGGTATGCGAGATGACAACACCAGAGAGCTTACATCTAGCCTCTATAGACAAGAACCTACAAACGTAGATGTGTAGATACTCCTAGAATTAAAACTTAGAAAAGAGCGTGGTCTAGAATATGACCATAGTGTACCCAATAGATATTGTGAAATAAAGGTAAAATAGGATAATGACCATGTTGCCCAAGTCGATATCCTTAAAGGAATGACAAAATGACAAACAATATTTGAGACTTTTGTCACAAGAGAGGGGGAAATGTGGATGATAGACATGTAGGTAGACTACAATAGTTGCGTTACAAGACATACAACTAACTTTTAGAGATAAGGTGATGCTCTTGACCATCTCTTTATCTTTCTAAGAGAAACCTAGGTATGGTTGGGGGACATAAACTTAAAGGTAGGTAGCATCTAAGTCACTGCATTAGCCGAATTCCAAGCAAAAAAATGCGAAATGTTGTTGAACCTCAAACAGTCACATGAAATTCGCTATTTTATTTGCTGTCTAAAAAAAAACCCCCGTATCATTGAAATCGTGCAATTTTCTAGGGTTTTTTACAGTGACGAATCGTGCCCGTGTTTACAGTGACGAATCTGAAATCTGAAATCGTGCCATATGAAATCTGAAATCATGTTTGTGTTTACAATGATGAATCTATTTTTCGAGCCTGTGTTTTTCGTGGGGCCTTTCCAGGCTCGTGTTGACCGCTACCATATATTTGCGAAGGCTCGTGTATTCGTGAATGTATGGAACTTTAGGTTTTAGGTTTAACTTTAACTTTTAGATTGGTGAATGTATTTAACATTAGGTTGTATTTTAGCTTTTTAATATTATAAATTACAATTTTAGTTTATATGATTTTAACGTTTTTATTATACTTAGATTCTATATATAATACTTTCACCTTTTTGTTATATATTTATATTTGATTTTTCCATTTTAAATATATATTTTTTAGTTTTTATTATATTTTTATTTTATATTTTAAAAAAAATAAAGTATTTTTTTGTAGTCAAATTTAATCACGAATTTTATCATTGATTTTTTAGCGACGTTTGTTTTACAAATTTTATCTTTGGCGAATTCGAACACGAATTCGAATGTGGTGACTTATTTTTCTAATAATTTCAATAAATTCTAAAGTAATTTATAATCTGTTAAATTTAATGGTTTTATACGTCAATAACCTTAATAAAGTGTTATAGTTTATAGAACATTAAAAATATACACTAATTTTATATAGCCGAATTTAATCACAAATTTTATTGTTGACTTTTTTAGCAACGAATTTTTAACGAATTTTATCCTTGGCGAATTCGAACACGAATTCGAATGCGGCAACATAGTGGTAGCATAGGTAGTGGGTGCTTGTGAGGAAGGATGGGTCTAATCCATAGGGCCTTATAATGCAACAATAAATTTGGGAGCTTGGAGGTGTGCTATAGTAGTTAGGTAAAGCCAAGAAGTTTATGAAAACCAGGTATAATATAGGAATGGGAGGTAGGAGCTAAAAGGTGTAATAATGTATTAAAGAGAGGGTACGAGCTAAAAGGTGTAATAATGTATTAAAGAGAGACAAGAGCAAAGATGTGTGCAATTTTAAGTGAGAGCCAAGAAGCTTAATAAAGTAATGCACGCATGAGTAGTATGATGCTAATATGGGAATGCGAGTGTTTATAACATGAAAATCATATTAAACTACATTCCTAACTAAATGCAAGAAATGAAGAACCCTACCTTTGCCTGGTATGTTCTTAGAAACTTAGTACTAGTCTTTGAAGATTTCTTGAAGTTGGATTTGTTTGGCTTTAATGGTAATGAGATTCTTAGTTATTGCTTCCTTTTGAGTGTGATATGTTGGGAAATGGTAGGCATCACAAGATGCCCTTAAGTTTGAGGAAGAATGAGAATGGGCATTGTAAAATGGTCCAAATTATGAGGTGCCATGAGGGTGGGCATCATAAGATGCCCCAAATTTTGAACTAAAGTAAGGGTGGGCATTGTAAGTTGCCCCAAAATGTGAGGTAAGGTGAGATAATGTTTCATTGTATTTAATTCTGATTTTTTAGGATTTTGTATTTAGTTACTTTTTTATTGTTTTCTTGACTAATTTGTCTAATTTTTGCATTAGTGGTATTTAAGCTAATGTATGGGTTTGTACAAGAATTTTTAGTTTTTTTAGGTCATTGGCCTAGCTGATGGCATTGATTTTTTTTGGTTTATTTTGAATATCATTGACCTTGATGATGACATTAGGCTATTCTAGTGATGATAGAACACTATCAGCTTGGCTGATGACATTGGAGTTTCCTGCCAGTAACTAATCATCATTGACATTGCCGATGACATCAATTTTTTTGGTAATAATTTGAAAGTCATTAGACAGGCCAATGATGTTGGATTCGTTCGCTAGGATTCGTTAGATTGATCTTTATGGGTAACATTTGGCATAATCTGAATTTTGTTTAGTGATCCATCTTGTGTTTTCCACGAGAGGGAGGGCGTCAGGGTTATAAGGTGTTGATACTAATGTCAAAGTGAAAAATGTCATGTTCATAGTGGAAAGGATAAGTTAGGAATTTATTATTCACATGGGTATTTACTAAATAGCAAATACGGCGTGGTAGATAATTTGTAGGTTAGATTATTAAATATATTGTTATAAACAATATATTTATATAGTTTAGTGGTTATATTGTTATGGCCGTAAATCTATTAACGGGTTATTTGTTTGTATGGGGTTCCTATTTTGTAGGGTGTTGGTTTTCTATTACGATAGCTATATAATAGCCTTTGTAAATGGTCTAGACATAATATAAAATATTATTTTAGTTGTTCAAATTGCTCATACCCAAGATTTGGTATCAGAGCGAAGTTAAGAAGTGGCAGAGAATGAAAATCTTGTTTTGATAATCTATCAAATGGGCATTTCCATTGCGTTACTGCCTTAAGCAATGAAACTCCATCTCTGCAACATTTTCTAGATTTCATTCTCCTTCTTGCTGCTATTAATGCTACGTGCTATTCACCAAGAAGTGCACCAAGCAAAATTTCTCTATTGACAGCCCATGCTGCTCCAGATCTGATTGCACATTTTTCCTATATCCATTTACATTATTCTCTGTAGAGTGTTGTTGATAGACTCAGTAAAAACGTTTGATCTACCTGTTTATTGCTTTGTCTCTTGGATGGCGATGAGCCTCAATTTTGTTTTGTTCGAGCCTATGATGCATTGCGTTGCCAACTACATTGAATCATTCACGTCTTTGCCATTTTGGAGTCTCTTACATTAAAATAAGTGAACTCTGTTGCGTTGGCACTGTTGGATTCCATCAAGACTGTGTCATACTTGGCTCTGTGCTCTGCATTTAGTAGCCAATTGCCCTAATTTCTTTGCTCAAAATTGTGTGAAATGGTGTCCTTGAGATTTCACTGTGAAATCTGCGACTACCCCTTTTAAAATTTTCGTTCTTTTCAAAGTAACGTGTCTTTTTTTGTTTGTTTTGCCTGTAGTTGCTTGCCTTGCTCTAAGGTAGCCCTAGAGAGTTATGAAAGCCAAATTCAACAAATACCCACATGCCAAAACTCACTCAATCCCTTCACCAGACTTTGTCTGAAAGCGTTTTATTTATTAAATAAATAAAGTTCTTTTAAAAATAGATTGAGCTAAAATTGGAGGATTTAGGCTATATAAAGCACTTCATCCCATCATTATTACCACAGAACATTCACCCGGGGGGAAGGATTTTTGCAGAAGAATTTTTGCAGATCAGCTAATTGGAGAAATCTGTCGAGCAATTGCCCGCAACTTCTTTTGTTTTGTTTTATTTCTTTTTGTCTGTGTTTTGGTTTGTTTTCTCTGGCAATTCCCGTAGCCTATTCATTCTTCCTGCCAAACCTTTCCCTAGGCCTAGGGTTTTGAAAAGCTATCCAGTATTTTTAATTACTAATATGTCTAAAGGCGATCAGAGCTTAGGATTCTTTCAGGAGATTGCAAGACGCCGCTTGGTTCGAAAATGTGAAAAAATAGATTTTATGAAAATAAGAAAAATATTGCCATCAACGTGTAGAGCTTGAGAAAATATGCAGTTTTAGAGAAGACGATACCTAAAATGGGGCCACGGAATGAAAGTTATGGCATTTGCAAGTTTTTGTTACTACATCTTTCCAAACCCTTTCAAAAAATGAAATATTTAATTCTATCCTTGTGATTTCTTCACCAAAAATTCAAAAATGGAAATAAAATGCTACTGATGAGTTTTCACGCGACTTTAGAAGCAGAAGTCATGCAAGTCGCACTTTTTGGGAAGAGCAATTTCTTCATGCAAGTCGCACTTTTGGAAAGAAGCTTTCTTCCATGCAAGTCACACTTTTTTGGAAGAGCAATTTCTTCATGCAAGTCGCACTTTTGGAAAGAAGCTTTCTTCCATGCAAGTGCCAGTGAGAATTTTGGCATTGCATGGAAGGTGAGAATTTTATGCCTGCCTGACAGGGTGTTTTTTCCCATCATTAAAGTCAAATCACTTAAGCTGCCAACGGGAATTTTGGTAGTGGCAGGCAGGTGGGAATTTTATGCCTGCCTGGCAGGTTGTTTTTTCCTATCATTAAAGTCAAATCACTTAAGCTGCTAATGGGAATTTTGATAGTGGTAGGCACATGGGAATTTTATGCCTGCCTGGCAGGTTGTTTTTTCCCATCATTAAAGTCAAATCACTTAAAGTACCAATGAGAATTTTGAAGTTGCTTGGCAGGGTACAAATTCCCATCAAGGATGTTTTATTCATCCATGCAAGTCGCATTTTTAAGAAAGAAGCTCTATTTCATGCAAGTTGCACTTTTTGGAAGGATGGTTTTAAGTTGCCAATGAGAATTTTGGTAGTGACAGGCAAGTGGGAATTTTATGCCTGCCTGGAAGGGTAAAAATTCCCATTGCTTTGCCTTCTTATTTTTAACATGACTTCTAGCCAGAAAGTGCGACCCATTCTGGCATAGCTAAATGCCTAAAAGTTGACTATTTTTTATTAATTGCCTGGAAGCATCCAGTTTTGGCGCCTAGGGTTGGAGAAGCTTTCTTTATATTATTTAGAGCATCTGCATGTTGATGTGAGTGCACAAGTGAATAAAATAATATTTTTAGGTTGCTTGGCATGCAAACAAAGTCTAAAAATAGAGGGCATCAGACTTTATAATCAAATCTCGGTGAAGAAATTAGATATTCATGCTATGGACTGCATACTTGTCTGAATTATTTGCAGGAATAGTTCATTTATGCCCATATTGGTGAAGAAAACAAAAATTAATATCTGGTACATTGAATATATCTTCAAGAATCAGAGGAAGGAATAGATCTAGCTTTCTTAATTGCAAAGGCTTCCGGCAAAAATGCATCCTCTTGTTTCTAATGCAGCCCATGTAGAAGGCATTGCATGGAAAATTCCTTTCAGGAGCTTGTGCATGTGCTCCCAATGTTCTAGTTGAAGCCTTCATTGAATTTGCTTGTATTTTCCTTCATCCAGAGTGCTTTCTAGGATTTAAAATTGTTCATATGCAAATAAAAATAAAAGGTAATGAGTTTTGTCTGAATTGTTTACGACAAGCATTTTATTAGTGCATGTATTGGAGAAGAATTGCAAAAGCTTTAAGGATAAGAGGAGAAGAGAGGTCAGAGGCAACAACCACAGGAAAATCACAGTCAGCTGCTTCCAGATCCAGTTTGGTGAGAATGAAAGGAAAGGATTCAATAACATATCAAAAAGAAAAAACATCTCGGATTCAAGGCAAAGGTATCATTCAAATCATTCATGAGGCAGAGGTGCAATACAGGTTGGATCAACATGTTGAGTATGGAAGAAGAACAAGACTGAGAGTGTTGCAACAACTTTCCTCTTTCTTCTTCTCCTCTTTCTTCTTCTTTCTCTTATTTTTTCCGACAAAGTAATTGAATAATCAATAAAATTGTAAAACTTAAGTGATTGGGTTTAAAAGCCATTACTTCAAGTTACAGGAAGAAGTCAATTACTTGGAAATAGGTGGTATACATGCAAAATAGAAGGTTCTATTTTTAGTTATAAATCATGCATGTCATGCAAAGAGGAATTCCGGAAGGAAGATTGCAAGTTGCTTCCCTTTTTCATAGCTTCCACATGTGACAATTCATTAAAAGCTTCCTATTTGTAATTGCGCTCTAGACACTATAAATAGAGGAAGAACCTACGGGTTAAAAGGATCAGAATTTGTAATCAACATTCTTGAGTTCCAGACTTTGTGTTGAAATCCTTGATATCTTTTCTAAAAGCTGAGGAATTAAGCAAAGGTGGATTTCCGAAAAACTTTGTGTCAACAGTGCATTTGCTTCTTACTTCTGTGTAGATCTTTACATAAACTTTGCATTGTCTAAGATTTAGATTAGAAACTTTTCTTTCCTTTAATTTTGTATTGTGAGATCTATTTGTTTTATCTGTGTATGAGACCAACTCTGTAAACTATTGGTTGGATTACACATTTTCTTTCCCTTCTTCCCGTATTCAACTATTCCCCCTCTGCAAATATTTCTTTACAGCTGTTGACTTGCTGTGGAATTGCTTAGCTATGGTTCATGAGCTTTGCGATTAAAGTAAAACCCCCGCAAATAGTTATTAAAGTTTCATACGTACCTGATTGATAAACATCTTACACAGGAGCGTCACCGGTAAATGAGGGAGATTTATCTCATGACTGCCTAGGTTTTAGCTATGTATAAAATCTAGCCAACATGGAACAAATTTGATCTTGTATCAGAGGGTTCCTAACGCCTTTGTGTGCGCTCAATTGGGTGCTCACCTCCCTGCCACGACTCCTGAGCACATACAATTTGCCTCGGTGATTTTCAATACCATATGTCTGAGATCTGAGCGCAACTTCGTGATTGCATTGTATTGTGATCCGTAACTGAGTGCACAGACCTGCATTGGTCCTTGCACTATTCTCATGTGCCATCAACCTACCAATTGAATTCAGCTCTGGGTTGTTGTGCTGTGCGTTCCCCTGAGAAAGTTCACTATCCGCTGTGCATTCCACACAAATAGCTCGGTCACCACATCTCCAATAGTGGCAGTCTATCGAACATCAACAAGTCCATTGTAGCATGTGTAGATCTGTCCCTTTCGTGCATGCATGATCGATCCATCTACCAAACACTTATTCCACCTTGGCTTCACTTTTAACTTGATCAGATGCTCTCACAGCTGACGTCAGAGTTGAAGTATGGAGTTACATGTTATTAAAATATCAGTTCATTAAGTTAATTATGTAGTGTTGTTTTAGTTTGTGTGAAGCTTGAAAAGTACTATTTTACTTAGCTTGCCTTTAGAATTATATTAAAATCTTTATTTCCTTTGTGTATAGGAAATTTACGGTTTGATTTTCTTTTTTGTCTAATAAGTTTCGAGTCTTTGTTATTATATGTATGTCCTTGAAGTCAAAGTCCCATAATAAATGTCATTTAAAATCAAGAGTCATTAGAATATTTTTGTGTCTAGTTAAAGTCATTGTAATGATTATCGATAGAGTCAAACAAAAATCATTTGTCTGTGTCGTCAAATTTAGTAGTCTTATGAATGTCAAAAATAAAATGAGTCGAGAGTCTAGAGTATTTCTATGTTGAGTCCTCCAATTGTCAATTAGTTTTTAGAGTCATTATCTAAAGTCATCAAAAGTCGTGTCATTGTAAAAAAAATGTTCGAATTTTTTTTTTTTTTGCCTCGCGGACACATGTTCGGTGTTACCCGATGTCTGAAAAATAAAGTGTTTCATATTGCGGGAGGGAAGAAAATAATAAATCCAATGTGGAAGTTGTTGAGCTTCAACGTCCAATTTGCTGAGTGCGCAGCGTGATGTTGGAGGATGGAGGCAACGAAGGCTGGAGGTCAGACAACGACCTCTCGTTAGTCACCAACAATGGGGCCGCACGGAGCTGTGGTAGCACATTTTTGTGGTGTGAGTACTTGTTTTTCAGTTTTTCAATTGCGTGGTCTGGATTTCACATTTTCAGTGTGGTGTGAAAAATAAGAGCAAATGTTCATTCCTGTTCACGGTTGTGTGGCTATTGCTACATAATTCCCTAATGCAATAACATAATCAAGAACAAATAACACAGTAAAATGCAACATCATGAGACTTGAAGAGGTTGAACAGTTAGATGTGTTCCTGTTCATATCTAGGTTTGTGGTTAGCCTTTGGAAAACCATTGAAGGTTGTTCAAATGTGTTCCTCCTTGAGTTCCCACACTGCTAGGTTAGATGTGTTCCCTAGAGTGACTGGTTGATAAGTAGATGATTCTTGGGCGTGTCCCCATCCTCGTCGGTCAGATGTGTTCCAGACAAGTGCATGGTCGATAAGAAGTTGATGTGTTCCTTCTTCTACCTTCAGTTTGAGTGTTGTACCAAGATCATGAGCAAGCACGGGCGGCATGCTGCAGAGGAAGCGTGAAAGTCCTATTGCTACCATGTAAACACTAAGGGGGGGAATGTTAGGAATTTAGTATTTACATGGGTATTTACTAAATAGTAAATACGGTGTGGTAAATAATTAGTAGGTTAGATTATATATTGTTATAAACAATATATTTATATAGTTTAGTGGTTATATTGTTACGCCCATAAATCTATTAACGGGTTATTTGTTTGTATGGGTTCCTATTTTATAGGGTGTTGGTTTTCTATTACAATGGCTATATAATAGCCTTTGTAAATGGTTTGGACATAATACAAAATATTATTTTAATTGTAAAAATTGCTCATACCCAAGATTGTTGTAGGCGACCTTGCTAGCATTGCAAAGAGGAGCTTCTTCACTTTCTTGATCGAATATGGGCCATGAGTTGCTTTGCTCAATAGTGTGCATGGAAGACATGAAATAGAAACCCATATAGAATCTAAATTGGTTGAGACTCACGAGACAACCCTAAGTGGTGACATGATTGAGAGTTGAGTGTGTAATTTATGTGCAAAAGGGTTTCAATCCTTGTGGCAAAAGGGTTTCAAACCTTGTGGAGAAAGGGTTTTGCTACAACCCTTATATCTCGTAAGATAACATTGTTTTCCCACAAAAATTGCATTAAAGGTTGTCTATCTAAACCCTCAAGTTGATGTTTTGTGTATGGTTTCATTTTTTGTAGTATGTGACACCCTTAGGAATGTTTTGATTGAGGGGGGTGAGTCTAGTCCCATGAAGGAGACAAATATCGTGAAAAATGCTCCCGTAATCATCAAATAACTGTGTAGTAGTCTGTGGTCCATAGGACCATAGGATCGACTTTGCTGAATAATTTGAACTGCATAGGAGGATGCAGGAACATGAGAGGATGGATGATAACTACTGGTCTTCAGTTTTCCACTAGATTGGAGAAAACCTTGTGCAAAAAAGGTCATAAATTTGAAGACTATGATCATAGAGAAGGTGATGATAAAGATTGTACTTCTGCTACACATGAGATAAGAACTGTGTTGTTTAAGTGAGGCTTAGTCAAACCTAAGGAGCTATGAACATTACTATTGGAGAAGGTTCCTCCTATGTGGATTACATTTATTATTATTACTACTTTTTGTGTAAAGAATTATTGAGAACTATTTAGAAGAATCATTTAATTTTCCCCATCCGTTAGGTATGAATATTATCTTATCTGATTTTGTTTGAATATCTATTCTGTCTTGTTATTTTTTTTCATCAATATGAATCTATAAAAAGAAATCCATAAGAAAATTAAAATAAGGGCTTGTACTTGAATGAATCAAGGTGAAACACCTAGGGTAAGCTTCAGGATTGAGGCTTTGTTCCAAATATCCATCTTGAGAGCAAGCCTCTATGACAAGTTTAAGAATTAGGATGCCAATAATAATGTCTTGTACAAACCTTGTTGAGAAATAACTACGTCTGACTCAAGGTGAAATACCCAGGGTAACCTTAGGATTGAGGCTACAAGTGCCAAGTATCCATCTTGAGGCCAAACCCCTATGATAAGTATTGGGATCCCAATAATAAAGTCTTGTACTCCCCTTACATGAGGAGAAGTGACTTAGAGTATGCTTGAGCATTAAGGGTATTGATTTTTGTTGCTTACATTTAAGCATTATCTAAAGCTAAGTAAGGGACTAGACCCATTTGGCTGACGGGGAAACCTCTAGGAGAAGCTTCAGGGCTGAGGCTATGAATTACAAATATTTGGCTTGAGGTAAAGCCCTAGGGAATGCTCAAGGATTAAGGCTTTAAATCCTTTGTATTTATATTGAATATATGCTTCATATACTAACACAAAAATAACCTTGATATATATATATGGGATAAGGTTTTGAATATCCTTGATGGATAACAAATTTGCATGGGATGATGCAAACTCTTGACTTAGTTTCTGCATATCTTTCCAATGACGTGCGTTGTCATCCCATAAATTCTTGTAGAAAAATATTCCTTTTTTTGTTAAGCTTGCGAGCTTGGAAGCGTGGGATAATAGCAATAAAGATGTCTTAAAGTTTCTAGGTCGAAATTGTCCTTTTGGCTAGGTCCCATCCCATTTGAGCACCATATACTCTCCACATTAAAAACCCTACAATTTTTTTCCAAGCATTCCAAATACTTTGAAGAGAAAAGAACCCGTCGATCTGAAAATTCTTAGGATTCACAATAACATCACAAAGTCCAAAAGTACCTTTGACCTTTCCCAAGTGACGAGCTAAGAGTATCCTATACCTTATGAGAAATTTCTAGGTATAATATCCCTCCAAACAATGAGTTATCCATTTGGCCGTCAATAGCTTCCCTTGAGTAACAATATCCCTTAATCCTAGACCTCCTTTCTCCTTAGGCATTATACAAATAGACCGTGACACCATTGGCAAGCCTCCAACACCACCATACTTTGCCCAAAGAAAAGTTCTCAGAATCTTTTCAAGTTGGAGAAGATGAGTTTTGGAGGGAAGCCAACATGAGACATAATCGATACATCTTATCTAAAGGATTTTGCTCAACACTGTGACCTTACCAACGAAAGAGAGATCCTTGTTCTACCGGAGAAGAAGCTTAGCTTGAAATTTTTGCAGAGCCCACTCCCACATATTGATCGGAGAAAGGTCCATCCCAAAAAGTATGCCGAAATACCTAATAATGACCTCATGTTGGACAAAAGACCACTCAACCAGGATTCCCAAGGGGTGATTATTGAATTCAACAAGCCAAAACTCTGTCTTATGATGACTAACAATGGCATCAAATGTGTTGCAAAAAGTATCCAAGCGTTCTCTTGCTTTGGCTACGGAGCTTGGCATTGCTTGAACAAAAAGAAATGAATCATCAACAAAATGATTATTTAGCATCTTTGAGCCATTAGGCAAGTAAAATCCATTTACTCTGTTTTGGACACATGTAATATCCAACAAATAACCCAGGGCATTAGCAGTGAGCACATAAAGATATGGTGCGAGTGGACAGCCTTGTCGTATGGAATAATGCAATGCAATCCGTGGAGAGAGAACATCGTTGACAACAACTAAGGAAGAAGCACAAGAAAATAGAGTGTTTACCATTTTCACAAATCTCACCCCAAAGCCAAGACTGTGAAGCGCTTTAGTAGCGAAAGTCCAATCAATTCTATTGTATGCTTTATTGAAGTCTATTTTGAGGAAGAGGATTTGCTGTCCCGTCTCCCTTCCACAGTCTATTGCTTCTCAGACAAATAAGATAGTATCAAGAATAAACTATCCCGGGACAAAGCCTGTTTTCTCTCAGTAAACAATCCTACTGACAATGCTTCTTATTCTTCGAGCCAAGGTCTTGGCCAAAATCTTACATACCATACTTAAAAGAGTAATAGGCCTCCATCCTCCTATGGTATCCTTGGCTGAGGATTTAGGAATGAGTTTGATGAGACCCTGATTAAGGAATTCTAATAGTGAGCCCATAGAGAAAATATCGCTTGTCAAATGGTTGAAGTCATCACTAATTATATCCCACAATTCTTTGTAGAATTCGTAGGGTAAACCATCTATGCCTGGAGCTTTGTGAGTCGACATTGAGGAAAGAGCGAAATATAACTCTATTTTTTTTGTAAATTTTTCCTCTAGCTTACCGCGATCACAAGCAATCACCTTGACAAGAATCACTCTAAAACAAGAATTCCTTGCTTCTATAATCTCCGAAAATGTAGAATATGGTAAAAAGATTTTTTGAAATATCCTACTGAAAGAGTATTATAATCCCTGCGGAGTCCTCTTCTAGAGAGCCATCTGGCCTATGTATACCAGGAATACTTTCAAAGACTATTTTCTTCTAAAAATAATGGAAGAAAAATTTAGACCCCTCATCTCCTTCTTGGATCCACTACAATTGGGTACAAATTCAAGATCCTCATGTTACAAACTCTTCATTCTGACGAATTATACGCTCCAATCGAGCAACTTCTTCTTGTAATGACTCATGTAGATCTTAGTCTAGAGAAATACGAGTTGTTACTAGCTTTCCTTTGGCTTCTTGAAGAGTACATTTGTGTTCTTGAGCTATTGTATGTCCCCATCCACGAATGAATTTGATAGTTTTGCGGGCATTAAACTCCCACCACAACACCCATCTTGTCGATCCATTAGGACGACGCACCAAATTCCAAATATGATGGATCAATGCTCAGAAACCAGAAGATCGAAGATGATAAATGTTCAATTTTAACAAAAAAATGGTATTCCTCTTCATAACTGCCTATAGACATGAGGGTTAGAATAGGAAGATGGTCTAATCCAGTTTCACCCATTAACACCTAAAGTGGCTTAAAAGCACTTGAAGAAAGAAAATCCCGAGGTCCATGTCCACTGTGGCTTGTATCTTGTCACTTCCTCTGCGGAAATTGCTCTAGGTGTACCAACCAACTCTCACTAGCCCTTTCTTTCCCCATTTTGGATCAAAGAGTTGGATTGAGTCCTTGCATCTAGCCCATCCTTTTTTTTTTTCCTAGATACAAGAAATCCAACACCACCAATCTGATCTCCCTCCCATTCTACCATATTAAAATCTCCCCTAATAATCCAGTCAGTTGTTGGCAAAGAGGAATGTAGACAATCCCAAAGGCGAGTACAATTCGCACTCAAGTTGGGAGCATACACCTAACAGAAACCGCAAACCTTGTTATGAAGAAAAAGTGTAATCCATACACATCTACCATTTGGAACCATGCCATGACTCACTACGAATTGCTGTAAAGAAGCGGAAATCGCCAAAACCACACCTCTGTTGCCTTGAGAGTAGTTTGATGACCAAAACTGTCCATTCCAACAATAGCTCATTCTATTTTGCAATTCAAATCGAGCTGACTTTACCTCCTGTAAGAACAATATATTAGGCCTAACTCTCTACAAAACAAAATGAACAAACTGCTTGCGACTTGGGATAGTGATCCCTCTAACATTCTAGGATAAAAGAGAGATCTTCATCCTAGGAATAAAGGGTCAACCAACGAGCTAAACCTATTGCTAACCACCAAGGCCGATATGGTATTCTTTGGCGAGAAAGAAACTGCCTTGAAATATTTAATGCATGGTGTTGTATATTCAGAGGTATGTGGTTTGTCTAGTTGCTCTAAAGATGGAATGTCTTTGTGCTTATTAGATTTAGCTCTCCATCTCCGTTCAAATTATGCTTCTACTTTGGAATTGCTATCTGAGTCTTGCATGTCTACCTTGCCTTCAGAATCCACTAGAAAAGTAGAAATCCCTTCTTTCTACTTTGTCTTCTAGTTCCCACTTCCTTTTACTGATTGCCATTGTTTTTGGGAAGGGGGAGCCTTATTCATAGTGGGTTTCTCTTTACTCTTGTTCTCTAATAAATTGTTCCATTAGGTTCTACTATAGAAGTTTTCCCTCAAGGGTTTTGATGTAAGGCGACGTAGAAGACAATCATGGATATAATGATCTTGAGTTTGACACGCGCGACATGCATTTGGGAGATTCAAGTACCGCAACTTTTGTTGGTGAAAACCATTAATTGTCATGACAATTATGAATGGAGGTGACTTTTTCTTGCGATCTACCTCAACACAAGCTCTTGGGTTAGCACAAAAGGAATTTCGCTCGCCAACCAGGACGAGAACATCACCAACGCAAACAACAAATAAATGCACAAAAAACTTAAGTTTGCAGGCATCACTGGGAATTCTAATCGAAGTGGATATTGAGCCTACCCATTATCTTCTGGATTAAAATTTGCTTGCCATGATTGTACATACAGTAAAGAGCTAGAAATATTCCATGTGCCGTATTATAGGACCTGCCGGGAAGCCATATCAAAATTGAATAGTGAAGACACATATTTACAACATTACAATCTGCCTTTTATTTCCCACTATCTCTAAGGAAAACCCTAAAATGCAAAAAAAAATCTGAAAAGTAAAACACCTCTGAAGGGCCCCAAATTTTGTGTACAAAATATGCCTTCATAAATGAAGGCTTATGCCAAATCATGGCATATTTGATAAAGCGGAGAAAAAATATGAAAACTCTAAGTTCTAGACAAATCCAAGATAAAGATTCCAAGCCAATTTTAGACCACTAGATGAAGGAATTTGTCCCAAAAAATATGCTGAAATGGCACTTAACGTTTGTGAAAAGTTGGTCATTTCAAACTACTAATCAATATCTAGCTCCTTGGAAAATTTGAAGACGATCCAACAGTCAGATCAAAAGTTATGGTCTCCTGAAGTTATGCTTCTACATCATTGATCAGATCATGAATATGAAGATCAAGCCTACAAGAACTAGGAACTCACCATTTACAATGTTTTCAAAGTGGGTCAGATTTCTCACTTATGGAAATGATTCACTAGAGGACATGCCGAGAGGAAATTTCCATACTTTGTTTTTTAGCTTGATGCAAATGGTGGCCACTACTTCTCAAGGAGAAACGATTGATTTGGGTCGCACTCGGAGTTTTCTTGTCAACCATCAGCATCTGACAAGTCTACCTAGTGGTCAGGATAATACAAACTCTTTCGTTAGGAATGTTGATCAATCTATCTTAATGCTGGTTGACACCAACAATGGAACACTTATGTTAACCCAAAAGTTGACTATTGTGTTTGAGTGTGATGTCTAGAAGTTCAACATCCAAACAACAAAACAGAAAGTGTCAAAATATCTGTAATGATATCTCTTCATCGTCTTTGAGGGAAGTTGTATTAATATGTATTATGTTAGTCCAAGGGGGTTCAATGTCCATACCTGCAAGTTGTATCACATTGTTTTGCATATGTCATCACAACTTTGTACAGAACTAAACAGATAATAGAATAATGTCATTTGTGGATGAACAATGTTCAGGATTTTTCGATTTCATGGTTTATTGCCTTTCTCGCTGTCAATCCACTCTAGTTGCTCTCCATTAGAATGAACCTTTTAAAAAAATAATTGGTCGAAATTGATATATTTTAATGTGGTGTCCTCAGGATAATCTTGGGATCTGTGTTAAATTCCTGTCTAGCAATATCAATAGCTTGGTTTTCTGCTTCAGTATCTTCAAGTTGTTTCTTTTTGTATTGTTTCCAATACCTTGATATATGTCCAGTTTTTGAAGTCTATACTAGTTATAGCTGTTGGACATTGCTTAAGCTACACCAATTTTTCCTATATCAACTAAAGTCTTGTAAAGTTTGACTGTTATGTAGTTATGCTAACATTCAATCATCACATAAGTATAGTCTACTAGCGTAATTTTTTTGGACTGCAACTTGGGAAGAAACCCTTGTTACACTTAACCTCATATTGATGACAAAAATGATGCTCTCTTCCATCCTTGGATAAGTTGTACAAATAATTAATTTCGTTCATCATTTTTTTTTGTTGTATCACCAAATTGAAAAATCTACATGATGATGTTGGTCAATTACATTTGAATAAAAGCTGACTATGAATTGCCTTGAGTCGATCTTCTCATTCAGTAGCATTACCCTTTTATAAAATGTGTGTTTTCTATTTTAGCCTTTTCTTCATGCTGTGGGGGAAGATTTTACTATTTAATTTGGGTTGTAGTTTCCCTTAGTCTACTCTCAAGAATGTAAAATTAAATGAATTTGGTTTAGCTTATGCCTCTGCTTACTATTTAGAAGTTACTAATTGCTCTCTACAGACTTGTTTCTCTAATTGATGCTACGTTTTGGAATACTTAGTGTAATATCCCCTTGTAGGATATTAACTGATCATTATTAAATACTTGTAAAAATAAATAGTTAAAAGATAAACCCTTCTAGGTTTACCTCAACGAACCCTAGTGTCAGCTTCAATACAACCCAAATAGGGTTGGAGTGAGCCAAGGTGAGGGTTTGATGGGCAATCCAGTTGGTATTTACACTCCATTATCCAATACAATTTTCAGAAGTAAAAATAATAAATAATAACTGCTGAAAATCAGTTGAAACTTTGGAAATTAATAACTCCCAAAATACTAACTCTTTTAACTAGAAACCAAATGCAGTAGAAAGGGAAAATTATGATTTTCTCATCAAAATAAATATTAGATCTTTGCATGCACTAGAAACCACTCAAATCAGCCCCCGAAATCCCAAACCTAGTCGCTAGGGTTAGGGTAAATTGCATAAATAATTTCCAGCACTTAGAACCCTTCAAAATACTCAATAACATGCAGATTTTACCCTCAATAAAATGTGCCAATACCCTAGACAAGTCGCCAAAGCTAGACAGAAAATATCACGCACAAACACCTTCAATACAAGAGAGCAAAATGGAAAGAACAATGGAGTCTTCAATAATATTCAATAATGGATCCAAATAAGAGAGAGATCAATGCAAGAACTAGGGCATACATCCCATGGGCATACATCCCAATTCTCCAAGCATGGAGTGAAATCAATAATTCATCAACATGCCCTCTAAGGAAATGCGACCTCCCTTTTATAGAACTAAGGGGTGCAATATCCAATAAAGACCTACCTTTCCCTTTTGGAGGGAAAACATGAACTCTCATTAAAATATTTAATATTAAGACTATGTGCACTTTATTTATTTTTTAATTAAATAAATAAAAATAACTAACCTATGTGCACATTAAACTAACTAAAAAGACTCCCACTTGTGGCGCTAGGCATGCCATGGGGTTACAATGCAAATGAAAAATAAATATTAATAATGTCTCAAAAAAGGGGACACTACACTTAGATTGCTGTCCATTGTTTCTCATGAGATTGAATTCATTTAAATCTCTTAGACACCCAGGTTTCATGGTTCATGTGGCTTAGACAATAAGGTGTCATATATTTGCATGGTGTAAGAGAGGTAAAATCTGAACTTAAAAGGTACAGACAACTTAGAATTAACTGTGTGATCAGTAATATTACCTAGAGAAATATTTTTAACTTAGTCTATTAACAACTCAAGACACTAATGATGGTTTTCTCTATACTGCACTCCTAAGTAGTGCCAGTCTTCGAAGTCTCAATAAAAATAAGCATGGACACCAATGATCTATCATCCAATAGGGAATTGGGAAACGAGGTAGATGTTTCTTGAGACTTGTGATTTTTATCTTGAGAATCATTCACAATTTCATGTTAACAAAATGAGCAGAAGAGGGGGATGATCTTTGTGAAAAAGGTACTTGGAAGAAGTGTGAGATCAAGATAGTAATAAAAAGGGCAGTGCTTCTTTCTCATCTTCACTAGAATCCACATCTTTGTCTTCTGCAGTCCCCTTGCTTGCATCTAAATCATTATCTAACTCTGAATCGTTCATAAGCTTATGTTGATCTGAATTTGAATTAGTCAAAAATTCATCCTCATTTGAATTCTAAGGCATCTCCTTGGCATCTTCAGGTGTAGTGGATATTCTGCCATTGTTTTATCATCTGCCTCTCAGGAGATGCACCACAATTTGCTTGAACATTTTGAGGCGTTATCTTCAGTGGCAACATAATTATCCTAATGTTTCCACCTAAGAACAACATCTTTTCCCTCAAAGAAAGGGAAAACATGAATTTATCCAAGCAACTTTGCTCTTACTGTAATCACCATTTCGAGGAACACGGCAAAGACATGAAGAAACATATAAAGGTACATCAACTTTTGTTATCGATGTTGAACTTTGGAAGATAGATACTCAACCTAAATATACAAAACTTAAAATAACCCTCCAAGTATGATACCGGTGAACTGTGGTAGATTCTTTGTCCTAGTTCTTTCGAATGAAAACATGTAAGCACGTCGGTGTCCTCGTATGCTACATATTCAACTCTCTTGTACTATGCTGGACCAACTTGTCTTTCTGATATTTATGCATGTTTTGAGCATAATAATTCTCAATGTATATGAGTATTTCTTTGGAGTTTGGCTTAGTTTTAGTTGCCTCATCATAGTCAACCCCATCACCTTGTCAAAACATCTAGGCATTAATAAAACTGTCATTGGTTTCCAATGAGTTAACATAGCTGATTTCTGTCTGCCAGGATTGTTGGTGTTTACAAGATTTTGAAGATGCTATTTAATAATTATGTTGGTGCTTATCAAATACAAGAATTAAAAGAGCATGACTCACCTGGTCCTTAGAAGTGGGCACTTTGTTACATGATCTTTATGCTCCTTTTCCGATCAATGTCGGTCAAAGGATCCACGAGGCATATACCATGTAATACAGTCAATCCCTATCTCATTCTAAGGATGCTTTGTTTTTAGGATATACTTCATTATTTTAGGCCTTTGTTTATCAATGAGCTCCTTAGTTATTGGATTTGAATTCGTGTTCGAATTCACCGAGTATACAATTCGTAAGAAAAAACTAAATATAAAATTCGTGATTGAATTCGGCTAATAGAAACATAGTTATAATTTCACATTTCATATAAGTAAACATGTTAAAATAGCTTTCCAATAACTAGCTGTCATATATTGATTGAAAAACATTTTGAACAACAATATTAAAAATGCTTTGAAAAAGTGATTGTTCAACTTCAGATTCTTGGTTTTTCCTACAGGCTAAGGCTCATCAACTTGTTACATCAAAAAGTTCTAGATCATCAAGAGCACTTAGCTTAGTGTCATCATCACTAGCACCAACAATATCATTATAGACATCATTAGTGTCATCCTCAAGCTCATCACAGACAAAATCAGGATCATCTTCATTAGAAGAGTCTTCTAGAAAATGTTGAAGCTTCTTCTTCTTCTTCGAAAAACATGCATCTTTTGCCACTTTTCTCATGGTCAGTCTCAAATTGCTACGCACATAAATAAGCTCCCCCAACTTTCCTGACAACAATCTATTCCTTTTTCTTTGATTGAACATGGTTAAAGCTACTCCAATTCCTCTCACAAGTTGATACTCCTTGACTCAAAACTCGAATTGCAAAATGTTGTAGTTTAGGAGTGTCCGCTCCATAGAATCGCTACCATTCATCTCCATCCATGTCCTCTCTGTCATCTATAGCTGATTGGGTTCCAAATAACCCATCTCCTCGCCTGTATGCTCTAAGTTGCTCTCTTATTTTCTTTGCAATTTCCCTATCAGGTACCAACTTTTCAATCACTGTATAAACACCACTCATGACTTCACGATCACTTTCTCTTTCTATATGAAACAAAGTTTGCTCCAAATAATAGGTTGTTGCATGCAAATGGGTATGCATCATCCTCCATCTTCCATCACAAACATCCCATATTTCATTGTATTCCGCTTCCACATTATTGAAAGTCTTTTGGATGGATCATTTACAACGGTCCATGCTTTCATAAACCATGCTAATACAAGGGATGTCAACATCAACCATACGAAGCATGTAGACTATGGGTACACATACTTTTAGAACCTTCATAGCATATTCCCAAAAGGTAGAACTTAGAATGATTTGCTCCACATGCTTACCTTTAGAACATTTTGCAAGCACATATTCTTCCCACTCTTTGCTACAAATCGTAGATCGGAGAGCTCCTTTCTCCTCAACAATTCTTTTCAAAGTGATATAGAAGGAGGCAAATCTTGTGTCACACGGCTTCAACAACTCCTTTGCTGCATGCTTTCTATATATACTCAATGTGAGGCAATTGTTTTTTATGAAATTGGCAATTGCTCTTCCTCTGTGCATTGCCTCATGTACCCAAGGAATTTGGCCAAGTCATGGAGTAGTAAATCAATGCAATGCGCAACACAAGGGCTCCAATAAATGTGGGTACTTTTCTTCTACCAAATTTCCAGCCCCCACACAATTGCTAGCACTATCAGTAACAACTTGGACCCCATTTTGTACACCAACTTTGAGAATGGCTTCATCTAGAATGTTGAAGATACACTCAAGAGTTTTTGTATGTTCCATGGTGTTAATCACCTTCAAGAATACAACACCTTTGGGGCAAGAGACCAACACATTGATTAATGGCCTTTGGCGCATATTGGACCAACCATCACTCAGGATGTTGGAACCGTTGCCCTCCAAAAGTCTTTAATGTTAGTCGGTTTTTCAGTGACCCTGTCTTTTGATCTCCTCAAAAGTGTTGTCCTTAAAGCTTCTGAACCTAGTGTCGTGTACCCTTTTCCAAATGAAATTGATTGTTGAACAACATTTATAAAATAAGGACTCCTAATAACAATAAATGGAATGATAGATTTATGAAAGAAATAAGCCCATGCATCATTGACCTGTTGTTTTTGTACAGGCTTCTAGAAATTGTTTAGTGTTGCTATCCCACTGTTTCTCTGTGGCATTACTGAGCTTGTGGACATGCCAGAGGAGCAAGATGTGTGGGGTATCTTGGACCTACAAAGCTCATCTTGGACTTGTTTCTTTTGCGCCCTTTGCTGATTTAGTACTAATGAATTCTGTAGTCTTTTTCCAATGCTTTTTTTATTACAGGGGTGACATTCGGACATGCTTCGACACCACCTCCTTGACCACCTGATATGTCAAGAAGGTGGTCCATTACCCTTTTAATGTCCCTGTAAAGTGGTGCTGACATAAGTTGCATGTGACATTATTGGTTTGTCCCTCGTTGCTCACATATTTCCATTTTTTTGCACTTGATTTTAGAGGTTCCATAGCAATGTATTGATGTCCCTACATTTTTTTTGATCAGCCAAAAAAAGAGGCCCTAGGCCTCACTATTTTATATATCATATTATAACAAAGCTTGAAAAATCAGGGCAAGTTTAATTACAAAAACCATCTACAAATGGTGATGCCAATAGGAGCTATATCATACTATTAACAAAAGCAATATAAACCAGTAAAGTTATTTGCCATACTCTTATGAGGAATTGGTGACGATGACAGTGGGGGTCTCCGCATTCCTAGCTTCGTCTTCCACCATTAGAGCAGCCAAAGAATTGGCCAAATTGGAGACTTCAAATTGTTTCACAGGAATGTTGAGGACATAACAGATGGCATTGATTTTCTTCTCCTACTGTAGGCTTTCCATGGCCAGATCCTTGACGATGTAATGTCCCCTTTTGCAGATTGATTTTTTGTAGGTTGAAGACCCTTAGCCTATCTTTTCCCATGGGCTTTTGGGATGTTGCAAAGGTAAAATTATGCTGGTAATTGAATGATATTGTCTGGAGAGTGATTATAATTATTTGTCATTATAAAGTAATATTAATTTAATTATTAGTTGATTATTTGAGATTTGCCTAGAGATCATTTGGAATTATAAAGCAAATTCTCATTTAATCATGGATGCTAAGTGGTTTTCATCATTACCTTGTCTTATTGCTCACGAAAGAATATTTATTGACCAATTATTTGTAATTTATTATTTAATTTAATTTCCAAAAAAATACAAAATAAAAAGGAAGTTAATTAAATAATAATAGAGTGGGTTTTTAATGTCAAATAGACCCTTAAAAGGGGACGCCACACATGGGGGGAAAAATAAAAATAAAAGGGGAAATTATAAGGCATGTCTTATGATTTCAAATTGTGATTTTCCCTCCAAGAGGGGTTTGCCCCACCTTGGGAGAAGACTATATGTATCTATTTTGCCATTGAGGGCAAGGCATGTTGATATGATCATTTGCCTCTCCATGCTTGGAGAAATGGAATGTATGGCCAAGGGATTATGCCCTAGCTTTTCATCGTGCTCTCTCTCATTCAGTTTGGAATTGAAGTAGATCTGATTTTGAAGACTTTGTCATTGAAGATTTGAAGACTTGATATTTATTTTTGCCATTTTTGGATAGTGGCGACTTGGCTGGAAACTTCTGTTGCATTTCTGGAAAATTCTGTTGATTGGAATTTGAAAAATAAATGTTCATTGGAAAGCTCTTTTTCTAAGCTTTCCAACAAGGGTAATTTCGTGTTAAAATTCCAAATACTTCTCAAGATATGAATTTTTGAATTTTTTTGTTATTTACCTAATTTCCCAGAATTAGGGCAGCTACTTGTTTCGGAGTTTCAGGTGACTTTTTAGCATGGCATTCGTGGATGGAAAATTCTAAAATTGATCTCATAATTTTCCTTATAATTTATGCCTCGTTTTGAGCTATGGTTGTTAATTTTCGGATAAGTATTTTGCAAGTTATAAGGGTTTGATGCTGCAGCTGTATTTCGGGATTTAAAAATCAAGTTTTCCGTATTTTTGTGGTTTTCTTGCATGGAAAGTTGCTCCTAACTAATATCTATCATTTCCCTTTCGTTTCATGCAATTCGGAGTTCTAAATCAAAAGTTTTGGAATTTTGAATATTTCATCCCAGGGTTTTGACGAACTTACTATGAATAGCAAGTTCTAGATTTCAGTGCTTTTGTTGAGGGTTTATGGTTGAAATATAAGATTCAGCTATTTATTTTCAGATTTGGCTAATTTTCCGGTTCGTCCCAAATTTGGGGACATTACAGATGAGTTGTTAGAGCTGGTCCAAGTGAAGTCTGACATCAAAACCGAGTTGGTCCATGTCCTCATGGATGACAAAAGCATTGCTGGCGCCCATTAAGACAGTTTGCACACCAATAATCTGAGCGACTTTCAGGGTGTCGAGCCGAGCGATGGATTGGCTAGGGTCATTCATGGCCTTCACAACTTCAATAACGGCCGTGTCACCGAGACGAGTAGAAAGATGAGTTCTTAGTAGGTTTGTTGCCATCCACCTTAATAGCTTAGGATCTTTCACACCTTCAATAAGAACCTTCTGCCAAAACTCCATGGCTTCTTTTGCAGTAAGCCTCTTGCCTTTGTCAAGAAGCTGTCCTGCATTCATATTCTGCCAGAGCTTCAAATCACTAACAAGGCCCAAAAAAGAGTAATGGACATCGTCAATGTTGTACTTGTGTACCAGATGATCCTACATCTCCGTAACAATATTACTTGCGGTGGCCTTGCCCTTCCTAACTTTGGTTCTCATCTCAACCTTACCACTGTTTTCGCCCTTTTCCATATTATTTATAGAGCTGGGAGAATATGTCCCTACATTTTTGACAAATAAAAATAATCCAATTAAAAAATAAAAATAAAGTTAAACTATTTGATATTAAAATAAAAAATGAATATTGTTTTGATATTAAAGTAAAAAAACAAACATTATATAGATACAATTATAATTAAACGTTATTTTGATATTCAAATAAAAAAAATCACATAATAATTAATTCTAAAAATAAAATAATAAAATGAAAATTTTAAATTATGATACTAAAAGTAAATTACTTTTATATGTTTAAAAATAAAAAATAAATAAAATAAAACTAACTTAAATTATTGTCTTACGTTAACACTTAAAATTTAAAATAATATAATACAAATTTAAAATAACGATGATAAATTATTAATTTAAACTAAATTATTTCTGTTATGAATTTATAAACAATTTTTTTTATAAATATTTACGTAACATGAAAGCTGATTTCAAATTAAAACTTCATTTTTTTTAATAAATTAGTAGTTTATTAACTTTATTATCCTATATGAAAAAATAAAATAAAATAACGTAAATACTTTGTAATTTATAAATGATTATTTTAAAAATTATTTTTATTTACTATTTATTAAGCTAAATTTTAAAACTAAATTTTATCAACCTAATAAGAAACTATAGTTTATAAATGCCTAAACATTAAATGTAGATTTTATTAAACCTAAAAAACAAACTATATATGCCTAAAATTAAATCTAGATTTTAACGTTTAATAAATTTTATTAAACTAAAATAAAACTAAATTTTATTAACATAAAAACACAATAGTTTATAGTTTAAACCTAGATTAAACCTAAGCAAATACCTAAACATAAAAGTTTAAACCCGAATTCGAATAATCCTAAAACACAATAATTTTTGTATTGGTAAAATACCTTTCTTGTCGCCGCAAGTGGTGAGCCTGCTTTTGGCTGGGTCGAAGGCAAAATAGCAATGGCTAGGTCGATAGAAGTGGCTGTTCTGGGTCGAAGGAAAAATAGCTTGCTGTAGCGAATTACTGGTTAGCTCGATTCCAAAATGAGTTTCCACATCGAGTCTTGACCGGGATGACAAGCTTTGTAGGCTCTTTAGCCTTCAGGAGGTGGAGACCGAGACTCATTTCATCTTCCGCTGCCCCATATACTATGAGATTAGAGGACGATTTCATTGCCTCTTTAGAGGGGTTTAGACCCTCTTAGTTTTCTTTAGATATATTGACCAACGGTGTCTTGCCCTCTACATTCGTGAGTCTTTGTTGCTCCGGGACCAGATTCTTCACCCCCCTCCGAGAGTCATTTCCACTAGATGGATTACAACCTTCTTTCCGGTTCTACCCGCAGGTGGAGGAACTAAACGACAGAGCTATTTTGACAAAGCTATAGTGCATAGATCAGTTTGTCCCCGATTGGACACTCGTACCAGAGGGCAGCCCAGCTCCACCCATCTCCCCAGTGATCCGAAAATTAAAATGCACTTGAATTGACTTTAACATTTCCGGGTGCATCATAGCTTTTAAAAATACGGATTTAATTAAGCCTTTAAAAATCCATTAAAAATGCTCATTTAGCGGAAAATTCTGAAAGTTTAAATCGAAGGTCTTCGACCATTCATACTCCGAAATGAGAATGGATTTACTATTAAAAGTTCAACTTCATCAAAAGGAAATCGAATTAAAATATTTCCTGGGCACAATTAAACAGCTGCAGCAAAGAAATCAGAAAGACAAGACAATTATATGTTTACGAGGTTCGGTAATAAAAGCCTACGTCCCCGGGTCATGATGAGTGTTGTATTATAATTAATTGCAATTATACACGTGATCAAGTGCAAATACAATAAAAATGGAACAATAAACCTTTCTCAGTGCTTTCCTGCTCTTTTATGGTTTTGTCAGACCTCCATGAGCCTTTAATGGCGTCCAAAACTACAAAATAGCACGCTGTCTCTTTGCTGTTGTCTCAGACCTGCACAGTCGAATTCTGTGTGTGTACAAATAAAATCGACCCCATTTTATATCACTTCGCTCCTCTAGGTGCAATGGTTGGGCGCATATCTTTTGGCACCAACGTGCTGGGTTCAAATCCCCCTTTAAACGCTTTGTATTTTCCCTAGTGGGAAAAATCCCACATTTCCCTCGCGAGAACTCAGGGAGCTGCGTATATACTAGGCTGTGGAGGCTTTTTAATTGGCTATATGCCATTTTGTTGGGCTGTTGATAAGCCCGAGCCATATTTGTATTGCCCATTTTTTTGGGCGCTTAGTTTGAAGGCCAAGCTGTTTGAATGCAGAGTTGGTTGCTGCATTATATAAGGAGATGCGTTGGGAGATTTGCAATGCGTTGGAGGGATAAGGAAAAATGTGTGGCAAATAGATAGGGTATTGTTAGCGGCAAGGAATATAATGCGTGGGTGGTTTAACAAATGCGTGGCAAATAATAGCTTAAGTGGCCAATATGGAGAAATAAGGGGGTGGCTAGTGGCCAAATAGGTAAGTCCTAACAATGTGGAATAATATGCTCCATTTGGTCATTGAGAATAATATAGGCCTCGAGCATTGCCAACATATAGTGACTTGGAACCACAAATATAATAGTGAATAATTACAAAGTAATATAGAAAATTTGACCATTACCATAATGTGAAATTCCCATAATAAAATATGGCAATAAAGACCACTTGTCGATCCTTGATAGGCAAATCGGGCGAATTCGAACTTGTGGTGGCCAGCCACGTGGTGGCTTGAGAACCCACTATGTCGGCTATGATATAATCGTCCTCACGGCAGCCGGGCTCCCTTCCGTAACGAAATTTGAGCCTCTTGTTCCTGTGACCAACTTTTATGGGTGTCGAAGACTGGAAGTCGTAAACATAACTTGACAACCTTCGTTTTACCTTCTTTCTCTTTTTGCCACTTGTCCATTGATGAATGAGCCACTTGGCCAATTGTGCACATGTACACGTCACAATGGACCTGTTGATGCACGTTGACCTTTCGGTTGACCGAACTTTGACTGAGCCCATCTTGAGCTCAGAGTGTCCGTTTTTCACGTTTTTATAGTCATCGGAAAGCTCTCTGAAGGCTCTACTGCACTGTCACGGTTTAGGGAAGTGTAAGGAACCTTTGACATTGAAATTGATCCCCTGATCACCTGGTTATCATTTTAGTCTCAGATCTCAGTAGGGGAGGGGGCCCTCGCACCCCTCTTCGGATTGCCATTCCATCAGGAGCTTCTTTTTGTCGGCCTTGAATGTCAGGAGGGATGGTACTTATTTGCCCCTTGCTTCATTCCCTTCTTTGCTTCTCCCTTCTTTATCCCCCATTTGTTTGATTGCCCCCGCCTGTGGGGGTTTGGCTTCGGGTTTCTTGTTTGTTTTAGTTATTTTCCTTTCTTTTGTTTTTTATTTTATCTTTTGTGGCCATTCGTTGCACATTAATATATTTATTTTATCTTATCTTATCTTCTGCAAGTCGCGAATCATTGCAAATCACACTTAACTACATAATCACCACAAATCACACTCAAAATTACTCTCTTTTGCAAATTGCGAATCACAACAACTTCCAAACATGTGTTAGACTCAATCCCGACTTGTTTTTTTATAAACTTAGAGTAGAAGAATTTAAACGAATTTCAAATGAGTTTTTAATATTTTTTGCCCTCGAAAATCACAACTTCATATGGATGATTACATTCGCGAATGCCAATGAATTTTTGGGATCCTAAAATAATTTGACAAATTTCAATTTTTTGGGAAAAAATTCACCGAATGCGATTACTAAGATGAGCTCATGGAAATTGGTTTTTAGAAGATTGAATTTCATCCTACTGCAAACTTTATCCTTAACAAGAGTAGATCCAGTCAAATTCAGAAATTCATGAACAAGTAATGAATTCTACAATAAATTTTGTTGACGCTATGGGTGATTTTCCAAAAGCTTAATCTTACAAGATGTTCTGAGAAAATTAAACGAGGTGCAAACATCATCCCAGGTTGAAAGTAAGCTTTTGAGTTCACCAGGAAGGTATTGGGACAATACAATAATGTTAACAATGGCCAATGATGCTTGCCAGTTCCTAACATCTCATACATTTGTCCTTAAAATATGAGTAGGGGAATAGAAAATTTGGGTGTTTTATAGGAAAATTAAAAATATATTGTAAATCCTAGAAAATTGCACTTTGATGGCTTGTACAAACATTCTAACGGCTTACTGGCAGTGCAAATACCATGGCAAAATCATCACTCAATGTGTACTAATATCGTTTTTATCGTTGAAAAAATCATTTTGAATCACTAGACATAATTTGTTTGTTTTGGGTGCTCTAGTTAGTAAACGATTGCTAGGGCTATTAATGTAATGTCCCCTTTTTCGAATTGATGCCAAATGAAGACTTGTTACCACTGTCTTCTCGTGGCTAAGAAGAATAAGTTAACAAGGTAAGTAATTGAGCTTCGTTTCAGTTTTCTTTTATTATTTTTAATGTTTTTCTTTGGTGTTTATCTCCCTAAGGCGGGTCGGCTGGGATTATAAGATCCCCAACAAGGAATTAAAAGATAAAGTGAAGCTTGGAGGTCTGTCCTCATCTATTTTGCCTTTGGTTCCAACCAAGGGATATATTAGAGGTTGTATGTACTCATTTGGAGATCATTTTTTTAGCGCATTTACAGTTACACTTGGTTTGTTGTGCTGGTTGCTCAATACCATTCCACTTGAGGACGAAAACTCTCTTGTGTAGCTTCCAAGGAGGGCGAAACCCTTCCTTGTGGCTTGGTGGAGAATGAAAACTCTCCATGTTGGCGAATTAAAGTTCTCTTTTGAAAACTCTCTTGCAGATGTGGATCTAGGGCATCAAGTAAACGACCTACAAGAGCTTTTACATATTTTTGGAGCCCTCTCCTAGGGGAGCAACTAGGGTAGAGGTCATTCTAAATGCCTTCTAGGGCACTGAAACTCTTTCATTCATTGATAGTCAGATTTGATATAATTTATAAGATTGGAATCACTCATATTTGGGCATTGTTGGGGTTTGGAAACCCTCATTTTGATTATTTCTCTTCGCTGCAATTCTGCTGTTATTAAATAATTTTCCAGCTGAGTATTAACTTGATTTTTTTGTTGGGAAATTGCTCTAAAATATTCGAAAAGGGTCTATAAATATTGTGGATGAATTGTAGGGTGATATTTGGGTGAAAACCTGTAATGTCCCCGTTTTCGGGTTCTCTAGCAGTGGAATTATTGCTGACATTTTTGGTTTGTGTCAGCATGATCTGAGGGGTGTTTTGATATTTCCAATGAACTCAGTTTGTTTAGAGGGGTTAAATGATGCTTTTAGATGTTGTTTCTGGCTTTCGGTTTGGGCTCCAAGATTCTTGGAGGGAGCGTCTATTTTTAGTAAGTCACCTAGTCAGGCTCATTTATCATCTTTCATCATCGGGATCACTCCTGTGTTGTCAGATTGTGATTCCAATGCTTTTCGGCCATTTCGCTAGTTGGGTGTATTATGGAGCTATATCTCATTAAATTCATTAAGGTTGCCATTTTAATCAAAATAATGTATCGGGCACCTCAGTGTTATAGCTCCTTGGAAAAGGGAATTAAGTAATTAATGAAATGATAAATAGTCCTAAGTCCTATGGGATTACTTATATTTAATTAATTAGTTGTTGGACATACTTTATTTTATAAAGTGACTCTTTAATAATGTCAATGACATATTATAAAGTAAAGGCAATTTTGAGAGGGAAAATAGAATAAAAAGAAATAAAATAAAATATTACTCTCAAAAAAAAGAAAAGGGTTATAAAAAGGAAGAAAAAGTGCAATGAAGATTCATTCATGACTTTTTATTTTGAAAGAAACTTTTCCTCGAGAGCTTGAGAGTTTTGGCTTGCAGGTTCAGGGAACCCTAGGATATTTGGACGAAAACCCAGATAAGCCCACTTGGTGATTTCATCTCAGGATTCACAGTTGCACATCATTGTTCAATTTCATGGAGATTCGGTGATTTATCTTTGCAGATTTAAGAGTATTGGAAGGTAGACAGTTTCATGACAAATTTATGAGATTGTTCCTATACAAATTTAGAGATGTATTGTTCAAGTTTCTACCACAACGATTCAGGGAATACTTCTTTATGCTAGTGCCTATGTTGGAGGGGGATCTTTTGTCATGGCATCCATTTTGAAGGCATAAACCCCAACGCAGCTCTTCCCTCTTTGGCTATTGCATTTGAGGGTTTGTGGTGATTGCATGCTACATTGGAGGCGATCCCTTGCAACGATGATTTCAGTCTTGTGGAGCAAACTTGGTATATCAACGGCTACATCATCGTTGGACATCGATTTCCCATTAGAGGCGCATTATTTCATATTAGCGATTTGCATTTTCAGTTGGGAGTTATCTTGCATGCTGATCAGCCTCTTCCTTTGAGCTTCAATCAGCCATATCTCATAAGGGTTTGAAGCATTTGTAGGGAGATTCCCGGGTATGATTGTATGTTGGTTTTCATGCACATGTCTGAATTGTATCAGCATTTGGGACAGCTACAACAACTACACCAACAGGGTTCTAATACCTAATTTCATTGTTTAGAGGTTGCCTATTATACCCATAATTGTATCTACAAGAGGACTATTTATTCCGGGTAAGTTTTGTGATGCTTGTATGGTAAATTATTTAATTTGAATTACATTTGTACATGCTGATATAAAAGACATCAGTCTGATTTATTTATATCAGACCTGATTATTATTGCTCTCAATGTTCTTGATTTGGCAAATAAAGATCCTTGCGGTTAGAATATCATTGTGGGTCAATTGGGAATGTTTATTTTACAATTTGTTTGCCTAAATCTCTTGCAATAAGTTTACAACAACAGTATACCAGAATCAGAATTCAGAACTTGAAGTTGCATGACAAGTGTTTGACGAAGAGTCAATACACTAAAACTCAGAAATTGGGATCAGAATTAGACAGGGTTCTTACAAAACTTGTGTTTTTCAGACTGCTGTTATAAAAATCAGTTCACTGTTCAGGATTGATTTAATTTAAAGTTTACCGGTCCAAAGATCAGATTGGGGTTTGTGCTAATTCCTTGTTTTTTCAGTTTCAGACCGAGAAAGGGACACTACATATAAAATACTCAAAATTTAATTTTCGTATTTAACCTTGGGCATCAAATCTCAACATCTGAAATGATACGCTTGTTTTTGTGAAACTCTGGTGTCTATTGGAGGTTCAAGACAACTTGGCATAATGTTTGGGAATTTCTTGTCCTTTCCTTTTGCTTCTTGTATCTTCGAGCATTGAACTCATGGCTCAATAAATGTCTAATCAACCCTCAAATTCTATTGCTTGGTTGGTCTTAGATTTGAATTCATTATGTTCTTCTTAGGGTCTCCTTTTGATGCGGTATGCTATTGTTGCTTCAATGCGACGGAGTTGTAAATGAAATGATGGCTGAAGTCAAACTACTTTGAAATGCCTCTGAATTTTGGGCAGAGTTAGCTTATGAAAAGCACAGATTGCACACTATGAATTCATCAGAAATAAACTCACAAATAATAATGTTCTTCAATAAATTATTCATCCGAGGCACATTACAATTATATTGGAAGATGGAATCCTAAAAATACGGAGACAATGTCAACTACACACCCTAGAATATCTCTATTTCTAGTGCGATTGTCACGTAACAACACGCATACAAATATTCCATAACAACTCATAACAACATACCCAACATAACATTTATCACTTGGTAAATATTAACTTCCATGGGGACAATAATTTCCTAACATTGCCCCCTTAGTGCGAACATGTTATAAAAACAATTGCACCTCCTTTTGCAGCTTGCTGCCCTTGCGTGCTCATGATATTGGTACACTAATGGTTTTGCATAGGCTCACCAACAATCGTTGGAATGATGTAATATCCCCTTCTATAAGCTAGTTCGCTATGGAAGACTTTATGCCCATTCTTTTTCCCGTGGGAATCAAGGAAGGAGCAAGGGAGGGAAACTCGCCATGGTTGTAAGTGTTGTAATTTCATAATTAATTATTTTATTTACTAATCATGGCATTGGAGTGGTTCGACTAGGTGGTGGAAGACTTGTCAAACAAAGCAAGGAGGATTTCTATTTCTTTGTTATGGAGGTAGGTCTTGTGGAGGTCTACATGGTGACTTTAATGTTCTTTCCCTTCATTAAGGGGGGGGGGGGGGGTGGGTTCGGCCTCTCTAGAGGATTCTATTTGCCCATTGACATCTTCAAGGCCTATATAATGTGGTTCGACTTGTTTTAATTTCTCTTGGATATGAAACAAGTACCTTCTCTTCTTGCCATTGAAGGATGAAAACCCTTCCTTGGTCACCTTTTGAGGACGAAACCCTTCAATAGGATCACACTAGGGTACGAAAACCCTCTTGTGTGCAATGGTGATTTCACACGGAGGTCACATTGGAACTTCTAAGTGATTTTATGTAGTTGTTCTTCATTTCCAGCCCTAGACGAGTTTCGTGGGGGTTGAGTTCAGTGCCATCTAGGGTACAATTTAGTATTTTGAGTTGATATTCTTGTTCTTCATATGTATAAGGCTGGAATCTACATTTTTGGCGAGTTTTGGAGAGTGTTATCTATCATTTCCAGCACTTGGTAGTGGCTGCAGTGTTGCTGCTCTAAAATAAATTATAGCCGTAGTTTATCACTCATTTCTTATTTATTTTTGAAGTACATTGGCTGGATAAATATTTTCATGGTTGGATGAAATAGTTGGAAGCATTCTATGTCATTTTCCAGCTTGTTATTGCATGAGAATTGATGCCATTAAATGCTATTACAGTTCACTGCCATAGGAGGGTTTATTCACTAATTTTCAGTTGGTTTGAAGGGTGTCTGATGCCCTAAAGGTGTGATTTTCAGTTTGTTGCTAGGGTTTGATAGTTGCTGTTCCAAAAGTCTGATTTCTCTCATTTGGGTTTGAGCCCAAACCCTTATTTTCAGTTTCAGCCTTAGAAAGGGACATTACAGTGGTATCGAAGTATCGATCCTCCATGTCTAGAGGGTTTCATTGTGAAAGAAGAATTTAGATCAGCCGGTTGAAGAGTTTAGCATGGTGCACCAAGATTCACAGGAGCCAAAATCAATAAGCTCATTGAAGGGCAAGTTAGATTGGTGGACACCATAGACTTTTTGGCCCTAACCCTACAAAAATTCCATGAATCAAGGCCTCATAATGGTGAGGGCAGCTCATCCGGAGTTAACAATTTATGGCAGCTCCAAGGTTTAGCTTATGGATCAACCATTAGGCCTACTTTCCTTCCAAGGGAAGAAGCCATTCCAGAGGGGGGAACAAGACATTCAATAGGGCAGAGTATTGCTACCATCTATGAGGAGCACATGGCTATTTCGGATGAGATTTGTGATGTCAGGTCACTCACCGAGTTTGTAGGGTTGAAGAAAGGTGAAATGGAAATTGGACCAAGGTCTAAACCCCGAGCTATGCTCAAGAAAAATGTGGAAGATGTTCCAACCCTTGAGGGAAAGAATCCCTCCATCATGACCAATGAAGAAGAAGAACCGAAGTTGTTGGGCATTGAGAGGGAGAAACCCATTGAAGCCCTAAAATTACCCACCACTCTTTCCAAGGACGAGCCATTGATTGATTTTGAGATCAACAATATTAAGGGTCAAGGGTTTGATGAAATATTGAAGCTCGAGCCTAGGAAAGAGAAGGAAAACATGAAGCACGAGTTGGAAGGTAAAAATCCTCTGATATTCAATGATGATTCATTGATCTCTAATGATGGCATGTGGCAGAAAAATGGAGAAGAAAAATCAGATTTGCATGAAGTATACGCGGATGACATTATGGAAGGGGATGTCCATGAAGGAAGGGCACTTCCGGATCTTCATGCTTACTTTCAATTCGTTGGAATTTCCCAATCAACAATCAATGTTGGGCAGATTAAGGAAATTCATAACCTTGAAGAGACTTCCGAAGATGTTTTAAACAAGTACCAACAAAATAAGAGTGAGCTCCTTGTCGGCAGCCCAAGGTATGATTAAAATGATCACATTTTGTTTCCTCCTATATCATTGCCATATTTTTTTGTCATCTTGGGAAATACATTAAGAAGCATGTTAGAGACAACTATGGGCATGATGTTTCTTTTATTTAAGTCCAACATTACTTTGACATGGATAGTCTTCAGAAGATCAAGGTAACTATCATTTCTTGACACTTATGAACTATCATAGAGGGTTTGTTGTGCATTCTAACCACATGGTGAATGGAAAAAAAAATTTCTAATACCTAAGGTGTGAATATCCTTTGTTGTGAATATCCTTCTTTGTCCAAATTGACGAACAAAGACTCTTCAATTGGTGGTTCCTAAGGGCTTCAAAGAATGTGATGTTACTGGTTTGCAGCTGGAGTTTGATAGAGGAAGAGCTACTAAGGTTTCTACATTTATTTTGAACCCTCTCCTAGGGTAGTGACTTGGTTGAAGGAGGAGATTAATGCCTTTTAGGGCACATTTGGGAGATTGGAGTTGATATTCACCTTCCTCATAATTTATAAGACTGATTTCATACTTTATTGATATTTTTGGGGTTTTGAATCTCCTTTTCCAGCCCTTATTGTGAGTTGTACTTCTGCTGTCCTTTATTCAGTTACAACTGGGTATAATTTCATAATTTGTACATGTTTTGGAATGCTTTGGCTTGGTTTTTATTCAATTAATTGAATATAATATTTAGTAGGATTTATGCACCTATTTTCAGCTTAGAGGATGTTTGATGCCCTAAAAGTGTAGATTCAAGTTTCACCCCTAGAAAGGGACATTACAATGGTATCAGGGTATCAATCCTCTCAGCCTGAAGGGTTTCATTCAAGAGTAGATAAGTGGCGAATATACATTTTGATGATGTTAGGGTTGAGAGGTTTGGCCTAGGGCAAAAAAGATTGACAAATAAGATGACACAGTTGAACCATGCATGCAAAACCCAAATGGTGAAGGAAGCTCTTCAAGGGTAAACAATAATATTTAGCCACCAGGAATCGTGAGAGATTCTTCATCTAGGTCATTTTGGCCTGCCTTCCTCCCAATAAAGGAAGTCATTCCGGTGGTTAAAACATGACATTCAGTGGGTCACAACATTGCAAACACCTATGAGGAGTATAGGGATCTTTTAAAGAAGATTCGTGATGCCATATCACTTCCTGAGTTTATAGGGTTGAAGAAAGTTAGAGTGGGAATTGTACCAAGGTCTAAACCCCGAGCTATGCCTAAGGAAAATAGGAAAGATGTTTGAGCCCTAGAGGGAAAGAATCCCTCCATTGTGATCAAGGAAGAAGAAGAACACTCAAAGTTATTGAGCATTGAGAGGGAGCAGCCCATGGAAGCCCTAGAAGTACCTATCACTCTTCCTAGGGATGAGCCATTGACTGATTTTCAGGGCAGCAATGTGAAAGGGTAGGTGCTTTATGAATAAACCATGGAGCATGAGCCCAAGAAAGAAGGGAAATATGACGCACCAAATTGTGGAGGGGAATTGGTGGTTAAAGCCCAATCTCCGGTTGATAATGAGAATACTCAGCTTCTTGGAATTTTCAAAACAACTCATAAGAGTCAAGTTGACGGTGTTCATGGCTTTGGCAAGAACCACGAAGAGACTCTATGCATGTGCCAACACAAAATGGATGAATTCAAGGTGGGAAGAGCTTCACTAGTTGAATATGAAGAGATCTCAACCAAGATTCATTTGGCAAAAGAAGATGGACAAGTTTAGTACAACCCAAGGTATGGTATTGAAAATCACATTTCAGTGTTTTGGTATACTCCAATGTCGCTGCCATACTTGTGTCATCATGGGCAGCTTGTTGAAAAGAATGAGCCTATGTTAAGTTTGAACCCTCATAGTATAATTGGTGGTCATCATGGACAACATAGTGGAAATGGTGATAAAGTGAAGAACACTCTTAGTGGTAAAGGCTGCGTAGATCCTTTGAGTTGCAAAAAGGTGAAGTCCTCAATGGGTTCCATGCTACCATGGCTAGTGAGTGCTTTATTTCGTGTGTATGAAAGAAGTTTTATGAGAAATCATATGGAGTTTGTTGTGCATTTGAACTCCTTTGTGAAGGATGAGATGCTACAAGATGGCCTCATCATCCCTTGCACAAAGAGGTTCTAATCACTCAAGCTCACCTTGGGAAAGCACATGGTAAGTGGTGATTTCTATGTGAAATGTAATGGATATACGGATTTGGTACTTAGAGTGTCATGGGTACACTTTGGGTGAATTTACCCAAGACTACCAAACCCTGGAGTTGAGGCCCAAGTTTGATGACCAAGAGGTTGTGCTTCCAAGCATGACACATGAGATTCCTCGAGTTGCTACACCCAAGAGGGGAAAAACTTTTAGAAGAAGGCAAGACATATGGTTAACACATAATGAGGTAAAACCTACGATTTTCTTTTCAAAATAACAATCATGTAACAAGGATTTTGAATTCCTAAATGATAAACAGGCTCTTGGAGGGAATGCTCCTATAAAAGTAGAACTTAAGTTTATGAATTTTATGTTTAAAATTGAGCAGGATAGTTGTTATATTTTTGTTCTAAGCATTATAACTTAGTTGGGATTTGGAGGTATGATTGGAAGTAGGAGTCTTGGTTTTAGGGACTAAAGGACTTCATTTGCAATCATCTTAGCACATTTTTCATATACAATTGATTTGTTGGGTTAGTTTCTCAGTACCTTTCCACTTGAGGACGAAAACCCTCTTGTGTGGCATCCAAGGAAGACGGAAACCTTTCTTGTGGCTTGGTGGAGGACGGAAACCCTCCATTTTGAGTTGGAGACATCAAGGAGAAGGATTGCAAAGGCTTTACATTATTTTTGGAGCTCTTCCCTAGGGGAACGACTAGGGTTTGAAGCTGGTTTGGTGCTTTCTAGGGCGCAATTTCAAATCTGATTTTATATTCTAAATCTCCATATTTTATAAGGCCGTAATCTGAACTCTGGTAAATTTTGGTGGAGATTTACTATTTTTCCCAGCCCTTGGTTTGGTGGGATTGCTAATGTTATAAATAATTAATTCCCGCTATGATAATCAAATATTTCCTTAATCTTTTGATGTATTTGTGATTTATAAATATTGTCGTGGCTAGATAAATTATTTTTTGGTATTCTATATTGATCTTCATAGTGAAAAGTGGGCTCGAATCTCATAGGCAGTTTGCTGCCCCAGGAGATTGCTGATTTTGAATTGGTTAATCATTCTAAGTTATTCTTAGCTACTTTCAGATTGTTGTGTGTGTACTTGAAGGTGTTTTCATATCAGATTTATTGGGGATAGTTGGTAAACCCCTTTTCTCCATTTTCAGCCCTAAAAGGGACATTACATATTGATAATCGTAACATTGTTTTTTTTTTCATAGGCACACAAGATGCATGGAGGTTTCTCCTCCCAATACCACAATATTTTCAGATTATTTATATTATAATTTTTTCGGCCCCTGAACCTATTTGGTTGCCCTTGGGTAATAAGTACTGAATTTTTTTGAATTTGATTGTGATGCTCTTGATGATTTTATTAACAAAATGACGTACTCTAACATTAGTCATATTCTGCAATATACCGAGGCGTGTAATGATCTACTCGTAATTGTTTTTTCTTTGTATAAATCTTAGCCCTTTTATCTATTAGGGCGTTAACTATTGCCCACTTGGGTATATAGTTATTGCTACGATATATTTTCCTTGGTGAATTGGGATGGATTTTTTGAATCTCCCAATGAAATCCAAGCCCCACCTCAAATACAAATCTTGAGGATGCTTTATATATAGACGCATATAATCTCGGTGTAATGGCTTCCATGTGTGTTTAGCATGAGGCCTCTCTTTAATGTCACATCAAGTCCCAGACAACCACTTGTGTGCTTCTTATAAGAAGCTTCATATTTTCTCTTCCATTACATCTTTGTAATATGAGGTGTAGCCCCAAAAGCCTAAGGACACAATTTTTCTTCTATTTATCAACGACATGTCACTATGAAAGCTTGTGACAAAAAAATAACGCTTGTATGTTGTGATAGTGATGCTAGTACAACTAGGAAGCACCGATACGTCCCAGGACCCTTTGTACCTTGGTTGGTACATATTGGGTATGGGTATGGTACTGGTATGTCCTGGGTATGTCCAAATACATTTTGGATGTACCCGGGATGTATTGGTGCCATACATGTTCCAAAAGCTGCACATCGGCTTAACAAACATTTTTTTATTTTGCTCGACTCAGTCAACTTAATCCCTGAAATAACATAAATGAATAAAAAATCAACCCTAACCTCACTCAGTCATTGTCAACGCACAAACAATTCATTGTTGGTATTTGGCAATTTGCAACTTGCAAGTGTAAGAGCAAATGAGAATGAGGCAACCATTGCAAAGAGGGGTTGTTTGGAGGTAGCGATTGCTTGCAAGGTCAAGATTGTTTAGATCTTAAAGGTTGCCATTTTTACATAATTTTGTTGATCATTCAAAGGAGGATTGTCAGGTGACTAGAGGCAGCCATTGTATTTGTTTGAGTTTTATTGCATTGTGAAAGGAGGATCTACATTTGCTAGTTTGGAGGCAATCACAATTTGTTACTAGGTGGCCTTGCTCATTACTGTTTACAGGTATTTTTTATTTAATTCATCTCTTTGATTTTTATTTTTTAATGTTTTTTGATTTATTAAGTTCCATATTTTATTATTAACATTTATGTTACACCAGTACATGTAATCATGATCATGAATGATGTGTGTCATGATCACTCATGATCGTTGTGTTTAAAATTAAAAAAAAACTCATTTACGTTATATATATGTTTTTTAAATTTAAAAATGATGAATTATGTGTAATTTTGAAAATCCTAGACTCTTTGTAACCTTATTCTAAGTTCTAACTTCTGCATATGCTCTTCTCTTGCTGCTAACACGATTTAGAGAATAAAAAACATGGTTAAAAAATTAATATTAATTAGTAAATATTGTCATTTTAATTTTTATCATTTACGTAAATGCAAACTTTTTGTTAACAACGTAACTCAATGTACACTCTCACCTCACGTCTTTATGGCGATCTTGGTGATAAAACAAAGTAGGATGGCATCAAGTTTTGCTTTAGGTGGAGTGCAAAAAGGCCCACAAGGTTCTAAAAACACCGGTTTCTGTGAAATATGACACTGCTTCTCCTCTTTGGAGACATGTGTTAGTGTTGGAAAACATTCTAGGTACTGGGGCTTGTATTTGGATATGCCATAGTTGCCATGTTTAATACAAATCCTTATAAAGTCGACTGAAAATCTATTTGACAAACTATCAAAAGGGAAAATGGAGTACTAAGAGAGCAAGAGGAGGTTGATGAACAAACTGAAAGAAATAGGGCTAGAAAAATGCCTTTGTAAAGAAGGCCTTTAACAAGACCACCCACACCACCATCTTCTACTCATACTTTCATCCAAAATCAAGCTAGCCCACTTGATAACCCTTTACATGAAAAGACCTCACGGAAAACGCCCAAAGGAGCATTAGAAAAATCATTTAATAATGAGAAGAGGGACATTGCTGATGAGCTGTTTGCTCAATGCATTTATAAATGTGGGCTGCCCTTCAATGTATTGAGGTCTTCATATTGACAATAGATATTGAAGGATGCTAATGAAACTCCACAAGGGTACAAAGACCCATGTTACGAAAAGGTTTGAACCACACTCTTGGCGAATGAAGTGGAACACATTTAAACTTATTTGCAGCCAACTAGAGATTCATGGAAGGATTCAAGGGTTTCCATCGTTTTAGATAGGTAGAAAGATACTTGAAATAGGCCCTTGATAAATGTTGTTGCAATATGCCCTCAAGGTGCATGTTCCTAAAAGCTATTGATTGTGAAGGGGAAGTCAAAAATGCACAATTTATCGTCTACATTTTGATAGGGACTATCTAGTCGACGGCCCCCCCAAAATGTTGTCTATGCCATCATGGACAAAGTTAAAAAATTTAAATAAGATAAGATAATTATATTATTGTCCAACGAATGACCACAAAAGTAGGTCAATGAGACTGCACAGTACAATGCCAAAAGAACCAGCAGGGAGACTCGAAAGGGTCATCCGAACAACAAGAGAGGAGAGAAGAGAAAGGAAAGAAGAAGGACAAGCAAGGGCCACAATGGCCACATGAGGACAGATGGATGGAGCCAAAGAAGAGGGGGCAAAAAAAGCCCCATCTCTGACACTATCACCTAACATCCGAGGCTGACTAGAAGTAATTGGTGATATGCGTCTGTTTTGTAGCTGAAATTGTGGAGAGTCTGGAATGTGGGTGTTTGGGAGAAGGACGCGCAAAACGAGCCCTCTGTATCCTCCTGGTTGACCGTGATCCATGGCGGAGGGCCCCTAACCGAGTGCAATCATGAAAGCCTCTGGACTGGGAGGTGGCATCCCAGGTTCTAATGGATCTAGTCTGGGCATCCATACTGGTGTCAAGATGCTACTTGGTGCCCCTTTCCGATGGGAGCTCTGTAAAGAAAGATGTGATCTGTCGAGTAGCATCCTGTCTGGGAGGAGACTGAAGGGTCTCATTCCGAAGCCTGAGAGCCTCCTGTAGGTAGAGAGCAAGATACCGCTGGTCACAATACTTGAAGAAAGTCGTAAATGACAGATTTCTCCCAGAATAGGAAATGTAATCTCCCTCTGATCTCATAGTAGATGGGGCACTTGAAACTGAAGTGTTCCTCCGTTTCAACCTCCTGAAGAGAACAAAGCTGGCAAATCCTCTCTGAGCGTATCAGTTGGTGGTCCTCCACAAGAAGTTTATGAGAGTCCGCTCTGAATTGGCTTAGGGATATGTAGAGTGCCTGCAATCATTGTTGGGAGATATATGTAGGTCGGCTAATAAGCCCATCGTTGACCTCAAGGAAATGTGCAACATAGAAAGCCATCTTGCCATCTTAGAGCAACGCGATTGATTATAGAGGGCATATATGGGCACATATTTTGGACTCCTTGTGTCGTCCGCACCTTAATTTGACGTTGCAAAAGATTAGGAAAATCTAGTGGATCGAGCAAATTTACACAAAGGTAAATGACATTCAGATGTTTATCACAAACCATCATATGTCATAAGTCATATTTGGGAGATTCTTAAGGTTGGAATTGCTGAAGGTTGCAGAGACAAGATTTTCCTCTCACACACTCGTTTTGAGATGACTGGTGAAGGTAAAGGAAGCCTTAAGCAGTATGGTGATCAACAATGTGCGTACATTGTGGAGGTAGTGAAGTGTCCCTCTTTCTAACATAACCATGACGAAGACCCTTGGTCTATTTTGTCTACCCGACGACTAAGGGGTGATCACAAGGGTGACTTAAGTCATATTAAATTATTATAAAGTGCCAACAAAGAAAAAAAGAAATCATAAAGCACTTATATTAATTATTATGAATTAATGATAAAGTGAAAATAGGAAAATGCAAAAAACATTTCAAAAAAAATATTACCCTGGGAAAAATTGGACTTGCCTAGAGAGGAAAGGTAGTTGGGAAAAAACTTTTAATATGAGGAAAATCTGATTGGTCATGATGGGTGGCTATTTGGGTCATAAGTGCTATAAAGGCAAGTTGACTTGCCTTAGGAGGACACCACTTAACTATTCTCTTATTTTTTGATTTTGTTTGAAGCTTTGTCAAAAATATTTTTAAAGACGAAACCCTTTAGAAATACTCTCTTGAGGACGAAAACCCTCTAAGAGATCAAGGGGATTCTCCACCTTGGTGTTTCCATTGTGCATCATTGAAATATCAAATATTTTCAGTTTATTTCCAGCAGATGAATAAAGGAGATTTGCATATTTTTGTCCAATTGTCTGAAGGGAAGCTTGTAGCTGTGTTTTTCTTTATTATCTCATGTGGAGCGACCCACTTCTAGGCAAATCTAGGATGTTTGAAGGCTGTTTTTGATCTGATTTGGAGAGCTATCAATAAAGCTAGTGTTTAGAGACTGAATCAGTCCATTTTCAGAATTTTTGCTGTGCAAAAAGGTACCATTTTTATTTATTTACAAGGGCAGCCTGTCTGCAGATTTATTAAATTATTTCAGACTTGTATCTCAGAAATCTGGTTTTTCTTGCACATTTTGCCCTCATAAATTTAGTATATCAGATTTGAGTGGAAACATTTTTATTTAGTGGTTGATTTCTATGAGTTCTCTTCCTTGCCCTAGTCGCATTTTTCATAGGTAAATCAGATCTGCATCAAGATTAATTGCTAAATCTTTTATAAATTGTCTTTGGGGGTTTGGAATTGCCAAAAATCCAACTGGGATTTAAAAGTGTCCTTTTGGGGACATTAAAGTGGTATCAGAACAGTTAATCCTCCTAGCCTGTAAGGAAAAGAAGCAACGTCTGATTTGAATGCAATTAGCAAAAACCCATATAGTATATCAAAGAAGAAATACTCCAAAGAAGGGGAATATGGATGATAGAGAAAGACCTCCTCCAAATGATGAGCTGAGTTATATGAATGGGATGTTCTCTAGAGGTAATAGAGAACTTCAAAACCGTTTGATGGAGTGACATAGAGATCTTAGAGACTCCTTTATAGGAGCCATTGCTGATTTGGGCAGAGCCTTAGAAGGTATAAGTATTGGGAACCAAGGCAATCATGGTGAAGGAAGCTCTTCTAGCGATCATATGGAAAGGGTTTTAAACAAAACTCATTCCAAATTCTTTCGTGCTAATTTCCTTAAAAGAAATGAGCCACCAGAGGAGAGGGAGCAGCCACCAACACAAGGGTTTGCAGAAGAAATCAATTTATATGGAGATGAGTATGCATCATTGAATCCCAACACAATGGATTTGCGTTCATTCAGAGACTTTTGCCAGCTTAGAAGAAGTGAGAGACCAAGTAAGAAGGTGAGTCATCTTCAAGAACCAAGGAAAGATATTCAACATAGATTGGGTAAGATCACTCTTCCTACATTTGATGGTACAAATAAATGTTTTGCTAGAGCATGGCAACAAAAGTTAGATACTTACTTATCACTAAATCCTATTTATGAAGAAGTAACTCTTAGATTTGTCACCTTGCATTTAGAAGTTGTTGCTCACGAATGGTGGTACCATGGTTTAGTAACACAAGGACATGGCTCCATTACCACTCTTGAAGAGTTTGACAAAAGGCTAACAGAAAGGTTTGACAAGAAAGATCCAGAGGTACATTTCAGGGAGTTGGCACAACTCAAGCAAGAGGCATCCGTGGAAAGGTATGTGATTGATTTTCAGAAATTAGTAGTCATGTTTCAGATATTAGTGAAAGAAGATTAATTGTGTTGTTCAGGGAAGGCTCTACTGAACCCCTTAGCAGTTTGGTAAAGGCTTTTGAGCCTCCATCTCTTCAAGATGCTATCAAGAGATCACTACATCTGGAATTTACAGCGGGAAAGAATAGAAATTTGTAGTTTGGGCAGCAGAAAACATCACGTTTGGGGCAGCAAACAAGTATGTGAACCTCCAAGGACAGCCCCAAATGAGAAACAAGGAGCAGCAGTAGTGGGCAACAAGGGAGAACACAAGAATGGGAAAGAAACAAGTCTGAATTGAAGCAAAAAATGAATTAAGAAGGAAGAAATTATGCTTTGATTGTAAGGACCCATGGACACCCAATCATCGTTGCAAAGGTAAATGATCTATCCATTACATTGAAGTTGTTTCAAATAATGATGAAGATGAAGGAAATGCTGATCCAAAACATCAAGCAAAGGAAGATGAGGTGGTTGTCACAGGTGCTACTTTAGCTACACTAATAGTATTGCCTAGTTTCTATGCTTTCCATGTGAAAGGTGATCTTATTGGGCAAAATATTACCATATTGATCGATAGTGGAGCAACACACAACTTCATTGATGAAGATTTGGTTGCTAAATTGGGTTTGCAAGAAGAAGACTTCCAAGGATTCAATGTGATTGTGGTGGATGGACATTCAATCACATGCACAAAGAAGATTCCTCAACTGTAATTCACCATGGAAGGTCACGAGGTAAGTGATGAATTTTATGTTGTTGGTATTGATGTTTTGGATTTAGTACTTGGTGTACAATGGCTTCAATCCTTAGGCGAATTCAATCAAAACTATCAAACCATGGAGTTGAAATTCAAAGTGCAAGACAAGGAAATTGTTTTGCAAGGAATGAGGAAGAGAGTTCCTCAAAGAATGGCAGACAAGAGCATGATAGGAGTATTCCAAGAAGGGCAGATTACACAAGAGGTGAGTGGTGAAGAAAGGAACATATCATTACAACAACTGATTTATGAAGAAATTCAGCCTTTTGTGGAGCTTGGTGACTTCAAGAGGTATTACAAGCAAAATAATGTCATATATGTTGCATGTTCAGATTTGATTTGAAAAGAGTGATGAATTGGAAGATAAAGTCTGCAGTTAGCATTATGTAATGCCTTGGATACAACCATGTGTATATTAACATCTTATGAATGACAAGTGGTGGCAATTTTTAGCTCATTTAATAGGTACAGGTGCCCGAATCTTGAAACATTTCAGCATGTTTTGTCTGTTGTGCATGACACTTAGACAAAAGAGTTGGAATCGCTTGAGGGTAAGCAATTTGAGGAAGGGAGGACTGAATTGTCCCTCTTTCTAACATAACGATTACAAAGATCGTTGGCCTATTTTATCTACTCGACGGCTATGGGGTGATCACAAGGGTGACTTAAGTCATAGTAAATTATTATAAAGTGCCAAAAAAGAAAAAAAAAATTATAAAGCACTTATATTAATTATTATGACTTAATGATAAAGTGAAAATAGGAAAAAACAAAAAGCATTTAGAAATAATATACCCAAAGGAAAAATGCGACTTGCCTAGAGAGGAAAGGTAGGTGGGAAAAAACATTTAATATGAGGAAAATCTGATTGGTCATGACGGGTGGCTATTTGGGTCATAAGTGCTATAAAGGCAAGTCAACTTTTTTTAGGAGGACACCACTTTACTATTCTCTTATTTTCTGATTTTGTCTGAAGCTCATAGCTTTGTAAAAAACATTTCTAAAGATGAAACCCTTAGAAATACTCTCTTGAGGACGAAAACCCTCTAAGAGATCAAAGGGATTCTCCACCTTGGGGTTTCCATTGTGCATCACTGGAGTAGCAAATATTTTTAGTTTATTTCCAGCACATGAATAAAGGAGATTTGTAGATTTTTGTCCAAGGGTCTGAAGGGAAGATTGCAGCTGTGTTTTCCTTTATTATCTCATGTGGAGCGACCCATTTCTAGGAAAATCTGGGGTGTTTGAAGGTTGTTTTTGATCTGATTTGGAGAGCTATCAATAAAGCTAATTTTTAGAGACTGAATCAGTCCATTTTCAGATTTTTTGGTGTGCAAAAAGGTACCATTTTTATTTATTTACAAGGGCAGCCTGTCTGCAGATTTATTAAATTATTTCAGCCTTGTTGTACCTCAGAAATCTGGTTTTTCTTGCACATTTTGGCCTCATAAATTTAGTATATCAGATTTGAGTGGAAACAATTTTATTTAATGGCTGATTTCTATGAGTTCTCTTCCTTGCCCTAGTCGCATTTTTCATAGGTAAATCAGATCTGCATCAAGATTTATTGCTAAATCTTTTATAAATTGTCTTTGGGGGTTTGGAATTGCCAAAAATCCAACTGGGGTTTAAAAGTGTGCTTTTTGGGACATTACTGGTAGACAAACACAAAGAAATCTGCAAAGGTAAAATGATTGGTCCTTGATGATGAGTGGTGGGCCAAGATTGAGTACTTGCTCGCTTTTACAGAGCCCATTCTATCGATGATCAGATATGTAGATACTGATGCATCATGCACGAGAGAGATTTATGATGGAATAGACTCTATGCTTGAATATATGAAAGATGTAATACAAACAAAAGAGCAAGATCCAATAGAGACCTTCTACAATGAATTCAAGAGTGTTTTCATGAAGAGGTGTAATAAAATGACCACCCCATTACATCTCCTTGCCTATACACTTAACCTAAAGTATTATAGCTCTGAAATATTTGGGCTACTTAACATGAAACCACCATTCCCTAACTTTGAAGTTGCAAATGGAGCTAGGGCAGCATTCAAAAGACTTTTTCATGATCCATCTATAGCCAATGTTGTCCGCAATGAAATGGACATGTTTGTAGCTTCAGAAGGCAACATGGAAGAGGTTGAGGCTCTCTTGAACAAGAACACCATCAGCCCAATCAAATAGTGGTATGTACTTGGCCATGATGCCATGTACCTGCGACCTATCTCCATCCAAATTCATTCATGGGTATAACATTCATTGAAAATTTTAAATTTTATTTACTAAGTTACTAGCATATTTTTTGTACATTCTTAGTATGTTACTAATTTGAAATTTGCAACAATTTTTTTAATAATAGGTGGTTAATAATTCTTATGCAGAGCGGAATTAGAGTATTTATGCCTTTATCCACTTAGCTAAACGAAACAAGTTGGCATCCAAAAAGTATGCTGATTTGGTATATGTGCATTCCAATTTGCGCCTCTTGTCACACAAGTTTGAGGACTATATTAGAGGTCTTCACAAACTTTGAGATATTCTTACAGAGACTACAAACTTGGAAGTTTCTGCAACTGTTCTTGCCCAACTTTCAATATTTGATGGTGAAGATGATATTCAAGGGAGTTCACAAGGAGTGGAGAGCGGAGCTACTGAAAGTGGAGCAAGCGGGAGTGGCATGCGGAATATCATTTTGACGAAAATCTAGATGATATATTCTAGATTATTTGTATTATCATTGTCATTGCCACATGATTAATGAAAAATGTTAAATTTTAAGCTATTGAATGTTTTGAGCATAGTTGGAATACTCGCCTATAACTCGCCGAGTTATTAAAAACTCGCCAAAAACCATGCAAAACGAGTAACTCGCCATAAAACTTGCCAAAAAGGTTAAAAAAAAAAACTCGCCGAGTTTTGGCTAGATTGACGAGTATTCCCGAGTATTCGCCAAGTTTTGCCGATTATTCCTGAGTATTGGCGAGTATTCCCGAGCACGAGCAAATTTATGTTTTTTAAAGAAATTTGAGTATTTCTTAAGTTGCCGAGTATTCCCGAGTATTGGTTGAATATTGGCGAGTTTTTGCCGAGGTTTTTTATTGGGGTCTGCCGAGTATTTGCCAAATGCGAGTATTCCAACTATGGTTTTGAGCCTTGATCCTACTATATTTTTCAAGTTTTGTATTTCTTATGGACTAAAAATAAAGTAAAATGAGTACATATATATATATTCTAAATTTACAGGCATACCCAAGACGTACCATACCCAAGGGATTTTAAAAATCGACGTACCCAAGTACCCGTACTCGTACACATATCTTGGCAACTTCGTAGTACAACAAAAACTGAATAGTTGCTCACTAGGGACATTGTCATCCATTGCCACATGGTGCTCACTTGAATTAATAATTAATAGTTGATTACTGATTGGCAATGAATTTTATCCATCTGTAGCGTGGTGGAACAATATTCAATTGCGGGAATATACTTCCGCTCACACGAACATAAAGCATTGTCTTATTTCGCTATAACAGTTTCTTTTGTTCTCGATACTATTGTTGTGATATGTGATCATTTTTTTATATATGTTTTGATTGAAAAAATGATTTATTTGTTTAGTTGTATAGGGGAGGAATTTATGTTGATTTAGCGACCTCAATATTTGCAACATCAAAAAGGGTATTTTCTAATTGGTCAATTTGTCCTAGGAAAATGTGTGATCTGTACTATTTTTTTTGTGTTATATATTGACTCATCACTTTACTGAACAGGAATTTGGGCACAAAGCTGCATTTTACCACGGGTAACATGGATCCAGAACACCGCGCATATGTCCAAAGGCAGTGGAGCAAAGATGAAATCAACATAATTTGTGCGACGGTGGCCTTTGGAATGGGTATGGATTATTTTGAATATGCAAAGTGGCTTCTCTTTGTTGTTTCCAGAAATATGTTCAAAGTTGATTTCTGTTTCAGGTATTAACAAACCGGATGTGAGGTTTGTTATTCATCATTCCTTGCCAAAATCGATTGAAGGTTATCATCAGGTAAAACATCTTTTCATGTTTCTATTGTTTTTCTCCTCAAATGGAAAACCTCGTATTCATTTCCAATCATAGAAGAATGTAATTTTGTATTATGTGGAATGCTCAGGCTTTATATTTGTATAAACAATACAAACGTATATCTATTTCACTTTTTTCTCTTTGAATTGTGAATAGGAATGTGGTCGAGCTGGTCGGGATAACCTTCCTTCATCATGTATTCTGTACTACAACTATGGTGATTATGTAAGTTTAAAATAAGGGCATTTGCCTCAAAAACGTACTTATGAGCTTGAGAACCAAAGCTGAACTTTTCAAATTCATTACAGTTTTTCTGATGAAATAGATCCGAGTAAAGCACATGCTTACACAAGGAGCTTTGGAGCAAAATGCGATGCTCTCTGGAGCAGGTCGTGGAGCTTTGAGAAATTCGGGGAGTATATTAGAGACAAACCTTGAGAATCTTTTGCGAATGGTAATTTTTTTAAATGATTGAATTTTTGACTTGTTAATTCTTTAAAGAACAGACTGATGCATGACAAGGGTTTCTTTTGTGTGCCAGGTTAGTTATTGTGAAAATGATGTGGATTGTCGAAGAGTATTGCAACTTGCTCATTTTGGTGAGAAATTTGATGCCTCCAACTGCAAAAGGACTTGTGATAGTTGCAGCAAGATGATAAATTTTGTTGAGGAGGATGTGACTGATGTGGCAAAACAGTTGGTTAGTGGATAACAATTCCTGTTTTGTATTTATTTGGTTTCCTATCCTTGTGGCTTATATGGAAGTGCTGGACTTATCTTGCTACTTCATTTTTGCTGTTTGGAGTTTTATGTCAGTAATATTTGAATGTACAGGTACAGTTAATAAAGGCAATGGGTCAACGTTTCTCATCGTCTCATGTGCTCGATGTCTTTCGTGGCTCTATGTGTCAACAAGTAAACAGTACCGATGATACATAAGTTTCACTGGTTTTCATAATCAATTAGTAATTTATTTCGTTCAAATTAATCATTTCTCAAATTGGCTGTTGTTTAGATCAAAAGGCACAAGCATGAAACACTGAATCTTCATGGAGTTGGTAAAAATCTTAGTAAGGGAGATGCTTCACGTATATTGCATCGCTTAGTTCTTGAAGACTTTCTTACTGAAGATGTCATGAAGAGTGATGTTTATGGATCAGTGTCATCGATTCTCAAGGTAATTATGCTAATTCTTTTTAAATTAAGACATTTCATTTGGAATTTGTGCATATTGTTTGCATGTTGTTTTATCTTGCTCTATTAATTGGCATATGGGAAATCATTTTGCTGACTGACACTTTTCTCTACAGGTCAATGAAAGCAAGGCAAGAGATCTCTTCTTAGGGTGCCAAAGGTTTCTTGTGAGGTAGTTTCCACCTGATAAGTGCATAAATGTAAACTATCTTATTGTGAATTTCTAATGGGCCATTTTGCTAATTTTTACATTATTTTTTCTCTTGATATGTAAATTAAACTTTGTATTGATTTTGCCTACATTACTGGGTGTCGTGCTGGAGGCCCCAGTACCCATCCCGGCATAGAGCGGGTTATGGTACTGACACCACTCGGAGTACCTCCTGTGTGATTACCGGATTCTTCTATTATTCTGAGTTTTGCATGGATACAACACTGTTATGCCCAGGTATGACCCAGGGTCTCCAGTAATACCTTGGGTCTTTGGTATGTACCCAACTGTCCATCTAAAGACGTAATAGAAAGATTAAAAAAAGAGAAATAAAATCTAAACACAACTAACTAAAATGTCATTATGTCATTATTCCTGTCCTTGTTTCATTTGGATGCTCTTGCTAAAACAATATAATGATTTGTTCACATAGTTTTTGAGCGACTATAACCACTAACCACTAATACCAAATGAGTAATTACGTGATATATTGCATAGGTTTATATTATATGCTCAGAACAGGAAATAGTTAGTGGTTATAGTTGCTCAATTAGTTAGTGGTTATAGTTATAGTTAGTGGCTATAGTGGTTATCAATTATCAATACTTTTTCTTGTTTTGGTTTATTTCATAGTTACCATGTTTGAAAAGTTTGGGTTGTTCGGACATGGAAAAAAGTTTGGAAGTTCGGAATTTGCAAAAAATTCGGTTCGGCTTGGTATGGTTCAAAAAATATAAATTTAAAAATAATATAAAAATGAATAATTATCCATACTTGCTTTTAAAAAATCAATCACACATACAAATATATAAACATACAAACTAAGTCACAAGGTTCGTGTTTATGTTCGTATTCAGCGACGATTAAATTCGAAACATATTCGTCCGCCAATATCCTATAATAAATAATCTAAATTACAAATAAATAAAAACTCTAAACTGAATATTTATAGTAAATTATTTAATATTAACTATCAATACCAATTAATTTAAAATAAATATTAACAAATAACACATTAATAAAATTAGCTAGAAATAAATTTTAACTAAGTAATGCATATTAATAAATTTTAACTAAGTAATGCATATTAATAAATTTAAAAACAAAAAACAAAACATTCAAATATTAATATTAAATTATTAAATACTAATTATCAGTATTAAAATAGTTAAATGAAAATATTAACTAAGTAATACGTACTAATAAATTAATAAAAAAATAAAAGCGAAAACAAAATATAAATCTAAAAGCTAATAACATAAACATGCATGTTAAACTAACTAAATATTAATAACTTTAAGAAAGAAAGTAAAAAATAAAAATAAAACATAAATTTAAATATTAAAAGCTAATAAACCTAAATGTTATTTTAGCTGAGTGTTATGCCAAAACTTTAAAGCAAATAGAAAATTGAATTGAGCTCCACTCCACGGCAGTACTTCGATGGCACAACACAACGTTTTCCACGCAGGGCATAAAATCTTCCATTGCAATGGTATTTCTAATATACGGTTCCACAAGCTTTCATTGCATGGTCAGTGTCACAAACCCTCGCTGGAATGAGGTGAGGCGATAACAACAAATTCTTACAAAGTTGCAGGCTTCAGCGTGAAAAACCAGACTATACGAATATTGTAGCAATTAGGCTGCCGCTTTAGCTTTTAGTTTTTAATGTATTTGATCTAGGGTTTTCTGTTTAGGTAGATATTTATTTATTATTCAAATAAAAAAAATTAAAGTCAAAAGTTAAAACGAATTTACCGAACATGTTTGATTTTTCCCAAAAATTCGTTCCGCTCTGAATTTTGACCATGTTCGGATGAATATGGTAACTATGGTTTATTTTATGCATATAACATTGATAATATGGTTAATTTTGTTTATATTTTTAATATATTTGTATTTTTTTAGATTTTTGTACGGCTATATCCAAGCCGTATTGAACCTGAGGTCAAAAAGAAAAACAGTGAATCTCTATACCCGTATTTGAATCCATAAAGGAAACTTAGGATATCACTCATTGAAATTTTGTAATAAGTAAGAAAAATCGGAAATTTTGTAAATTTTGGTTTTATAAAGAACTGGAATATTCAAAGGTAAGGTCTGGGTGCCCCCCATGCATGCAATGCATTATTACTGAATGTTTTAATTTAAGAATATTTTAAGCTGATGAAGTATGAATTCTACTCATGTCTTCTTTAGTACCATACATTATAGGAGTATGCTATATAGTTAGCTAGCATGCATTCACTCATGTCCAAGGCCATTTGACATGTAATTCCAAAGAATCTAAGCATAGAATATTATTTCCTTTAAGTACCAACTATGTTTCTAAATCGAACCCATGCTTGAAAACCTACCCATGACTGGTAAATGTTTCCACGGTGATCATTATCCTAGCTTTGAAGAAGGTGTAAAGCCTTTACCGTGACTGGTAGAAGTCGTGTTTTTGTTCTCTCCCCTACCTTGACCCTCGGGGGTCGGGAAGGGTTTCTTTCCTTCTGCAATCATTGTTTTTCAATTCTCTTGCTGTATCGTGCTTTCTCCTCTGTTTTATCTCTTTTTGGCTTTCCTGACCACTATGGGAAATGCAAAGAAGATACCCACCTCTTCAAACAGGGGCAAACAATCATTCCGGGATGCACTTCGTGGCCCCTCCTCTTCAAAATATGACCACAAGGAATTTTCAAAAACTACCACTACATATGCCTAAATTTGATCCAAGAAAGAATGATAAGGGATGTTTACGAGCAAGTGATGGTGTCCCAGTCATTCAGCTCAAGAAGGAAGATGTGCAAAATAATTTTCATGAATTAGAAAATCGAGGATTGATTATCAGATTTCTTGGATTTCGTCCACCATTATTAAGTCTCAAAGAATGGGGGAAGAAAACGTCGCAAACTAAAGGTGAGATTACTCTTTCTGTATGCCCTAATGGCTATTTCCTTGCAGTTTTTACTTTAGTAACAGACAGGGAATATGCATTCCAAGGACGGCCATGGTTTATGGGCCGTGCAAGTTTATTTATGAAATCCTGACATCCCATGTTCAAACTGGAGGAAGAGCTACCTTCGGTATGCCCTAGTCTTCAAGTGGACAATGAAGAAGAAAAAAGTGGATGATCTGATGGAATCACAGGTTCCAGAAACACAGACAAACAAACAACCAACAGCAGCAGCTACATCGCAGCCAATGGATATACAAAATCAAATGGTAATACTTTCAAGCTACTCCTAATAATTGAATGCCCAGCCAGGAATAAAAAGCTATCAAAGAAAAACTAAATTTAATGACAAGTTTCAGGAACATAATCAAGACCAGAAAGAAATGGAGGAACCTGGAAAAGGCTTTAGTAATAAGGGATAATAACAAATCACATCAGGAAGCACATTCTTTAGGAATGGAGCAAGAACAGAACAAGAAATTCAAAGTAGATACTAATATAAAACTGGGAAGGAAATCCAACCAGCTTAAGATTCAACAGGAAGGAACAAAAGTTGACTGGATTATGAGAATGTACCCTTCCGGTGCAAAAACATTGTCAATGAATACGGACATTTAGTGAAAGATTGCACTTCTAAAATGCCAAGAGATCAAAGGAAGATGGCACAAAAAACCATCAATGGTTAGATGGATTTGTTACTTCCGAAGAAGAAGCAAATCACAAACATCTCTAATAAGGAACAGGTTGGAATTAGCAATTCAAACCAGATATGCTAGTCTTCAAATGGATAAAACAAATGAAGAAGAAAAAGTTAGGATGATCTGATGGAATCATAGGTTCCAGAAACACAACCAGCTAGACAAACAACCAACAACAACAACTACATCGCAACATTCTCAATGGATATACAAAATCAAAGTGGTAATCTTTCAGGCCAAAAGAATCCTAATAATGCTAATGCCTAGTATTCAGGACTAAAAATGCACCTTATCAAAGAAAAACTAAATTTAATGACATTCTTTCAGGAGGCCAAGTTATCAAGACCAGAAAGAAATGGAGAACCTGGAAAAGGCTTTAGTAATAAGGGATAATAATAAATCATATCAGGAAGAACATTCTTTAGGAATGGAGCAAGAACAACACAAGAAATTCAAAGTAGATGCTAATATAAAACTGGGAAGGAAATCTAACCAGCTTAAGATTCAACAGGAAGGACAAAAGCTGAGTGATTCAGGAGCAATTAGGGATCTGTCTCATTACATGCAAAAGCATTCTCAATGAAGATTATAACATGGAATGTCAGAGGTTTGAAGGGTTCCCCTTCAAAGTTTCAAGAGATTAAAAGAATGATAGCACAACAACAACCATCAATGGTTAGTATTCAGGAAACAAAAGCTTCCATCCATGCACCTTATTTCCACTATGGCTGAGAATATGTGGCCTAAATCCCAACATATCTCTATTAACTCTTCTGGGGCTTCTGGAGGCCAAGTTACTCTTTGGGATCCAAGGTCAATTTCTGTTCTCAACTCATGTGCTTTGAAAGGTATGATCTGTTTACATGTTCTTAATAAAGAGGAAAATCAGCAGTCCCTGGTTTGTAATGTATATGCTCCTACCTCTATAGAAGAAAAGAGACAACAAAGGAAAGGTATGAATTATATAATTCGGTCCTTCCCTCATTTACCACTCATTTTTGGTGCAGATTTTAATACTATCCTTAACATGTCTGAAAAACAAGGAGGGAAGACTCACCTGGATGCTAGTTCAAATGAGTTAAATCAGTTCATTCAATTTCATAATTTAGTTGATGTGTCATATTGAAAATGGGACTATGACATGGTCCAACAGAAGACAAGGACACCATTGTATTCTTGAAAGGCTGGACCGTTTTCTTATTTCAGAAGAGTGGTGGCTCACAGGAGATGCTCTCTAAAGCTTGGATTCTTGATAACAGTGGTTCTGACCATTGGCCGGTATGTCTGCAAAGAGGAAAAACTCTTCATGTCAAAACTCCTTTTAGATTCCAGTTAATGTGGCTTCGTCATGCTCATATCAATGACCTTGTAAAGAAATGGTGGATGGAAGGGAATCCTCGGCATGGGACAAATATGTTTAAATTTGCCAAAAAGATGAAATACCTCAAGGTCTGGCTTAAGAGATGAAATTGGACAGGTTTTGGAGATATAGCAAAAGAAAAAGAGAAAATCCGAAGAGAGTTGGAAAAGATTAATGAGGTACATCGTACCACAGGTATTCCTATGGATCTATTTAGGAAGGAATGCAGTCTGAGGGAAGAACTAAATGAATGGGAAATTCGCGAAGAAATTATGTGTAGACAAAAGTCTAGAATTCAGTGGCTAAAGGAAGGTGACAAAAACACATCCTTCTTTCATAAGACATTATTGTCTAGAAGAGCGCATAATTACTTTCATTTCCTATCACGAGAAGGTGGGGCTAAGGAATCTTCACTGAAAGGTATGCAACAGATAGCTAGTCAGTACTTTCAAGATTTATTTTCAGCTCAATCTCTGGATATGACAGCTCAACAAAAGCTTTTAGCTCTGCTCCCCAAACAAATTAACCAACATGATAATGAGAAGCTTATGCAACCAGTTACGAGAAGAGGAGCTTCGGAAGATTGTTTTTAGTATGTAGAAAGGAAAAACTCCGAGGCCGGATGGTTTTCTGATTGAAATTCTTTTAGACCTTTTGGGAAATAATAAAATATGATTTATTACAGGTGGTGGAAGAGGCGAGAACAGCTAAGACCATTCTGAAAGAATTGAATAAAACCTTTATAGCTCTCATTCCGAAAGCTAGAGAGGTTGAAGATATATCTGGATTCTCGCCCTATAGCACTCTGCAATGTAGTATATAAGATAATAACAAAAATTATAGCAGAGAGACTGAAACCTTTGCTGACAAAAATTATTTCACCTGAACAAGGTGGATTTGTGCCAGGGAGACACATTCATGATGAAATAGTGCTTGCCCAGGAAATTTTACATTCAATGGAAATTCAGAAAAAGCCATCAATGTTCATCAGGTTGGATTTATCTAAAGCATTTGACAGGGTGGATTGGACTTTCCTTAAAAGTCCTGGAGTTTGGTTTTTCACAAGAATGGATACAACTTGCTTTTCCACAGTCTCCTTTGTTGTTTTAGTTAATGGTTCCCCATCAGAATTCTTTGGAGCATCAAGGGGAATAAGACAGGGGGATCCATTATCCCCTTTCTTATTTATCATACTTGCTGAATGTTTGGGCAGATTGTGTCGAAAGGAGTGTCAGGAAAAGAACATCAATGGTGTAAAATTGGCCAAAAATGTTCAACCTTTATCACTTCTTCAGTTTGTGGATGATTCCTCGATGATTAGTCGTGCTACGTCGGTTGAAGCTAACATATTCAAAATACTCTTCAATCATTTTCATCAGCCACTGGTCAGAGTATAAATAGTGGAAAATCCAATATTTACTTCTTCCATTGTTCTCAAAGACAAGAAGAACAAATTTTGCAAATTCTTCAATTCCAAAAAGGAGATCTTCCTATGAAATATTTGGGTATTCCTCTAGCTCCCACTAAGCCCAAGGACTGGAAATGGTTAATTGACAAATTTGAACAAAAAATACAAAAATGGACAAACAAATGGTTATCTACAGGAGGAAGGATGACTCTCATTAAGGCAGTATTCCAAGCTATGCTGGTTTATGTGGCGTCTGTTTTAAATATTCCTGGTACTATTTTGAAAAAGATGGATTCCATTTGTCAAAAATTTCTTTGGAGTGGAGCTAAGGAAAAGAAAAAGATGGGCATTGGTGAAATGGACATCTCTCTGCAAACCAAAACAACACGGAGGGTTGGGATTTTTGTCATCCATTCAACAAAATATTGCTTTGGCAGGGAAATTATACTGGAGGCTTATAACTTATCTTGATGATTTGTGGGTTGTTAATTTCAGAGGTAAATATGCAGAAAGTAGCCGACCAGAGAGAATGATCAGGATAGATCTTCCTAATAAAGGGTCTCCAGCTTTAAGGTTCATTAAATATGGAGAAAACTTGATTAAAAACAAGTTGTTCTGGATTGTTCATAATGGTCAGTCAGCCAATTTTTGGACGGATTCATGGGAAGGGCATCCCCCCATTTTAACTATCTTCCCTCAACTTCATCCTATTAAGGAACAAATGCAAGCCAAGGGATGGATTAAGATACATCATTACTTACAGACAAATATTCAGCCTTGGGGTAAGGAGACACAATGGAAACCTATTAAGGATTGGCCTATGAGGATAGAGCAGGAAGATCAGACCTTGCTTACCAAAACTCTGGCAGAAAGATCTCTTCTACTGTTAGAGGACCCTGATGAACTTGGATGGGGAGGCAGCTCTTCAGGGAAATATGATGTAGCTTCTGGATATGATTCCCTCATTACAAGTTGTACTCATCCTCAAAAAGCCTTGTTTCAGCGAATCTGGTAGCCTGAGATATGACCTAAGGTAAGTTTCTTTCTTTGGCTTATCATTCACAAAAGGTTTTTAACTAGGAGATAGGCTTAAAAAAAGAGGTTTCAGAGGACCTTTTAGATGTGCACTTTGTAATCAAGATGAAGAAACTTTGGATCATCTTTTCTTTCAATGCCCATGGGTTTCTGAATTATGGATACAATTGACATGGTTGATGAAACTTCAATGGAATAGTTTGGAGTCCCTGATACAGATTAATGATACTTGGAAGAAAGCAATTCCCACAGGACAAAATTTGATCCCAGCTGTGTGGAGTGGAATTTCTTTACTCCTTTGGAATACATGGAAAGAGAGGAATTATAGAATATTTCGCCAAAATAGCAGAGAAGGAATATATGTTTGGGAAAAGATAAAAAAGCAACATGACAGAGAGCCTCAAACATAAGATCTCTTTACCTGATCAACCCTCTCAAGTATGGGAGCATATCTGTCCGACAATTATCTTTGGATCCCAAGGAAGCCACCAAGCCACGCTTCCAAATGAATAAGAAAAAGATAACTGTTCAAGCTACTCTAGTGCAAGAGGGAACAACTTTTGATGGGGTGATAAATACAGATGGAGCTTCTAGGGGTAATCCTGGCAAATCAGCCATGGGAGGGATTGGATGTAATAGAGATGGAGAAATTCATTTCCTATTTGCTGAAAACTTGGGAACCTCTACCAATAACATGGCTGAAATTAAAGCTATTCATAGAGGGAATACAGGAGGCTATTAAAATAGGATGGCGAAAGATCAAAATCCAATCAGACTCCATAATCATGATGAACTTATTGAGTGAGTCTAGGAATGGTCATCCTCCGCAGTGGAGAATTGCTAAGGAAGTTTGTCAAATAAGAAATCTTCAGCGAAAGGTTCAAGAAATTCAGTTCACCCACATTCCAAGACATAATAACAAAGTTGCTGATGGATTGGCAAATTGGGCTCCTTGACAACGAGGACATATTCTGCTACGGGTCACCTCCTCTATGGTGGTCAACATAGATTCAAGAAGAAATCTAGGAAAATCATAAACCTTGACTCTTCTTAATGATTATTCATTTTGTCATTTTTGTTTATAGTGCTAGGGATATGGCTAATAGTTTCCATGCCTGGCATGGTAGAGTATGTAATTCAACTTTTACTTCAATATAATGGGTGACTTTAAAAAAAAAAAAAAAGTACCCGCTATGTTTGCATCTAAATCTCCAAGGAAGCCCTAGACTATGATAAGAACCACACAATTGTGGAACTCTTGTATGACAGATAGTTCAAACTCAATAACTAACATGTGGCCCCTACCATTTCCAAGATGATTCCAAGTTAACAAGAGATGACCTCAGAATCTCATTTTTTCTCATATTTTTGGTAGTGGGTGGCAGTTTGTCCTTGATGGCTTCCCATTTCTAGGATATATGCCGAACATTGTGACATGTTGTACATAAGTATGTATTGGGTGTTTGTCAAGACGAGGATGTCCTTGTTTTTGGGTACACGAGACGTGGGCAAACCTTATGCAGTTATCCTTCACTATGGTTGGGATTTAACCCCAGTTTGAGCAATGCTCCTGTGGGCTTATGTGTTCCACAGAAAATTTGAAAATGTAGTAATGATTTTTTAAAACATCTATGAGTTCTAAATATACATTCTTTAAGTGTATGTATGTATGTAGGTACGTATGTATGTGTGTCGCACACACACACACATACGCATGCATAGATGGACCCACACACACGTGCGCCCACACAATCACCCACACACATGCACACACACACACACACGCACGCATGCACGCGCGCACACACGCTCACACACACCCACACACACACGCACCGACGCACTGTGTGAATGCATGTTCGCGTGTGTGTGTCAACTATGCATGCATATGTGGGAACTTGAATCTTGAAAAACCTCTTCTAGATCCCTTGATCTTGGACACAAGAGCCGTAGAATGGGAACAAGCTGTTGACCATGAAAACATCCCTTTATGATGTAGATTTTGTCGTGAGCATGGATCTTTGGCTGAGATGTGCCCCTCAGTCACTAGAAACTTCTCAGGCTGATCCAACAACTTCAAGCACAAACAGATAGAAAAGAACACCCCAATCAGGCAAATACACAAAGTCGTGATCAAACCCTCTAAATAAATCCTAATCCAATGGCAGAACAAGAATGAACAGCTGCAAAAGTCCCACACGAGGAAAGAAAAAATCTTCTGTAGCAGCACAAACTTCCCAACAAGACTCTTTCAAGGTTTTAGCAGATCTAGATACCGATAACTTGGATCCGCTAGAAAGCACCCCAAAGGCCTCAATCAGCAAAAAAAATCTTGTCAATTTGCAAGCAAATCAACTTGTAATTACTAAAGGTAAGTCTCCTCTCCAAATTGCTTTCTCATTGACAGTAACTGATTTCGAATCTTCCATGAGAAAACAAAAGATTCATAGCCCACAATCCTTATCATATAGGTTTGGTCCAAAAAAACTTAAATCTATGGTCACCGAAGAAAGCTAACAGCTTGCAGAAAAAAAGGAACCCATCATTTGACACAATCAAAAAGTGGAAGAAGCCACTGAAATGGACTAGGATTCTCTCGCAGGATCAAGGGGTTCCTATCTCCCAACTATTGATGGAAAAACAGGGGCTGAGCATCGCTTCCAACCAAGTTGTTTAATGCATGTCATCTGATGGAATGCAAGAGGATTGGGGGCTTAGTGTAAACATCTCTCTCTAAAAAAAGGTGAACATTTACCAAATAGACAAGGTTTTGCTACAAGAAACCATCACTACTGCTTCCAAAAAGAGACTCAACTTCTCCATGTAATGGAAAACCAAGCCATCAATCTTTTTCCATGCATCTTGTACAATGATCCGATGCCATCGTTCCTGGTGTGCAATTTCAACAAACCAATCCTTCCCATGAGGAATTGTAGGTGAATTCTATTCTTATGAAATGCAATTAAAGTTTTGTATTATCAATGCATATATTCCTTTTCAATGTAACCATAAAATCATTCTTATGGATCAACTCAAAAGTTGGATTCTTCTATCCAATTTGACTAACCTCATTATGATGGGAACTTGAACACAATCAAAGTTCCGAAGTACAAAAAAGGTGGCGCAAGCTTTAATCATAGAACAACTGTGGCCCTTATAAATGGTGAGATGAAAACCTCTTTGATGGACATGGAATACACTTAGGGCACTGCACTTGGAGTAATATAAGAAAAGGGAATAATATATTGTAAACAAAATGGACTGCATCATGATATCTGACCAATGGATTACAACGGGGAATGCAATTTGGTAGTCAGGTCAGCAACTCCACACTTTCTAAGCAATAGTCCGTCTCATTTTAAATCCAAATAATCGCCCTTCAAAGAAGACAATCACAACTCCAAATTGAGAAAATTTGGCTCTCCCACCCTCAGAGAGATCAAAATATCCTTCAATGATGGAAGGAATTAGATCACATTTAATGATACCGAATATAAAAATTCATGGACAACATCAAATAATCTCGAACAAAAATTGAAACATTCAAATAGAGGTGAATATGAAAACATCTTTTAACAGGGAACCTATCTCCATGACCAACGAGGAGTTATACAAAAACTCATCGGAGATGGGATTAATGCACAACTTGCCATTCAATATAATGAACTTACTATATCGCACGAGGGAATACACAACAATAGATCACAATTCAGTAAAGGGCATGAACATTGTAATGTCCCTTTCCGGGCTGAAACTTAAAAACAAAGGAAATAACACAAACCTCAATTGGAAGTAAACTGAATTTTATGACAGCCAACTGAAAATTTTTATAAACCCTAGCAATGAACTGAAGTTGCATTTTAGGGCATCAAACATCATCTAAACAAGCTGAAAATTGATGTATAAATTTTCCAAAATACTATACTCAACAAATGGAACAAACACCAAGCAAAAGCAATCCAAAGTATATGAAAATTTGGAAATTCTATACAGCTGTAATTAAATTCATGACAACAGATTTACAGCTCACAAGAATGGCTGTAAATAGAGATTCCAAGCACCAAAAATCGCATGAAAGTGTGCAATCGGCCTCTAAAATTATGAGGACTATGAATATCGACTCCAAATGAAGAAATGTGCCCCTAGATGACACCCAACTCTATCTCCACGCAAGTCGCCAATGTAGGAGGGTCCAAAAATGGTGATCAAACCCTGACAGCTCTTCTTCAATCAAACCCTCGCTGAAAATCTGCAACATCAATCTTATTGAAGCAATTTGGAAATCCCGGAATGGAGAATCCCCAACAAATTGAAGAGTTTTTGCTCTTAAGTGCAAGTAATTGAGCAGTCAGCCCAAAAACCATGCAAAGTTATTTTTAGACAAGATGATGATGCACAAATGAGCCAAGTGAAACCTTTATATAGCTCATATGTGATGCCAAATCTCTAAAACAAGACCCCCATGAGGACTGAGATATGTTTCTCCTTTATTTTCAAGCACGCACTCCAAAGACCGACCTCTTTATGAAAATTTAAGTTTCTTTTTCTTTTCTTTTTCCCTTTCCATCTCCTTTTTATTTTTATCCTTTTTGCCGACAAAAGAAATGAGTATTAAAAATACCTTTATATTAATAATAATATTAAGTTGCCCCTAAAATGGTGAATTGACCAGGCCCAACTTAAAATATTACTAATTATTTTATTTTAGAAAATGGGACATTACAAACACTTGAACAGTAATAACTCACAAATAAGATCATAATAGAGTAGAATAGAGCAGATACACACTATATTGAGTGAATTGAAGATCATAATATTAAAATATATGGCTGAGCCGCTTTGAGGGGGAAACTTCTACAATCCTTACAATAAGAATAGAATTTGTAATATGATCTTCCAATACTCAACATTTATCATTACCTTTCATATATACCATAATTAGGCCATGATAACTCAATCCAATGAGGCCAACTACTCCCACCAATATGCAATGTAGAGATTATCAAGTGACTAAGTCAAAGTTTATGTGCACCATAGGTTGGCCGCACATATCTTGATACAACCAATATGCTAAGGGCATTGCATGCCCCTCACCCTTCACACAAGCGTTATTCTCATCATTGACTATATGTGGATGCTTCTATAGAAAAGCTTCACCTTCCCATGTTCTATCTCCCTTGGGAAGGCTTGTCCACTTGATAAAGTATTTTGTGATCACCCTAGTCCACTGCCTCATTGTTCATGTTGGAGAATCACTTTCGGTGTTAAGATGATTCTTCCCTCTTCATTAAGTTTTGGTAACTCTATTTGGGTTGGAATCTTCTGACCAATGACTTTCCTCAAACAAAAAAATGAAAGACTGATTGTTTGAGGTAGCTCCAATTTGTATGTGATGTTGCCTATCATTTGCAAGATCTGATAAGGGCCATAATACCTAGTTGAAGGTTTTTTATCCTTTTTTTGTTACTTCAATGAAATTTGCTTATACAGATGCACCTTGTTGGGTTGAAACCTTACTACTTGTCTAGTTCTTCCTAACAATTCGTCACAACACTCTTACCAACTGGCATTTCACTTCAGGTTTCCCTTAATTGCTCACTTGATGTGCAATTACCGAGCCTTTGCTCTTTTGGTTGCTGCAACTAACAGGCATCCTAACTCCATTAATGGAGCTCTAGATACTTCAAGTATGTTTAGAGTAACATGCATCTAACATAAATAAGAAATCACATCCCTTTCCTTATCTTGATAAATTTAAACATTAACAATAACCAGGTATAACATTCATTCCATAAGCCACTAATGCAGTATAAATTATAGAGTAAACATAGATTAATTTAAGAATATCACAGGTCTCCATGTATTACTTCCATAGCTTGGTTACAGTGCTTTCTCTGTCAAAGTACATGAATACAATCTCTTCTCATTTCGGCAGCATAACCTTACTCTATAAACCAACTCCCAAAGTTGTGCTTGAGGCATGTTTTTATAGGAACCACACATTGCCTTGATCCTACAAACCAGTTCCTAACTAGCTGTTAAACATTGTTATCCCCATAATTTTGTCAACAAATTTTATCGATAGTCCTAAGAACTAGATTTGCTCGTGTGTCAACTGTCTTTCTCTCTTCACACTGTGTTTGGTGTTGACTTTCTGCAGATTTCGCTCCGTGAATGTGTAATGTCCCCTAAAGGACACTTTTCACCCCCAAACAGTTTTGAGGTAAAACCCTCAAGCCAACAAAAAACTTTTAAAGATATAGCAATTATTTTTAATGCAGATTTGATTTATAATGGAAAAATGCAACTAGGGCTATAGAGAAAAATTCATGAAATAAGTCATAAACCCACTAGATATTTAGCCTAAACAAATCAACAATATTTATAATGATAGAATCATGAAACACATACCCGAATATAGCTCCAAATCAGGCTGAAATAATTTTATAAAATCTGCAGACAGGTTGCCCTCAGACACAATTGAAAATAATATTTCCTTGACTCCAAGAAATTCTGAAAATGAAGGTTCTGATTTATAAAAATCAGCAAGATAGTCTGCAACTGAAAACAGATCCAAAACAGCCCCTAAACAACCTAAACCGGCTCCTTAGGTGGTCGCTCCACCTGAAAAATGGGCATAGAAAATAATGGCACTTTTCTCTTTTCAAGTCCTTGACAAAATCTGCAATTTTATAGCCTTCAACTGCTGGAAAATACTAAAAATATACTGAAAATCCAATGATGCACAATGGAAACCCCAAGGTGGAGAATCCTCTAAGTCTCTGGGAGGGTTTTCGTCCTCACGAGATTATCTCTAAGGGTTTTTCGTCCTTAGAAAATATTTTGTAAAGCCCTTGGCTCAGACAAAAATCAAAAATTTATAAAATAGCAAGTGATGCCTCTCCAAGCAAGTCCCATTGCTTAAATAGAAGAATTGGGCCTAATGGCCACCTCCAACAACCAATCAGATTTTTCCTCTTCAATTAATGTTTTTTCCCACTTGCTTTCTCTCCCTAGGCAAGTCGCATTTTCCTTTGGGTAAATTCTTTTTGCTTGAATGCCTTTTTCCTTTTTTCTTTTTGCCTTTTTCTATTTTTAATTTATTATTAAGTTCATAATAATTTATTATAAGTGCCTTTATAATGTTTATATTTTATTTTTGCACCTATAACAAAATATTATAACTTAAGTCACCCTTGTATTCACCCCTTAGCCGTCGGGTAGATAAAATAGGCTAAGGGTCTTTGATTGGGAAGGGGATATTGCAAAATGGAGCTGACCTCTTGTTGATTGTGCCTAGTGAAAGGCACCCTCTTTGATTGGGAAGGGGATATTGCAAAATGGAGCCGACCTCTTGTTGATTGTGCCTAGTGAAAGGCGCCCTCTTTGCTGATTGCGTGCCATTTAAATGGTAAAGGTTTCTTCTGCCTACTCCATTACGCACCACCTTTGGTGCTATAAATTCCTACACCATTTGTACCTTATAGAGTGCGTGTTTTAGTTTTCTAAAAGGGCCAACATCTCCCCATACTAATTTTCTTGTTCATCCTCCGACAAGTCTTCTTTTCCTAACTCATACAAAAATTCGGCCTTGTCTCTATGATGCTTCCCTTCAAATGCCTTCCATATGGTAAGGACAACCTTTATTTCCTTCATTTTGGCGGGTTATTCCAGTGATAAGTCTTTCATGGCCAAAATGTCCTCTAGATTCTCTTGTGTCTTTTGCTCTATGATTGTAACTCAAAAACGAGTCTTTTATTTGCCTCACACACTATGATTTTGGTGTGACCAGATTTCACCCTGAAATTTGGGACTACCCTATGTAAATTTTTTTCGTACTTTTAAAATAATGGGTCATTTTGTGTTTTTATTGCCAGAAAGTGTCTGTATTGTGTCAAGATAATCCCAGAGAGTCATATTAGCCAATTTTGCCAAATACCCAGATGCCCAAAATTGTTATATTCTGTCGTTGGGGTTTGCCTGCGTGAAATTTGTATTTAATTATTTTGAGCCCTGTTTGAAGCAAATTGTGCTCTGGTTTAACCCTATTGTGATCGTACATGTCAATTTTCCCATATACTAGTAGGGGTTTAACCAGGAATGAATTCTGGGCTTTATTTGTGTCTTCTGGCAACGTTTTGTTTTTTTGGTGTTTTCCTGTTTCGTTTTCTGTGAAATTTCTCTAGAGCAATTCCTTTGCCGGTTTGGTCTGATTCTTTGCCTGGAGTATCTGGAGACACCTATGGACGTTATGCCAGAAGGAATTCGTCACTGGAGGTCTGGTTCTCTTTGAAAAGACGAAGTCGTGTACAAAAAAACTTCTTCTGGGCAGGCCGCATTTTTGGAAAAAGAGGGTTAAGTGGATCATGAGATTTTTGGAAGCAGCAGGTAGGTGGGAATTTTGTATCTGCTTGGCAGGGTACTTTTTCCCATGGAAGCAACGCCACTTAAGTCACAATGGGAAAATTAGAGGCAACAGGCAGGCGGAAATTTCTTCCTTGCCTTGCAGGGTAAAAATTCCCATTGTGAAATAAAAGAAAAATCACTTTAGGCATTGATGGGATTTTATTACCTGCCTTGTAGGGTAAATAATCTCATTATGAAAGTCAAACAGCTTAAGTGGATCATGGGATTTTTGGAGCTGCGGTGTAGGGTGAATAATCCCATTGTTAATTGGCTTTTAAAAATAGAAATTGCCTATGCCAAAAAGTGCGACCCCTTTTGGGAAAGAATGGAAGCTTTAAATGCATTAAATTAATTATTTCCTTCTCCAAATTTGGCGCCCAAGCATGTGGAAAAGTCAACAAAGGGAAAGTGGATAAAGGAATTTAGAATTAGAAATTCTAAAATTAAATAAATATTATTTATTTAATGCAGCCCCTTCATGTAAAAAAGTGCGCCCCATTTGGGAGAAGAATAATACTTTTTAAAGTATTAATTGATTTAATTAATTCCTATTTTCAGTGGATGAGGTCAAAGCACACTGTGAGGCTTAAGTGAATTGGAAGTACAGAGTTAAAATTAAATAAATTTAATTTATTTAATGGCAGCCATGAGCATGCACAAAATAGGCGCCCCATTTGAAGAAAAAAACTCATTAATTAATTAATTAATTGCCAGGAATAGGAGGGGCAATAATTAATTATAGAATGATGAGGATTATATAAGTAGGGGCTGCCATAAAGATGAATTAATTAATTCAATAGCAAAGACGTGCAGCCCAAACAAAAAGTGCGCCCCATTTGAAGAGGAATTTTGCATAGAAGGTGTATTTACTGCTGGAAGCTTCAAAATTTGGTGCCTAGGTTTGAAGGGGCTTGATTTGTGTCTGAATAATTGTCTGCATAAGTGATACAGGTGCTCAGGTGAAGTTGGTAAAATTCATGCTTGCTTTGCATGCAAATAAAACATCAAATTTTGGGGCAACAGACTTGATATATGCAGATTTTTATAATTAAAATCCAGTGTTCATGTTCCGGTTGCCATCTTTGGCTAAATTAATTGCAAGAATTCATTACAGGTGCTTTTAGAAGAGAAAGGGAGCTTAAATCAATGTCCAATAAATTTAACATATCCTCCGAATCTGAAGACATCCAGATTTGCACCGATTGTGAAGAATTACGGCTGAATAAAGAGAAAAAGAATTGTTCATACAAAGATAGATATGACCATGGCTAAGAGGGATGAAAAAAATGCACAACAGAGTTATGCATCACGTCTAAGTTTGCAGACATTGGAGATTCAGATCTAGGTTCGGAACCTCTTTCCGAATTGATTGACAGATCCAGAGCAGAAAATACTTCCCTCATGCGTGTAGTTAAAAGCAGTGGAATCATTCGAGCTGCAACATTTCCATTCATAGCCCAGTTGCCAGAGTTCATCATGGAGTGTGCTAGGTTTTACCATCCGTCATCTAGATCAGTCCGAGATGCTGTAGGGAAAACAATAATCCGGTTGGACGCCTAGTTCATCAATTATTGTTTGAAGATTCCGGCACGAAAGGTGGTGACTACTATTAGCATATAAGATGCCGGCAACAGATGGGAAAAACATAAAGTTGACTGCGTGGGCATAATGAACAACATATATATGAAGAAGCCCAGATCTCCTTCCAAGTTTTCGAGAACTCTTCTACGGTCTAATCTGGTACAAGAGGTGGATGATATTGACAAATTGTTATGCAGGGTAAATGGCGAAGCGAACGCTCACAACTTCCGCGTATGGATGTATGCTTTCATCAGGACCATTGAAATCAACAAAGCAAATTCAATAATCAATTGGTCGGAAATCATTAGTGACAACATTGGTGAGCAGCTCCGAAATGTGAGGTGTACTTTCAGCTTCAAAATGACTTCCTATTTGGTATATGTAGCAGCTTCACAGGGTGTCTTCCCCAAGCTGGATAGATGTGGTGTTCTTTCCAAGGACCCTATTTTCGAGTGCTACCCACAACTTACTGTACTTGCATGCAAGAAAGATTATAAAGTGGTTAATGATGGATTCTTCTACAGAATCATTTGCAGGCTGGACGACGATCTATAGGCCAACAGGGTGAGCAAAGAAGCGTGGGAAGCTGTGTCCAGGATTGGCAGTATCTTCATTTAGTTTGCGGATTTTACATACCTTAGGGTCACCGGCCTTTCTAGAGAACCAGTTAAGTTGCCCAGATATCCGAATGATAGATTGGTCACCATGGAGCTGAACAGACAACTTGTGGAGATGCATGACCTACAGTCGAAACGACACAAGTCTACAGGCTTCTTCCCGATCACTGTGGGCCATTGTAGCTGCTAGAGCATTCATAAAGCCCGAGGAATTAAAGCAGAAATGTTCTCTGAGTACGATCAAGAGTTCTTCCCAGCACGGCTGAACTTTGATCCATTTGGAGTGGCAAGGAAGACAATCTCCCAGGAGTATGCACATGTGCCTTCATTGGAAGATTTCTGGATGAAGTGCAGAAGTGAGTATGAGGTTAGAAAGAAAGATTTCAGCAGGTTATCAGCGCGGCAAGTTTATGACTTCGGATTAGCACGGATACTTGCGGATCTTAAAGACGATGGGCCTGTGTTACTTGACACATACCATCGGATGGGAGGAGATAGAGTTGTACTTCAGGAGAGCATAGGGGGCTGCCATACGATCTAGAAAAGGTCTGCCGCTGTTCTGGTCAATACTTTAAACTGGTTGCTGACGAAGGGATACTGCCTTGATGAAGCATTGATGAATCAAATCACGGGCAAATTCGACATAGGAGATTCCCTTAAGAGGGAGCACGAAGGAGAGAGCAACAAAAGGCCTAAGAAGATTAAAGTGCCTAATTCCCTGGAAGGATCTTTTCTGATGGTGCAAGAGAGAATTGATGGAGCTGTTAAGCCTTTCACGATGAATTCCATCTGCAAACTGGTGGCACTGCAGTGAAATATTGCGAAGATCGGGCCTAACTTGGAGGATGTGGAAGCATGTATCAGTGTATTGAACAAAGGCTTGCTAAAATTCAGGACACAAAAGGAAGTTGTGGCTAAGACAGATGGGAAGATGCTGAATTACATGTTCGATAAGTATATTCAATATCAAAACAAAAAGATGTAGATATTACAGCTGGCGTGTCTTTCTTCTTCTACTTTTTCTTCTTCTATTTTCCACGTTCCTGGATGTAATTGTAAAACTTTTAAGTTATTGGTTTTGAAACCATTACTTTAAGTTATGTGGAATGATTCTATTAGTTAAGTGACAAATGTGTATAAGTTTGAATATGGACCTAGATGCATGTCACTTGAAGAGAAATTAGAGGAGGATGATTGCCAGATGTTGTCTTTACTTCTTGTTTATGTTCCAGTTCAGTTGAGTTTCTCATTTGTATTTTCCCTTCTACATTCTATAAGTAGAAGAAGAACCTTTGGGTTAATAATCAGAATTTGTAAGCAACATTCTTGTGTTCTAGACTTTGTGCTGAAACCCCTGATAGCTAATTGAAGCAAAGGAATACAAAGGAGCATATTTTCGGAGAACTTTGTGTCACGGTGCATTTTGTTTCTAGCTTTTTATCTCAGATCTACTTATAAACATTGTATTATTCTAGATCTAGATCTGAAGTTGCCTTTGCTTATAATTCTGTGTGTGCTAATATCTATTGGTACTGTCTATGTGCATGCAATCAACTCTGTTATGTATTGATTGAGTTGCACATCTTCCCTATTTCTTCCCTGTGTTTTATTATTTCCTTTTTAAAATATTTCCTTTCTATAACAGCTGCTTACTTGCTGCAAAACTATACATCTATGGTTCATGAGTTGCATGGTTAAAGTAAAACCCCTAAATAGATACTAGCATACTTTATTGACAAATCTTACACGGGAGCCTCATCGGTAAATGAGGGAGATTTATCTCATGATTGCCTAGGTTTTCAGCTATGCAGAAAATATAGCCAACAGATTTCCTTTTTCATGGCTTCACGTCGCAGCGACTTTAGAGTTTACTCTATCTTCTTTTGCTTGCTCGCTATGCCATTGTTTAACACCTCTATCTCCTTGAGGATTTGATCCCTCTTAGTCCTATCCTTGGTTTGAAATACCTCATTTTGAGTGCTTTTTCTTTTGTCTGTTCGTCTAGCAAGTGCTCGTTGATGTATGTAGACATTAGCCAAAAAATTTGGAATACTTGGTCAACTAGATTCACCTTGGCGTACATATCATTCAATGTTTGACCACACCCCTTTACTCGCTTGGTGAACTCTGCATGTGCTTCGTTTCTCTCATGTTGTTCCATTTCTTCGAAAAGGCTTGTTTTCCCTTATCATGAAAGTTGATCCACCAACTTCTCCATTTGGCCCATCAGTGCGAACCATCTAAGGAGACCTTCAGCAATGTATTGTTGTCCTTCAGGATCTTCTTGTAAATCTTCTAGGATTTTGATTCAACGGGTACCAACTTTTTCTTCACAAGTATAACTTTTCTCTGTTTCATCGAATTTTTCTCATTTGGCTTTGTGACGTACAATTGATGATTATGTTTTTCCTAGATATCTCAATGGCTACATTGTTCAAGGTGTTGTTAGTGTACCTAGATTTCACCCTAAAATCTGTGGCTACCCATTTAAATTGTGTTCGTTCTTTTTAAAATAACGGGTCTTTTTGTGATTTTATTGTCGGAAGTCATCTCTATTACGTTAAAATATTCCTAGTGAATCATATGAGCCAATTTCGAAAAATACCTAGATGTTCAAACTAATTTTATCACTCCACTGGGTTTTGTCTGTGGGAATTTTATTTAATTATTTATTTAATAAATAAAGCCCCGTTTAAAGTAAATTGTGCTCCGGTTGAACTTTGTTGAAGTTTTCCATGCCACTATTCCGACATCTCAACAGGGTTTTTACCAGGAATGAATTCAGAGTGATTATCTACAACTTTCGGCAACGTTTTTTGTTTTTATTTATTTCTTTTTGCGTTTGTTTTCAGTTCTCTCCGTAGTCTGTTTTATTAAATTCACCTTGATCCTGTCTTTGTTCTGTATAGTTTGTTTAATTACCTAGAACATTTGGAAGTCATTTACTGCCTTAGGAATGCAAGGAATCTGTGTAGGAAGGCAAACTTCTGACCAAAAAAAAAAATTCAAGCAGAAAAAGCCTCTCTTAGGCAAGTCGCACTTTTTGGGATGAATGGATCTTAAGCTGCAATGGGAATTTTGGCAGTGGTAGGCAGGCGGGAATTTTTTACCTGCCTTGCAGGGTACTTTTACCGATGAAGTCAAAATCACTTACGTTGCAATGGGAATATTAGAGGTGGCAGACAGGCGGCAATTTCTTACTTGCCTTGCAGGGTAAGAATTCCCATTGTAAAAGAAAAATCACTTAAAGCACCAGTGGAAAGTTTTTCGCCTGCTTAGCATGCTAACTTTTCCCATCAAAGAAGTTTATTCACCCATACAAGTCACACTTTTTCAAAAAAGGCTATTTTCCATACAAGTTGCACTTTTTGGGAGATGATTTAAGCTGCCAGTGGGAATTTTGGCAGTGGCAGGCAGCCGGGAATTACTTAAGTGGAAGAGGGGATTTTTGGAGCTGCAGTGCAGGGTGGAAATTCCTATCAAGTTGAATTCCTATTTTTAGTAGTCACCCTTGCCAAAAAGTGCACCCACCTTGTCATTAAACAATGCATTTAATAATATTTATTAATGGTCTTTCTACCCAATTTTGGCGCTATGAATGCAGGGAAAGTCAATGCAAAAGGTTAAGCTAAAGAGAAGTCAAGGATGCATGCTAAGAATAAATAAAATAAATTTATAAAAAACAACCAGCAACATGCATAATTGGGCGCCCAAATTGGATGAATAGATGTGGCTTTTAATTAATTAAATTGCCAGAAATAGAGAAGACAATTATTAAAAATAGCATGCACAAGGCTATATAAGCATGGGACGTCATAAGGGAGAAGCAGTTAATTCTTTTTGATGAAGTTTGCAGCCCAGACATGTTTTGGCGCCAAAAGAAGAAGGATTTTGCATTAAAAATTATTTTCCACTGCCGGGAAGCTTCCAGTTTTGGCGTCTAGGGTTGGAATAGCCTAATTTTTATCATTCTAAGTGTCTGCATGTTGGTATATGTGCCCAGGTGAATTAAATAATATTTTTACTTGCTTTGAATGAAAGCAAAACCCTCAAACTTTAGGGCAGCAGGGTTTATATGCAGATTTTGGTGATAAAAATCAAGTATTCATGCCACGGACTTCATCTTTGTCTGAATTAATTGTAGGTATTCATCATAGGTGCTCATATTAGTGAAAAGAAGTTCAAATCAATGTCAGACACATTGAATATCTCTTCTGAATCTAAAGAAATTGTCAGATTTGCACAAATTGAGCCAATTACAAGGGATTCCGACATAATTAAAAGAAAAAGAGCCGAGACAAAGATTGTTCCATACCAGATGAAGCATGATGAAAGAAAAGGATCAATTGAATCATGCATAGCTCTCAGATTTGCTGACATCAATGATACAAACATAGGCCCAAAACCCATCTCCGATTTAATTGACATATCTGGAGCTGGAAGGATATTTCTTATGCGGGCAATTAAAAGAAACATAATTATTCAAGCTTCAGTGTTTCCAGTGACAACTCAATTGCCTGAATTTGTTATGGAGTGTGCAAGGTCATATCATCCTCTTTCCAGAACCATTCGAGATCATGCGAGAAAGACAATAATTAGGCTGGAAGCACAATTTATTAATTATTGTCTAAAGATTTCGACACGACCAGTGGTGATTGCAATTAGCATGCTGGATGCTGGCAATAGATGGGAGAAACGCAAAGCAGATTGTGTGGGCATAATGAATAGCAAATACATGAAGAAACCTAGATCTCCATCAAAGTTCCCGAGGACTCTTCCACAATCCAATTTCGTGTAGGAAGTTGATATTACTAAATTGCTTTGCATGTTAAATGGAGAAGCCAATACTCATAACTTCCGCTTATAGATATATGCTTTCGTGAGAACCATTGAGATCAACATAGTTGATTCGATTATCAATTGGGCGGAGGTGATCAGTGACAACATCGGCGAGCAGCTCCGAACTGTGAGGCGGACATTCAACTTCAAAATGACTTCATACCTGGTATATGCAGCAGCCTCGCAGGGTATATTTTCCAAATTGGATGGACGAGGGGTTTCGTTGAAAGATCCTATTTTTGAGTGCTTCCCACAGTTGACAATTCCTGAGTGCAACAAAGATTACAGGGTGGCAAACGATGGGTTCTTTTATGAATTGATCTGCAAATTGAATAGTGATCTAAAGACCAACAGAGTGAGCAAAGAAGCTCGGGAAGCTGTATCCCAGTATGGCTGCATCTTCATCCAATTTGCAGACTTCACGTATCTCAGGGTTAGTGGCTTTTCAGGAGAACCAATCAAGTTGCTGAGGTATCCAAACGACAAACGGGTCATCATGGAGTTGTGCAGGCAACTCGTGGAAATGCATGACTAACAATCAAAACGGCACAAACTTACAGGTTGCCTTCCGGTCACGGTGGGTTATTACAGCTGCCAGAGCATCAATAAGGCGAGGGGAATCGAAGCCGAAATGTTTTCCAGATATGAGAACGAGTTCTTCCCAGCACGATTGAACTATGATCCATATGGGATAGCGAGGAAGACAATCTCCCAGGAATATGCGCACGTACCATCATTGGAAGAATTTTGGATAAAGTGCAGAAGCGAATATGAAGTCAAGAAGAAGATTTCAGCAGGTTATCAGCGCAACAAGTATCTAATTATGGTTTAGCACGGATACCTACAAATCTCACAGATGATGGACATGTGATATTTGACACATATCATCAGATGGGAGGAGATAGAGCTGCTCTTCAGGAAAGCATAAGTGGCTGTCAAACGATTGAGAAAAGGTCTTCCGTGGTTCAGTTTAACACCTCAAACTGGTTGTTGACAAAGGGGTATTGCCTAGACAAAGCTTTGATGAATCAGATCACAGGTAACTTTATTGCGGGAGACTCCATTAAAAGGATGCACGAAGGTGAAAGTAGCAGGAGGCCAGAGAATCTTAAAGTATACAAGAAGTCTCACATGCAGGAGAGGGCCAAATCTACAACTATCGTGCTGGTACCCACTTTCAAACGAAGCGTCTCCTGTGTCAACTCATAATACTTTGGCAGCCCCTAAACCCTCGACAGATGTTGTTGTTCCTTCGTTGAATCCAACGTCGTTTGTATTTGCTCCTCAGCCACTTAGATCTTCACCTCCTCTTGTAGAGAAACTGAAAGCATATATGGCGTAGTTTGAAAAAAGCATTGTCTTTGGACAATTCAGAGGATGATAGCCACAACATTGTGGCAAATTCGGATGCAACAGAGTCTGAGCATGAGAGGGTCGTACACTTAGTGACTTCTCATTCCCCGAGAAGCAATTTTTCATCATGGTTGGCTTTGCAGACGGTTCTAGAAGCCAGAGAGGAGATCAACCGGGAAGAGCGTGACTTGCAGCTACTGCTGAGTTTGGGCGGAAAGGATAGAAGACCTAAAGTTGCCAAGGTAACTTCAAGGTTGATTATTGAAGAATCAGGGCAAAAGTTCGTCGAGTTGACAGTTCCGGCAGAGGGAAAGCAGAAGGGAGAACTCACTGCGGCAGATATCCCTCCCCCCTCAGTAACCAAAGTGCCACTTGGTTAGACTGCCATGGAAGGATTAAAGCAATATAATAGAGACACTAATAAACGCTTTATTCCTCAAGCTGGGCAAAGAGAAGGCAAAGAAAACAAAACTTCAAGTGCAGGTTTCCCAGTTGTGTGAAATCATTGCTAATGTTTCCAAACCTTCCTCTCATCCAGTTTCAGCAGACATGAGTAGGTGAGCAACCATCTGATCGAAGAAGTTGAGGATGCAGTTAGTCCAGTCACAACTATCAATGAATGGAAAAGCCAGATCAGTCACTAAGCTTTAAAATAGCTCAAAGAGGTACTAACTAGTTTGGAAGTTATGAAAAGTGCATTATTGCAGCTGAAGCAACTGATGACAAGCATAGTGGATGAGAATGCAGTGGCTGAAGGTAACTTGGACATTTTGGTTAAAATAAATAAGGTTCCGGAGGAGGTTTTTATTGCAGAGCAAGTTGTACGTTTTGGACTTATTGTAAAGGGCACGAAACTTGAGTTTTCAGTTTCTATCCTGATGGAAATTTTCGAGTTTATGCCGAAAAGAATGCAGTTGCTCGAGGATAGGATATTGTCATTGTTGGGCAATATAGTTTCTTTCACTTAGGAGGAAGTAGTTGGGGTTGTTTCTTCCTACTAAAGAGCTATTCCAAATAAGGCACCTTCTTCTCTTGAAGGGTTGCTTCTAATTATTCATAAGAGGATTGATGAAGTTGTTGAGACTTTCACGTTGAATTCAATCAACAAGTTGATAACACTTAAGTCGGATATTTAAGAGTTCAGGCCTAGTTTGAAGGAGGTGGAAGTAAACATTGACATTTTGTTCAAAGGATTGCTGCAATTCAGGACCAAGAAAGAGACTGTTGCTAAAATAGATGGGAAATTGCTGAATTATATGTTCGACTAGTATATTCAATAGCAGAACAAGAAGAAAGTGTAGGGTGTAACATGTGACAGATCTTTTTTCTTCTCTTCTTTCTCTCATTCCTTATGTTCCCAGATGAAATTGTAAGGTTAAAGTTATTGGTTTAAAAGTCATTAGTTTAAGTTATTTGGAAAATTTGTCTAAGATAAGTGGTAGATGAGCACAACTTTGGCTTAACGTCTAGATGCATGTCATTTATAGAGGAATTCTAGGAGAAAGATTGCTAGATGTTCTAGTTCACATGTTCTAGATCTAGTTCCGACATGTTCTAGTTCAATTGTAGTTTCCATTTTTAATTTTCCCTCTATACACTATAAATAGAGAGAGCCTACGGGTTAAAGGATCAGAATTTTTAATTAACATTCTTGTGTTCCAGACTTTGAGCTGAAACCCTTGATATCTTTTTGAAAGCTAAGGAATAGAGATGAGGCAAATTTCCGGAGAACTTTGTGTCAACGGCGCATTTGTTTCTTGTTTCTTTTTATATCTTTGCATAAACTGTGTCATCTTAGATCTGGATCTGAAACTTTCGTTTGCTTTGAATTTTGTATTTCAAGGTCTATTTGTTTTGTTTATGTGCATGTGACCAACTCTTTCAACTATTGGTTAGGCTGCACATCTTCTTTCTTTTCTACTCGCATTCAATTATTTCCCTCTTCTCCATATATAAATATATTTCTTACAACTGCTTACTTGTTGTCAAATTGGCTAGCTATGGTGCATGAGTTACGCTGTTAAAGTATAACCAGCAGATAGATATTATAAAATATAATTGACAAAATCTTACACTGGAGCCTCACGGGTAAATGAGGGAGATTTATCTCATGACTGCCCTAGGTTTTCAGCTGTATAGAAAACCTAGCCAACAATTGTGCTCGTCAACTATTCCTTACTCATTTGATTAGGGTCAAAAAACAAAAGTTTTTGGTCCCTCTGTATTGTCCCCTTTTCTCGACATTTTCCACATTGAAGATTTGAATGCCCTCAACCTAATGGGTTCGAGGAATGAGCTCGAAATTTGTCCTTAGCTGTCTGTTATCTATTTTGTAACCCCTTGGAGGGACCTTTAGTTAGTTAATGTGCACATAGGATAGTTGTTTTTGTTATTTAATTAAAAATAATAAAGTGCACATAGTCTTAGTTTATTAGAGATTTATTTTATAATGAGAGTTTATGTTTTCCCTTGAAAAGGGAAAGTTCAGTTTTTTTGAATAATGAACCCCTTTCTCTATAAAAGGAGGTTGCATTTCCTCTATTTTGGCTATGTTGATTGATCATTTGATATCACTCCATTCTTGGAGTAATGGGATGTATGCCCTAGTTCTTGCATTGTGCTCACTCATTGTAAGCTTCATTTGGATCCATTTTTGAAGATATTGAAGACTCCATTGTTATCTTCCTTTTGCTCTGTTGTGTTGAGTGTGTTTATGCATTGTTTTACCATTCTAAGATTGGCGACTTGGTTCATTTGTTGATGCATTAATTTTTGAGGTTAAATATGCATGTTGTGGCTCAAATTTATGTGATTTTGGAAGGGTTTATGGTGTTTTATTTACCGCTGTTCACTGCTGCATTTATTAGAGCTAAAGCGACTTGCATGGGAGGTTGTTTTGGCATGTTTTGGAGTCTTTTGAGTTAGATCTGCAATCTGATCTGTATTGGTATATTTTTCCAAATGCGAGACTGATATTTTGAGGGTTTATGAAGCAAAGAAAGAGCTGATAGTAATTTGTGCAATTTATTCTAACCCTAGTGACTGGTTTTCAGATTTTGGGGGCTTTTTTGAAGGTGTTTGGGTGTTCAAAAAATTCAGTTTCATAGTCCATTGGAAAGGCCTTGGTTTCTAGATTATTGTGCAATTTATTTCATATAAAAAGAGCAAGTATTGAAGGAGATGTTAATTTTTGAAGTTTCAGTTGTTCTGGGTGTATTTTAATTAATTAACTGCTGTTATAAATTTGAGATCTTGGAAAGATTAATTACCTAATTGGTTCTCCCATCTATCCCATCACTTTGGCTTACTCCAACCCCATTTGGGTTGTATTAATGCTAACATTGGGTTATTTGAGGTCGAACTAAGAAGAGTTAATCCCTTCTAATTTGATTTGAGTGAATTAATTTGCAGATCTAAATGATATCCCAAAAGGATTTAATGGGATCAGTTTGACCAGGGTTTTTGATTGTAGAAATTAGTAGAATAAAGGGAAATTAACTTCATAATTTTTTTGCAGCAGATTTGATGCCCTAAATGTGTCGGGCGACCTAAGTTTTAGGGAAAAATTAGGGTTTTGTGTTGGCTGTGCAAAAAATAACTTTGGGATATTATTCTTCATATTCTTGGGGCCCAATATCCAAAATTTCAGCCAATTTGGATTTCTCGAGCTCGAGATATAAATTTTGGAAAATTGCAGCAGCTGGGGTTTTAATATTAATTATTTTCCAGCTATGTGTGATTAGATTTATGTTAATTCCTAACTTTTCCTAGAAGGGGACATTACACCCTCCTATTTCGTATGTTTCTTCTGTAAGCAAGCTCTTCTTGGGCATCTTGAACTCTGGTTTGTCCAAATGAGTGTCAAATAAGAACGAGAGTTGCTTCCTTGTAGACTTTGAGGCATTCTCCTTGTGCTTTACCTTCCATAGGTAGAAATTGTCCTTAGGTATTTTTTAGAGCTGAAAATTGCACCCTGGTCTGAATGATGGTAGAGTTAGAATTTTGAGGCAACAGAAGACTGTCTTCAAGTGTGGGACTTGTGGCTTGAGACAAATCTTTGGAAAAGGCCGGCTTCTTTGTTCCGCAGATTTGGAAGACCCGCAAAACACAACCTACTTCTAGTACTAAAACTACTCCTACAACTAATCCTTTTCGAACACTTCTAAGGGACCAGGGAGAGAGAGAGAGAAGGAGAGAGAAATGCAAAAGAAAAAGTAAGATAAAAGGACGATGATAGCACTAGAAAGAAAGTGGGACTTTCCCAATTCCAGGTGACACAAATGCAAGTTCGTGAGATGGGACTATGAGGATGCACACAATTCCAATTCAAGTAAAATAATATGAAATATGCAGGAGGGCAGGACATTCATAACAAACTCAAAGTCCTTGAAGGAAATAAATAAACCACACTTGCATTAATCAATCTTTTACAACTTACATCCGAAGCCTAGGAAAGAAAATCTCCATTTGTTAGTTACAGAGGTCGAAGGCATAAAATTTTCGAGTTTCATAGAGAAGAGCTTGAAAATTTTGCTAAGGAAGAATATGGAGAAGATCTCAACAAAGTGCGCAAGTACTTGTATTTATGCAATTCATGCAATAAAGAAAAAGAAGTTAGAGAGAGAAGAAAAGATGGCTGAACTGGAATCCGTCCCCTGAAAACGTGTTGAATGAGCGTGGGCGTCATAATTTCTTGTAGAGTTTGCTTGTAGTACAGGCATGGGTGCCCCTAGATGAAAGCCAATAACCACAACACAACCTTCTGATTCTATCACACGCCATCAGACCATGCAACATTGTGCCATGCTTCATTAAATTTTGGTGGTTGGTGTAGTTGGCCTTTTGGTTCAGAGTCTAGCGCGGCTTTGAGACTTTCCGTGGCTATACCTTCGTGTTGAAGACCCGCAACAAAGTATCGCTTTATCCTACTACTTGTACTGCGGATTTTTAAATTTCCTTCCTTCGTGGGCCTTTGTGGGCTATCTTCTCTACTTGCCCTAATGTGCAGGAATTCCTTGTAACACCTGCGAAGGCGTGGTCCTTTGATTCGCGACTTTTGAACATAGCTGTTTTCTCCAACTACTCGTGGATATGCAACTCTGCAGTATTCTATCTGGCTTCAATCTGCCTGGGACTTATATCCCTTGTGCTGTGGAGGTTGGATGGACTCCGTGAAACACTAATTTTATTAAATTTTTCCCAATTCTTGGGCTGCACATTCCTTTGTTTTCGTGCGTTAGGAGAAACCGGAGAACACTGTTCCTGAATTTCGTGGAAGGCTGAATCAGTCTCCCACGGATTTTCCAGAGCACAAAAAAGTTAAGTCCCTCTTCGATACGCTGTTCAAAATTACATGGGGTGTAATTTTGGACAATAATATTGTTGGTAGAGAATTGTGTGCACCCTTCTGATTGAGGCAACTATTCAAGTGTCTAAAGGTCTCTGCAACAATAATGGGAGTATCTCTAAGGTGTGGGACCTTAACCCTTGAGATAAACCTTCAGAATAAGGTTGATGCCTTGCCTTAAACTCTAGACTAACCACTACTCTAATATAACTAAAAACTCTGCAAGGGGAAAGAGTGCTAAAATTTGAAAAGAATGGTGATACAATAGAGTATGAAGGGATCACTCTCCTTCAGATCAAGGAAAAAGGGATGAACACAGTGACTGTGTATTATCCCTTTTTTCAAACTTCAACAAAAGAACAAAGAATTAGCACAAACCCGAATAATATTAATTCTGATTTGCAGACCAGCAAACTAAAATTTAAAACCAGTTCAGAACAATGATCAGAGTTTTATAACAGTCCGGAAATGAATGAAAAACACTTGAAACTCCACAAATAACTCAACCAAATTATATATAAGTATTTTAGGAGTTATCCAAGCCACTTTCCAATATGAAATTCGATAGAAAACACTGTTGGAAAATTAAATACAATTAGTAGAAGTACAACTCCAAAAAAATTATGAAATGAGGGTTTTCAAACCCCAAACTCCACAAAGAATTATTGATTCCGGCTTTATAAATTATAGCAAATCTGATTATGAAAGAAAATGGTAGATATGTGCCCTAGAAGGCACCAAATGACACACTAGTGCAAGTCGCTCCAAGTAGCAGAGGCTTGTCGATGCAAGCAAAAATATGAAAATGACTTCTTTTTTCCTTTTATGCCCAAATCTGCAATATGACTTCAATTCAATCAAGGTGTGAAGGGTTTCCGTCCTCCAACCAGCCACAAGAAGGGTTTTGGTCCTTCTTGGAAAGAGCCACGCACTTGAATATTCGCCCAAAAGTGGAGAGGACTAAGAGCTCATAGCCCAAAGATCACTTTAGAGTAAAATCGCCAAAAGTAGATGGGGGCAAATGAAGTCCTTAATCTTCTTTTATAGCCGAAACATGGCGCCAAAGCCAAAACATGCATGACCGACCTCCTTAGGCTTGTTTTAATCTTTTATTGGCCTTTTAATTAACTCCAAGCCAACCGACCTGTATAAAAGAGGAAAACACTAAAAAGAGATATTAAAAATTAGAAAATAAAAATGCTATGGAAATTCAATTCCTTTCCTAACTCATTCCACTTTGTTGTCATGGAAAAGGTAATGAAAAGAAGTCCAAAATCAGGGTCTCAAGTTGGAAAAGGGGACATTGTACTGTCTGTAATGTTCCCTTTTCTAAAATAAAATAATTAATAATATTTTAAGTTGGGCCTAGTGAATTCTCTATTTTAGGGGAAACTTAATATTATTATTAATATAAAGGTATTTTCAATACTCATTTCTTTTGTTAGTAAAAAAATAAAAAAAATAAAATGAAGATGGAATGGGAAAAAAGAAAAGAAAAAGAAACTTATATTTTCATAAAGTGGTTTGGCTTTGGACTGTATGCTTGAAGATAAAGGAGAAACATCTCCTATGGAGGTTAGTCCTCATGGGGATCATGTTTTAGAGATTTGGCAGCACATATGAACTATATAAGGGCTTCGCTTGGCTTAGAGAAGATTATGCATATTTGGGATCTTGATTTTTTCTTCGAGTTGGAGCACGATTTGCCTCTTTCTATCATCCATTGAGGATGAAAACTCTCAATAGTTACAACACTTGGGCAACAAAAACCCTCGTTTGTTGCATTGGTGGCTTCATTCGAGAGTCACATTTGAGCTTTAAAATTTAGAATTTCAGAACGACAAGGGTTTCTATCAGTGTTAGGGCACAAATTCTAGGTAGGGCACACCTTTTGGGGCTGCCACATTCATTTCCATTTTGATCTAGCCATTTGGAGATTTTAGAATCACTTTTCAGTGGGTTTTAATGGTTAGAAAAATCTTATTCTAATTTTATTTGATAGCTGCCATTTTTATGGCCATTTTGAGCTATCATTTGCATTTTTTCTCCAAGTATTTATGAAGTTACAGAATTTTGAAGTTTTGGTTGTTTTTGAGCATTAATTAATTCCAGCAGTCTGTAATTTTGGTTGAAACAATTATTTTGCATCGTTTCATTAAAGGTTTCATGTTGTTGATACATTTGTAAAATTTTGTGTGTGGAGAAGGCAAAAATCTGAATCTACCCTAAGTCGCATAGGGTTTGTTGGACCTAAAACATGTCACTGCCCTAGTTCTTGCATAAAATTCAATTTACTATCAATTGGGGTTTGTGTTATTTCCTTGGTTTCCAGTTTTAGCCCGGAAAGGGACATTATAGTGGTATCTGAGAATCAATCCCCGGACCCCAACATGGAGAGTTTCGTTTAGAAGGAATAGATAAATGGTGAACATACATTTTGATGGTGTTAGGCTTGAGAGGGATGCCCAAGGGCAAGAGACTTTAGTTGATATAATGACACGACTGATCCTTAATATATATCCAAGAAGTTCTTCAAGGAAAAACAACAATCTTCAACCACTAGAATTTGTGATAGATCGTATAGCTGGGGTTTTTTAGCCTACCTTCCTCCCAAGGGAAGGAATCATTTCGAAGGATGATACACGACATTTAGTAGGGCACAATATTGGCGCTAGCTATGAGGAGTATAAGGCCCTTCCAACTAAGATTTGTGATGCCCTATCACTTGTAAAGTTCTTAGGAGTGAACAAAGGAAGAGCAAGGCATGGATCTAGGTCATAGGCACCACAAGAGGATCTTCAACATGCCTGGAGAAAGGAAGAGGAAAACAACTTCCAAATTACAATGGCTGAGCAAGAAGAAAAATTAGAGCTGCAAGTTATGGAGAGAGAACAGCCCGTGGAGAAATCTATCATGCCAAAGGAAATCAGAAAGATATTCCAGCTAAAGAGGAAAAGGATTCCCCCTTGGTGATAAGGCAAGAAGAAGAAATCATAAACCAAGAACAAAAGAAGACCAATATGCAATGTGAAGGTAAATATTCTTTGACAAGAAATAATGTTTTATTGATTTCCGAATAGTGAGTGCCAAACGTTGGGATCGGGAGTGAGTGTCTACCATATATAGTGAGTGCCAGGCATTGGGAGTGAGTGCTGGATGGAAAGAGGAGTGATGGAAGGAACGCGAATGCGGAGTATATCATGGCAAGAGAGATGGGCGGGGACTGGACTTCGCAATAAGATGGTGAAGGAAAATCAAATCTACAAGAGGTCCATGAGGCTGAGATTCGGGATGATCCTGTTGAGAGGCATGCGCGTCAAACGGAGGCCTCACCTAATACTCATGCTGGTTTTCAGTCTGCTGGGATTTACATTCAACAACGAATGACAAACAATTTAATTTATGGGACCACCCTCACATTATGTATTTGCAAGGTTTTGATTATCATGAGAATTAATCTAATAAAGATGAGAGGATGAAGGGTACTAAAGGGAAAAGAGATCTTTTCTAAGAGGCCCGTAACCATCTTCCGGGCATTCCGAAGATTGAACAAACGAAGGAAGAATTGAATTTGAATAGTTATGATAATGACCAATTTGCTAGAACTTTCAAAACAACTCATAAGAGACAATTTGAGGGTGTTCATGACTTTGACAAGGCCCACGAAGAGGCTCCATGCACGTGCCAACACAATATGGATGAAGTCAAGGTGGGAAGTGCTTCACTAGTTGAGTACGAAGAGATCTCAACCTTGCTTCATTTGGCAAAAGAAGATGAACAAGTGAAGGAGAGGCCTAGGTATAATATTGAAAATCACGTTTCTGCTTTTTGGTCTCCTCCTATGTTGCTGCCATACTTGTGTCACCAAGGGCAGCTTGTTGAAAAGAACGAGCCTATGTCAAGTTTTGATACTTAATAGCATAATGGGTGGTCATCATGGAAAACACAATAGACATGGTGATAAAGTGAAGAACACTGTAAGTGGTGATTTCTATGTGAATTCTAATGAAGATACAACTTTGGTACTTGGAGTGCCATGGCTACACTCATGTGGGTAAATTTACCCAAGACTACCAAATCATGGAGTCGAGGCTAAAGCTTGATGGCCAAGAGGTTGTTCTTCCACGCATGACACATGGGATTCCTCTAGTTGCTATAACCAAGAGGAGGGGAAGAATTTCTGGAAGAAGGCAACACATTTGGGCAACACATAATGAAGTAAAACGTAGAATTTTATTTTCAAAAAAAACAGTCATGTCATAAGGATTTTGAATTCCTAATTGATAAGCAGGCTCTTGGAGGGAGTGCTCCAATAAACGTAGAAGTTGAGGTCATGCATTTTGTGTTTGAAATTGAGCGGGATGGTTGTTATATTGTTATTTGGAGCATTATAATTCAGCTAGGATTTGGAGTAATGATCAAAAGTAATAAAAGTCTTGATTGGTGGGTTTTATAACAGGCTGCCATAAATGTTTGTACTGCTGTTGTATACATTCCCAACTTGTCCAACATTCTGTTTGGTGCCACACAAAAGAGGACAATCATGAGAAGGGATAGTTTCCAATCTTTCAGAGCACTTTTAATCAAAAATGACTCGTTCGTAGGCCCCACTACATTGTTTTTGAGGAGATTCATGAAGGGCTTTTAGTTTGAAAGCTGCTGTACTCTTTTTTTCAGTTGTTCCCAACAGTTCCAGCTCTCTATCCATTTTTTTGACAGTCAAAGATGAGTATGCAGCCATGAGGATGAAGGCATTTGAATCTACTATCATCATTGATGTGGTTTCAACTGTCATAAGAAGGATACCAACCACTATCCTTCTGAATTTGGGGGACAAAACACATCGTTACAGCTGTGTTTAGGACTCCTTGGGTGAAATTTTAAATATCCATCACTTGAGTGGAGAATATGAGATGATTGCAAGCCATGGAAGAGAGCTAGCTTCCATATCTACGAGGCTTGCAGAAATGATATTGAGCTCTTATTTTTGTTAATGTGTTTGTTCTTTGTGTAGGCACATGAATAAAGAAGAAAGAGCTACTGAATTTGTTATCTATCCGAGCATATGGTGAAGAATATGGATTTGCAGCTGAAGACGAAGATGCTGTAATGTAGGATGGCAAGTTTGTGGATGCAAAAGGTTTCATTTTGCATAGAAATAAAGTCCCTCCAATACTTGGATTGGTAGTGAAACATAAAGGCTTAGAGGAAGGTACAACCCAACCTAGGAAAACAAGAAGAGGGCAGCCTAGATGATCTTTTTGGTCCGGTGAATTCTCTATTTTAGGCGCAACTTAATATTATTATTAATATAAAGTTGTTTTTAATATTCATTTCTTTTGTCAGCAAAAATGATTAAAAAATAAAAGAAAAAGAAACTTATATTTTCATAAAGAGGTGGTTCTTTGGAGTGTGTGCTTGAAGATAAAGGAGAAACACATCTCTTAAAGAGGTCAGTCCTCATGGGGATCATGTTTTAGAGAATTGACACCAAATATGAACTATATAAGGGGTTCTCTTGGCTTGGAGAAGATTATGCATTTTTGGGATCTTGATATTTTCTTCGAGTTGGAGCACACTTTGCCTCATCCATTGAGGTCAAAAATCTTCATTGGACCCTATTGGGGCCAAAAACCCTCAATATTTACAACACTTGGGGATGAAAACCCTCATTTGTTGCATTGGTGACTTTATTTTGGAGTCACATTTGAGGTTCAAAATTCAGAATTTAAGAATGACAAGGGTTTCTATCAGTGCTAGGGCACAAATTCTAGCTAGGGCACGCCTTTTGGAGCTCCCACATTCATTTCCATCTTGATCTACCCATTTGGAGATTTCGGGATCCGTTTTCAGTGGGTTCTAATGGTTAGAAAAATCTTATTCTAATTTTATTTGATAGTTGCCTTTTTAATGATCATTTTGAGCTATCATTTGAATTTTTATTCCAAGTATTTATGAAGTTACAAAATTTTCAAGTTTCAATTGTTTTTGAGCATTAATTAATTCTAGAAGCCTGCAATTTTGGATGAAGCAATTATTTTGCATGATTTCATCAAGGGTTTTATGTTGTTGATGTATTTCTAAATATTTGTGTGGAGAAGGCAAAACTATGAATTTACCGTACGTTGCATAGGGTTCGTTGGATATAAAACAGGTCGTTGGCCTAGTTCTTGCATAAAATTCAATTTACTATCAATTGAGGTTTGTGCTATTTCCTTGTTTTTCAGTTTCAGCGCGGAAAGGAACATTACAGATAGAGGGACAAATATGAGCCACAATCCACGCTGCATTCTATTATCCTTCAATCCTCGGTGTAAATGACACAATGGATTGAAATCATGTAACCATAACTCATACACATCATACAATAATAATAGAGAAAGGTAAGATGCATTGACAAAAAGGAAAAGATAGATAATAATCACAATAAACTAGATTATATTGCTTAAGGAATACACAATCTCTCACAGTCATTGAGAAGGTAGTGAATGCATTACACAGTTCAACACAAGGGTCTGCACAGACTCAGAATACTCAAAAATCAATTGGACAGAGTTTCATTGCATTTAAGAGAGGAGAAAGGATTTAAAGATGCCATAAGAGATGCTCAACCTACTTGACCCTTCCAAACTGCCCCGTAACTGGCCTGAAAGGTAATTCCTCAAACTCATGATGATCCACACCCATGCGGGTGCCTTGGCCTGCTCTAATGTCCCCATTTTGAAGACCCTTATCCTATCTTTCCCCGTGGGCTTTTGAGATGTTGCAAGGTGAAATTATGTTAAATAATTAAATAATATTGCCTGGAGAGTGATTTTAATCATTTGTCACTATAAAACAATATTTAACTATTTAATTATGGATGTTGAGTGGTTTTTCCACCACCTTGGAGTATTACTCCCAAAATAATATGTATGGAGCAATTGATGTAATTTATCATTTAATTTAATTCCCAAAATGCGAAATAAAATGTGGAATTAATTAAATAATATTTGGGTGGCTTTTAAATGTCAAAATACCCTTAGAAAGGGGACACCGCACACAGGGAGAATAAAATATTTTAAATTTACCTCCACTAGGGACTTCGAATTTTGTGCTCCTTGTTTATAAAAGGAGTTCTTGGGATCATTGTAAGAACTTATGCTGTGATGAAATCAATTTGAATTCCATGTTTGGAGTTGGGATGTATGCCCACCCTTGATAATTGTTCTCTCTTGCATGGGAGATTGCATTGAAGCTCATTTTTGATATTTAATTGAAGAGTTTTGATACCTTTGCAAATCGATTTGTTGGTATATTTTTCATTCCAGCTTTGGCAACCTTCTTAGGATGTGTGTGGACTGATTTAGATGTATTATTTGTTGTGAATCGATTGATCTGGTTGCCTGGTGTTGTCTCCTTTATTGCAGCGATTGGTTTGGGCAGGTTTTGGTATTAGATCCATGTGCTTAGGGAACTGAATCTCATCTAGATTGACTGCTGTTCATTCCTTGTGTCCAGCGATCTCATTTGAGGATTCATATTTATTAAATAATAGAGCTGTCCTCCCTAACAGCGACTCAGTTTGGGAATGAATATTGAATATTTTAATGCATGTTTGAGCTTCTTTAGATCAGCGAACTGTTAGTATTGTTTTTATAAGCCTAACGTCATCATTATGGTTTGCGAGCATTGTTTTTTACATCAATTTACATGCATGTTGAGTGTCTCTAATATCTGGGTGCAACGACTGGGATTAATACATGATTTAATGATGGTTTGAAGTCTCATTGGCAGCGAACTACATGTGGCATATTGATAATATATTTTGATGAATGTGTTTGCATATTATTTGGGTGATTTTGAAATCCTCCATTGCATATCTAACTGTGGTTTAACCAAGGAATGCTTGTTGGGAGAAAGTCGATTGGATTAGTGCCTTGATGCATGCCTGGCTAAGATTTATATGAGAATATTTGAGAGTATTTTCAAGTGTTAATTACAGCTGAGTCATGTTTATTTGATGAGTGCTCAATCAGAGTGACTTGCATTGGTAATTTGAGATTTGTATTGAAGGATTTAGATCTGGTTCGACGTTATTTACAGCTATGATTGGTCTTCATATTGTTGACAAAAGAAATCTGATTTTCTGAGTTCCATTAGTCCCGCTGAGAATTAATTGCTTAAGCTATTTAGTAGAGGCCATTCAAACCCCTATCTTTGGATTTATTGAGTCATCTATTGGCTGGGTTCTATCATGTGGATCTGATTTCTAATCACTGGTGGTGTTGTTTTCTAATTGAGTGTTGCATTGTCCATTGATGGAAGGATAATTTTTGAAGTCTAGTGCTTGATAGTGTATGACTAGTTGGGATTTGCCTAGAGATCCAAGTTTGCATTGAAATCTTAGAAGTGGGACATTACACCTGCAAGAAAACATTCAAATATTCCCTACGTGGTTGAGCTCGAACTTAGATAAATGAATATCCACGAAATCATGGGAGATAGATGGAGAGTGAGCTGCCACATGTCCACTTTTGGTCACAAACATGCTTTGGACCACTGATAAGAACTCATTGCTTGTTACATGGACCATTCAACCCATTTTCTTCATTTTTATAGGGGCATGAGGAGAATATAACATCCCAGAGTCATCATGAGATAAAAGGAATCAAACAAAAGCATCTGTAACTGATTTGGGCATGAATCGATTGAGAAAACGAATCAAAATGACCCAACATTCTGTCATTAAAATATCCCAAGTATCTCCGTCATTGTCCTCGAAAGTTATCCTCAAGTGAATCCCTTTGAAAATGTTTGCAATGAGACCAGTCTCATGTCGAACGGAGCTTTGGATCAAAATATATGAGCAAAAAACCAGTCCTGTGATTGAGACACAAACTCATATCCAAAAAAGATGTGGGACCCAAATTCGGTTATTTGATGAAATATGGCCTTAACATGATCCAAAATCACGTCTAATGCCTAGTTTACTTCAATACCTTTCCAACGGTACTAATTTTACTCAATTTCGTTGTCCCCATCAAAAGTTATAGCCTCTTGAAGGTTCCCATCAATGTTGCAAAAATCCTTTGTATGGCGGGTTTTTGGGCGGCTTTTTAATCTTCCGCGGACTTTCAAACTTCCGTGGCTTTTCTTTGTTTCTATTGCGATCGACGACATTGTTTGATTTCCTAGGTATTTTGCAGCTTTTAGTAGATTCTGAATGATCCACATATTTGTTTCCTTCTTTCTACTAATCCACGGCCATACTTTTACTCTCCACGACCTCTTCTTGTACCATGCGTCTTCTACTCAAAGATTCTTCTTTTACTTCACCATTTGCCATCTTTTCGCGGAGTTTGAATCCTTCACATAATGCCTTGTTTTGCAGCTTTTAACTTTCTTTGTTCCGCGGACAACTGCTCCTTCGTTCCACAGGTTCTCTTGATACACATTTTTTTCTTTGTTCCACAACTTTTCTTTTCTGCGCAAACTTTCTTTGTCTCCCACGTATTCTTCTAGCATTTCTGCGCTGAAATTTCTTTTATGCTGCTTGACGGTGTTGCATGACTCTTTTTCCTTTGTTCCGCAGCATATGCCCTGCAGAATTTTCCTTTGATGCACGAACTTAGCAAACTTCGTAGAACGCTACATCTTCCAAACTCCACGGAACACTAAGTTCCATTTTTTTTTTGTAGAACACTAAGCTCCTTCATTTTTCTGCGGAACACGACATTTTCTTTCTTCCGTGGACTCTCAGGCTTCCTTGGCTTTCCTTGGCGTCCAAAACAAGAAGAAAAAATGGCCAACTCCTTAACCATTATGAACTATAAAACTTTGGATGTGATCCACACAAAATTTGAAAAGACTTTGAGACACCAAGGTGCACAATTATTCATTTTGTAACTTGCGGCCTAAAAATAAACATGGTGCTTATTTTGGCAACATGTATGTTCTTTTGGTGCCTTTTTATCGTCATCTCTTCATTCTTGTTTTCCTCACTGCATGCACTGTTATCTTCACTTGCTCTTTCTGTTTCATTCTCATCCTTTGGGATTTGTTCTATCTTGGTGCTCTTTCCTTTATCTATTCCCTTCTTTTCATCATCTAAGAAAGTTTGTTTTGAATCTGAGGAAACATCCACTTGTAGTGCTCGATCCTCAATTTGGTTGTGCTCTTCAATTTTGTTGCTAGTTTCCTATTTTGGCGTGTTGTTTGAATCTGGTGTATTTACTCCATTGTTTTCCACATGGTGCCCTTGGTTTGTTTCGATCTCTTCAATTTCTTACGAGTCTTCCTCGTTAGCATAATCGCCCGTCAAGCCCCTCAATAGATCCTCATCCATTTGCTGCTTTGGTTCATGACCTTCCCCTATTGGTCGATCGGAGGAACTTCCTTGATGAGGATTTCCACGGATAGCGGTGTGCCTTAGGAATGTTGCCCACTTTTAGTACTTGTTGACGGGGCTCTCATGATGCTTGCAATTGAGGGGTGGCTTGGGTGCTTGCTTTTGAAGGGTAATCTATTACAATTGGTAGGATTTTTATTGGCTACATTAAAATGCCCTTGCAACATCTCTCCATTCAAAGCGCACAATTTGTATGTGCTTGTCTCAAATATATCATGAACAACGAAGGGACTTATCCATCGAATATGGAGCTTTCTTAGGTGCTTTGCATAATTAGAGTCATATAGAAGCACGCGGTTGCCCTTATGATGTATGTTGGGTATTTTGTCTGGTCTTCTCCACCCCTTGGCTCCATCTAGCCAAAAATTGCTTCCCGTCCAACTTCATCAATGCCTCAAACTTGTAATCAATGGCTTATTTGTTGTCTAGGCCTCCTTTGCGAGCTATATGCAAGGATGGTACAATAAATTCCATCGATATGACGACCTCCTTTCCAACACCAAGTGGAATGGTGAAAATTTATTCCACCATTTGTAGTTTGTTCTATAGGTCCATAAGATTGTAGATACATTGTTATCCTACTCTGTGCTCCCACATTGCAAATCTTGGTCAACGTGGTGCTTGTAAGATTGTGGGTATTAGGGAGTTGTTTTATAGTATGCTACCATGAATGCTTCGAGGAGCGTACACACTATTTCGATGAGGAAATGACTTTCCCTATTGCATGTCAGGCTCAATGGGCACCCATTAATGCTAATTATGTTGTCTGATAGGAACCTTATGACTATAGCTGATGTACATTCCCTTGTGGGTGCTACTTTTGCTCACCTTGTCATGTAATCTATTGTAGTAATGAAGTGACGCACCCCAATCTTGCATGCTGCTGGTGCAATTAGTTCCACAAAGTCAATAGCCCCTTTTTCAAAAGGCCCTTGAGCTAAGATGGGGATCAATGGGATCTCATCCCTCCAATTGGGTTTCCCAGTCCTTTGGTAAATATCACACTTGAGTGCGAAGTCATTTACGTCCTTACAGAGAGTTGGCCACCATAGGCTTGAGAACACGCAGTAGCCTTCCTAACATAATGACCTCCTATAATGCCTTCATGACGTTTGTGCGATATCTTTTGTGCTCGTGCTCAATAGTGTAGTATTGAAGGACCTCATCTTGTCCTAACTTATATAAATTCCCACTAATGAATTGATAGGGGGTTGCATGCACAACCAAATTCTTCTTATCCTTAGTGTTCTGACTTGTTGGTGCTAAGCGAGGTGAAAAAGGATGTAATGTGCTCAAATCTTTAGGTACTTTGTTAACCTTGTAAAGCCATGTGTCGGGCATATCATCCTCAATGTTGTGTCTTGCTTCGCAACTATTAATTTGGGAGAGGTGGTATAGATCAAAATTCTGTTTTCTTGACTTTACCGCGATTGAAAATTCAAACTCTTGGAAACGCACTATTTATTGACATATGTGCTCATGTAAGATGTTTTGTTTACCAAGTACTAAGGCTGCATGTTCCATGAAGAACACAAAAGGGGTTTCCTGAGAGTATTGATGACAATTTGTAATGTGTAGATAATGGCCAAAACCTCACACTTACTGGTGGTATAGTTGTGCGCGTAGAGGACAAATTTTTGATGGCAAAGTAGATGGGATAATCTAAATTGCTTTCCCATGGTTGGGCCAATATAACACCAATGGCTTTTTTGGAAGCATTAACATAAACGTGGAAGGGTTTCTTCCAATCCAAAAACTGTAGCAAGGGTGTGCTCCCCATATTTTCCTTTAGTGCATGAAATGCTTCTTGTTATTGCTTAGTCCATAAAAAGGGGCTATCCTTTCTTAACAATGCTTCAAGGGTGCTTGCAAACTTGGCATATATTTTGATAACTTTTGTAGTACCCCATTGGATGAGAAACGCTTGCACATCTCTCTTGGTACTATGTGCCTCTTATTGCAAGATCACTGCAATCTTTGCTTGGTCTACCAACATGCCTTCTTTGCAAACTACACAACCTTGGTGAGTCCCAAAAGGTGTTGCAAAGTCACACTTATTGAGGTTGAGGGAGATCTACATTAGGTTCCACCTCTTGAACTTGAACCTTAGGTTAGTGTGATGGTCTTTCATCGTCCATAGATGGTCCAATTGTCTAGATGTACTTGCAGAAATTTGTGTATAAAGCCCTTGAAAGCCTCCACAACAATCCTTGAGAATACTATAGGATCATTTTTTAATCCAAAAGGCATCTTATTGTATGGAAACGAGTTCCTCTCAATGGCAAAAGTAGTATTTGTCTTGTCATCTTCTATGATTTGGACTTGATGGTATCTTGAAAATCCATACGTGAACATTAGTATCTGACATCCCCCACCTCTTCTAGAATTTCTTCCGTAAAACAATTTGGAAATGGATTTATGACACATTCCTCATTGAGGGCACGAAACTCAACACAAATCTAGATGTGCGCATCCTTCTTGATGCATTGGGTACCTATTTAGATTCCTTCACTGCATAGATGCCCCCAACTGCCAACATTTTATACATCTCTTCTTAAACCTCGGCTCCGAGGAATGATCGTAATAAAAAAGTTGCACGTGGTTGTCTCCATGCTCGTCCTTCCCTTAGAAGTACCAAGTTCCACATGACTAGTCATCCTTGTTGTGTTTGGAGGTGTCCTTGATCCCCCTCCTTTGATCGCAATGGGCAGGTTTCTTGGCGAGGCTGGTTGGATGGTTGTGCTTGTACTTGTGGGTGTTTATACAATGTTCCCATGCTTCCCATTGCAATCTTGCATTATAGGACTTGTCACTGCCCTTCCTGGGACACTAAATTCCAATTACTTGTACATAATAAACAATTATAATACCCAATGTTGTTTATCCCCTTGGTAAGATCCTCTAGTCTTATTAAATCTACACTTTTGTCGAATTTCTGTTTTGATTGATTTTGTATCGCATAGTAGCTAGCGTTTGACAGTTTCCATTTCTTTTTCGTGCGACCTTTGATTGACAAATGTTTCCAAGATTCTTCAAATATGATATGTGACATAGGGCCGGACTTGTATGCACCGATGACAGTTGCATGTCTTTCCACTTCTAACAGGGTCCTTGCGGCATCCTTGCTATTTGTCTCCCCTCTTCATGCAACATTCATATAATCCATCATCACTATCCTACCATAGTTATACTTGTACCTTCAAAGCTCCCTCTAATCCTAACTTTCCATGTCTGACATCTTGGCTTTCCCGGTCACTAGGCCTACACCTCCTACGCCTTCCTCCCTTCACACACCATTCACTTTCCCATGCGTGAAGGGGCTTGCCTCATTATGGGTAACTTCTCAATCCCCCAATCCATCATCATTTGAATCTTGAGTGGGATGGAGCGAACTTATGGGCCTTGTGACTTGCACATGAACTGATGCTTCACCTCCTTTAGACACAAGTAAGTTGAGAATGCAAACTCGTAAATATAGTTCCCTCACATGCCTTTCCACCAAACATCTACTCGCACATCCAATTTTCATCTGTACACTCTGGCTGCTCTAAATGCCTGGCAATTCATGCATACTTGCACCCAAGATTCCTTCCTGTTGTTAAGTGCATAGGCTGCTAACTACATGTGCACATGCTCATATAAATCACAAAATAATATCTTAGAATTGACTATGTAGTTCATCTTCCACCCATCTCTTTGGACTCTTCTTCCCATGGCTTCAATGCTTCATTGCAAGCTCAATTCCTTGCATCTCAAATTATTACTCAATTTGCTCCAGTGATATCCTCTTCGATTTTTGATTTTGAGCAGGCGACGCTCGAGGATAATGCTTGTGCCAACTCATTAATTCCTCCATGTTCTTATCTTCAATTGTTAAGGAGACCTCTCTACGCTTATATGCAATTCTAGCCCCTAACATGTGCTATTGCAACGGTTGCATCTGACTTCCATGTGGTCGTGTTGACCCGTGGATTTCACTAACACATGGATGAAAGCAAGGGAGTCCTATGTTTCTATATGTGCTCGGTAAAAACCCAAAATTTGTTACTTCTGTGTACTCGACAATAGAGTTTTCCCTACCTTGCTAGGCCCCACACCACTCTAGCATATTGTTGGCTAGATTTTTTGCATAGCATCAAACCTAGGCAGTCATGAGATAAATCTCCCTCATTTAACTGGTGAGGCTCCCGTGTTAGATTTGTCAATAAAAATGTGTTATTATCTATCAGGGGTTTTACTTTAACCACTTAGTTCATGAACCATAACTAAGTAGTTCTGCAGCAAGGAAGCAACTGTTTAAGAAAGAAAAGTTATAGAAGAAAGAAGTAAAGGAAATACAGAGAAGAAATGGGGAAGATGTGCATCCCAATTAGTAGATAGCAGAGCTAATTACATGCACATAGAAGAAACTTAATAGATATGGACACACATAATTATAAACAAAGGCAGCTTTAGATCTAGATCTAAAATAACACAAAGTTTATCAAGAGATCTAAGATTCAAAGCAAGAAACACAGTACACCGTGACACAAAGTTCTCCGGAAACCTGCTCCTTTGTATTCCTTTGCTCCAAGTTGCTCTTAGGAGTGCAACACAAACTCTAGAACTCAGGATTGCTGCTTACAAATTCTGATCGATCCTTAACCGGGAGGTTCTTCTCCTACTGATAGAATGTTGGAGGGAAAGTACAAATAGAAGACTTGATCTGAACTAAAGCATGAACAAGTAAAGATGACATTTGGCAATCATCCTCAACTAACTTCTTCTTAAGTGACACATGTATCACTTAACTAATAGAATGGTTCCACATGACTTCAAGTAATGGTTGTAAAACCAATAACTTAGAAGTTTTACAATTTCATCCGGGAACATAGAAAATAGAAGTCATGCCAGCTGTATCATTTATGTCTTCTTCTTGTTCTGATATCGGATATACTTGTCGAACATGTAATTCAGCATCTTTCCATCTGTTTTAGCCACTGCTTCCTTCTCTGTCCTGAATTGCAGCAACCCTTCATTAAACACTTTGCTGCACGCTTCCACCTCTTCCAAATTCGGCCCAAACCTTGCAATGTCTGCTTGCAGCGCCACCAGTCTACTGATAGAATTCATCGTGAAAGGCTTGGTAGCTTTATCAATTCTCTTTTGTACCATCAGAAGAGAACCTTGTAGAGAATTAGGCACTACGTTAGAAACAATCCGCACGTATGAAGTAACACCTCCGTCCACTCTTTCCTCAGTGAAAGAAATGATACTGTCTGGTAAATCTGATGTTCTACTCTCAGGTGCCTGCATCCTTTTCAGCAAAACTTTGCAAATTTCCAAACGGAAAGATACTGCAAACTCTAGCTGCTTCCGCTTCTCGACTGATCCGTCTAGTACAATCTGTTCAGCAATCAATACATCTCTAGGCAGCTTGTTGATCTCGGCCAAAATACTCAGGTTACTCTTTGCAACTGTATTCATGCCTTCTATGTTTTCCATCAGTTGCTTTAGTTGATTTGCTGCATCGTTCATAACTTTTAGGCGGGCTGGCACTTCCCCAAGTTGTACAGAAGCTTGACGAATAATCAGATCCTTCCATTCGTCAATAGTCTTTACTTGATTGCTTGCGTCCTCCATTTCCTGCATAAGAAGATCACTCACCTGCTCTGAAATGGGCTGAATGGAAGGTTTAGCAACCTTGGCTATGATCTCACATAATTGAGATACTTGCTTCTGCAGCTCTTCTTTCTCCGCCTTTTCACTGTCAAGCCTAAGGAATAAAGCGTCTATCAATGTCTGCGTGTTCTGCTTCAATCCTTAAGTGGTGGCTTGATCGAGTGGTACTTTGGTCACTGTCATATCTTCCGCCGTGAGCTCCTATATCTTTCCTTCTGCCGGAATTGATATCTCAGCAAACTTCTCTCCCGAATTCTCAATGATCAACGTAGAAGTTGCTTTAGCAACTTTAGGCCTTCTGTCTCTTCTGCCCAGATCCTGGAGTAGCTGCAAGTCGTGCTCCTCTAAGTTCATCTCCATTCTCGCTTCTGGAACCAACTGCAAAGCCAACCATTCCGAGAAATTACTTCTCGGAGAGTGAGAAGTCGCTGAGTGGACTACCATCTCCCGCTCTGCATCCTCTCCGTCAGAAAGTGCCACAGTGTTATGACTGCCATCCTCTGAATCATCCAAGGACAAATCTCTTTCGAACTCTGCCATCTGCAGCGTCAACATCTCCTCTGGAACGGGTGATGAATGAAGTGGCTGAGTAGAGAAGACGAACGTCGTCGGATTCAATGAAGGCATGGAAACGTCCTGCTGCTGCGGTGCAATACTTTGTGAAGTACTGGGTACTGGAGAAGCCGGAGTCAAAGCTATGGTCGTAGAAGTGATTTTCTCTTTCTCTTGAGATCTTCTGTTTACTTTCAACTTCTCGGACCTTCTGCTGCTTTCTCCTTCATGCTTTCGCTTGAGGGAATCTCCTGTGCCGAAGTTGCCCGTGATTTGATTCATCAATGCTTCATCAAGGCAATATCCCTTCGTCAGCAACCAATTTGAAGTATTCAACAACACAGCTCTCGATCTTTCTTCAATTGTGTTGCAGCCTCCCATGTTATTCTGCAGTGTGGCTTTATCTCCTCCCCTTTGATGGTAAGTGTCAAGTACCACATTCCCATCATCTTTAAGATCTGTAGGTATCCGCGCTAGTCCAAAGTCGAACTCTTGCTTTGCTGACAGCCTTCTGAAATGTCTCTTTCTGATCTCGTACTCACTTCCGCACTTCATCCAAAAATCTTCTAACGAAGGCACATGTGCGTACTTCTGGGAGATTGTCTTCCTGGCTACTCCAAATGGATCGAAGTTCAGCTGTGTAGGGAAGAACTCTTGCTCATACTCGGATAACATTTGCGCTTCCATCCCTCGAGCTTTGTGATTGCTAATGCAGTTGTAATATCCCACAGTGATTGGGAAGAAGCCTGTAGACTTGTGCCGCTTTGACTGAAGGTCGTGTAACTTCACAAGTTGCCAGCTCAGCTCCATGGCGATCAATCTATCATTCGGTTACCTGGGCATCTTTAGTGGTTCTCCAGAAAAGCCCGTAACCCTGAGGTATGTGAAATCTGCAAATTGAATGAATAGACTGCCAATTTTGGACACGGCTTCCCACGCTTCCTTGCTTACCCTGTTGGCCTTCAAGTCTTTGTCTAGCCTGCAGATGAAATTGTAGAAGTCATCATTGATCACTTTGAAGTCTTTCTCGCCTATAGGTGCAGTAAGCTGCGGGTAGCACTCGAAAATGGGGTCCTTGGAAAGAACACCACATCTATCCAGCTTGGAAAAGACACCTTGTGAAGCTGCAGCACACACCAAGTATGAAGTCATCTTGAAGCTGAAAGTACGCTTCACGTTTCGAAGTTGCTCACCGATGTTGCTGCTAATAATTTCCGACCAATTGATTATAGAATCAACCTTGTTGATTTCAATGGTCCTGATGAAAGCATACATCCATGTACGGAAAGTGTAGGCATTTGCTTCACCATTCATCCTGCATAGTAATTTTACGACATCATCTGCCTCCTGCACCAAATTGGACCGTGGAAGAGCTCTCGGGAACTTTGAAGGGGATCTAGGCTTCTTCATGAACCGGCTATTCATGATGCTCACACAATCAGCTCTATGCTTCTCCCATCTACTGTCAGCATCCTGAATGCTAATAGAAGTCACCGCCTTTCGTACTGGAATCTTCAAACAATAATTGATGAACTCTGCGTCCAAACGAATTATTGTCTTTCCCGAAACATCACACACTGATCTGGATGAAGGATGATAAGATCTTGCACACTCCATCACGAACTCTGGCAATTGGGTTGTACATGGGAAAGCTGCAGCTCGGATAATTCCACTCCTTTTGACCGCACGCATGAGTGAAGTCTTTCCCGCCCTGGATCTATCAATCAAATCGGCAAGAGGTTCCGGGCCTAGATCTGTGTCTCCTATGTCTGCAAGTTTGGAAGCAATGCATGACTCCATCGTGCTTTCTTTTTCATCTCCTTTTGCCATGGCTTTTGTCTCTATTCGTCTGAATAATTCTTTTTCTTCTAACTTGGCCGAATTTCTTCAATACTGGTGCAGATCTGGACAATTCTTCAGATTCAGAGGATATTTGCAATGTATTGGACATTGATAAAAACTCCTTTTCTTTTGTAAAGCACCTGTAATGAATTCCTTGCAATTTATTCAGACAAGGAATGGCCACCGGAGAATGAATAGTGAATTTAAATTATAAAAATCTGCACTTTTCAAGCCTGCTGCCTCCAAAAAATTGGTGTTTTAATTTGCACATAAAGAGAGTATACATCCTTTCAATCAACACCTGAGCTCCTGTAACACCTGTGAAAACAATTATGCAGACAAAGATCAACCTCCTCTAAATGCATGCGCCGAATCTGGAAGATTTTAGCCTTGTTAGCACTTTTTCTGAACAAAATCCTTCCTTTAATGGGGACGCACTTTTCCTCTTGGCTGCAATTCTTTACCTGTGAATTAAATAATTTCGCCCATATGGCTGCCCATTGCTTAAATAACCTTCATAATTCTATAATTAATAATTGCCCTAACAATTAAAGGCAATTAATTAATTTAAAAATTTATGCTTTTCTCTTTTAAATCCAATTTTAATCCTTCACACAACACTTCACTTAAGCTTCACAGTGTGCTTTGACCATAGCCACTTAAAATAGAAATTAATTTAATGTTTTAATGATTTAAAAAACATTAAATAATACCCAAATGGGGCACACTTTTTGAGAGGAAAGATTAACTAAAATAATGAATTTAATCTTTTTTATTCTGTCACCAAAGGGTGGGCCCACTTTTTTGCACATGTAAATTCTATTTTTAACAATTTTTTTCATTATGGGATTCTTTACCTTGCAAGGCAGGCACCCAAAATCTCGTGTGATCCACTTAAGTGATTTGACTTTGACAATGGGATTATTTACCCTGCAAGGCTGACACTAAAATCCCATGATTTCACTTAAGTCACTTTCATTTTATTATATCATGGGAATTTTTACCCCTGTACCTGCCTGCAGCCTCTATTTTTCCCACTGCAACTTAAGTGACTTTTATAACACGGGAAAAAGTACCCTGCCAGGCAGGTATAAAATTCCCACCTTGCTAGCGGCTTATATTTTTCCTGTCACAGCTTAAATCCTTTGTTTTCAAAAATGTGCCCATCCCCGCCGGAGCTTTTCTGTGCATGACTTCGCTTTTTCCCAGTGATCTGGACCTGCGATGGCGACTTCCTCCGGGCATAATGTGCGGATATGTTTTCCAGCTGCTCCAGGCCAAAAATCGGGCTTCCTGGCAAAGGAATTGTTCCAGAGAAATTTCATAGAAAACGAAACGGGACACCACAAAAACACGAAAAATTGCCAAAAGTTACAAATAAAGCCCAAAACTTAAAATAAGTTAAAACCCTTCTAGCACATAGGAATAATAATATATTCGCTCATAATAGAGTTAAAACAGAGCGCAATTAGCCTCATACGGGGCTCAAAATAATTAAATACAAATTTCTCGCAGACAAATCCCGATGACAGAATAAAACAATTCAATACAAGAACTTTCAGGCAATAAAAACACAAAAACGACCCATTATTTTAAAAGTACGAAATTTTTTCGGATAGGGTAGTCGCACATTTCAGGGTGAAATTTGAGTGACGCTCCGTCTGTGGACATCTTTTTCTCTTGTCAGAATGACAAAGGGAAAAGATGAGATCCCAACATCTCTGGTTTGGTATCTTGTCCTTTGGGCACAGGGTCAGGCAAATGAAAACAACACAACACAACACCAAAAACAAGACAAAATAAGGAAAAACAAACAAAAGATTTATTTATGTACATACAGGTGTTACCCTGCTTCTCATGTCCGGAACAGCTTCAAGTGTTGCCCATTGAAAGGTAACGGCAATTCAACTCCATCCTGATGAGCAAGAATGAAGCTATTTGCTCCGGCGATCATTTTAATCACAAGAGGCCCTTTCCATAGTGAATCAAACTTTCTATGCATGCCTTTCGTTTCTCTTCTTTTGTCCCATAAAAGGACCCAGTCATTGACTTCAAACTTTCTTTCCCTAGCCTTTTTGTCGAAAATGATTTTCACCTTTCTTTGATGCTCTGTCAACCTATCTGCAACTTGGGTTTGTACTTCTCTCAGTTTAGTTAGGTACATAATTATTTTATCAATAGCATCCGTGATAGTGGAATCCTCCAAGGCCTTAGAAAGTTGCAGGGTAGGCAATTCCAAGGTAAGAGGCAGCTCTGTTTCTCTACCATATAATAGCTGAAATGGGGACATGCCTATCGCCCTCTTTGGTGTGATTCTATTGGCTCATAATGCATCAAACAACTTTTTATGCCAAGTCCTTTGATTGTCTGTTACCAGCTTGCGCACGATAGTTACCAAGTTTTTATTGTTAGATTCAGCTTGACCATTCCCTTGTGGATAGTAGTTTGAAGAATGAATCAGCTGAATCCCATAAGTGTAGCAGAATTCCACCAACTCCTCAGAAGAAAGATTCGGAGCGTTGTCTGCTACAATTTTGCAGGGCACGCCAAACCTGACAATAATATTTTCTTTTATAAAATTGCACACTTCAGCGGAAGTGGCAACCTTCACAGGGATAGCTTCTACCCACTTACTGAAATAATCAGTAGCTGTTAGAATGTAATGATGACCGGCACTGGAAGCCGGGTTAAGCATTCCAATAAAATCCATTCCCCACTGTTGGAAAGGTTCTTCAATCACAATGGGTTTTAGAGGTAATGCAGACAATTTCACATGCCCAACAAAATGTTTGCATGCTTGACACTTAGCTACCCATTCTGCAGTATCTTGAAAAAGGGTGGGCCAGTAATACCTTGCTCTGAGGATCTTGTGTGCAGTGACTCGGGATGAGAAATGACCACCGCAAGCCATGTCATGAAACTGTTGTAGTAGCTGATCCTGTTGAGCCTTGTCCACGCATCTGAGAAATACACCATCAATTCCCCTTTTGTACAAACCATTATCCCAAAGAACAAAATCTTTGGATTTAAGTTTGATTGTTCGTTTCTCTTTTCTGGAAAGTTGATCTGGGCATTCTCCATACGTCAGAAAGTAAACAATGTTATTGTACCACTCTTCTACCAAATCTATAAAAAGTACTGCAGGAAAATCTCCATCTATCTCATCTTGATCCACTTTAGGCAATGATGTTATCATCTCCGTCATTAATTCACACAGACCTCTTCCTTGAACTAGCTTTGTTGGTTTAATATCCAGGTCGTATTCTTGAACTTTTGTCACCCATGTGCCTCTCAATAATCCTAACTCTTGCTGAGTAAGAATGGATTTAACTGCAGTATCTGGAACCAAAACCACAGTGTGCGAGGAAAGAATATAATACCTGAATGCTTTGCACGCCTTCACCACTGCGTATGCTTGCTTTTCCATGGGAGTGTATTTCAATTCATAGGCTTTAAGAGGCGTACTCATAAAAGCAATAGGAGCTTCTGCATCCTCTTGATTTTTCTGCATCAGTATTGCTGACATGGTTTGTTCAGAGGAGTAACAGTAAAGAATAAATTCTTTACTGAAGTCGGGTGAAACCAAGACTGGAGCTTTCGACAGGGCCTCTTTAATTTTCTCGAAAGCTTCCTTCCCTTCGCTGCTCCATTTAAAATCTTGTGTCTTTTTCATCATATTCGAAATATGACGGGTTAGCTCAGCAAAGTCAGGAATGAATCTCTTGAGAAAATTCACTTTTCCAAAGAAAGAGTGAACTCCTTTTTTTGGATGTGGGTAAAGGCAATGTTTGAATGGATTTGACATGCTCTGGATCTATCTTTATTTTCTTCCTTGGAAACAATGTGCCCTAAGCAGCTTTCCTTCCGTTACAGCAAAGATGGATTTCTTGGGATTCAAAGAAATACCATGCTTGCGGCACTGTATGAAAACCTCTTCCAAGTTTGAAATGTGGCGCGCTTCTATCTTTGGAGAAGACTGTCAGATCATCCAGATACACCACTATGCTTATATCTTTGAGGTGAGCAAAGGCTAGATCCATAGCTCTTTGAAATGTAGCACCAACATTAATCAGGGCGAACGGCATTTTCTGGTATGCGAAGGTTCCCCAAGGTGTGATGAACGCCGTTTTGTATTGATCTTCCTCGGCCACCTTGACTTGATTGTAGCCTGAGAAGCCATCAAGCATGGAAAGCATCTCAGATCTAGTGACCACCTGCAGAGTGTGATCCATGATGGGGATGGGGTAGTTGTTTTTCAATGAAGCTTGATTAAAGTTGCGGAAATCTACGCACAGCCTAATCTCACCGCTCTTCTTTCTTACAGGGACTATGTTGGCCAACCACTCCGAATGATGTATGGGATAGATGATCTTTGCGTCTAACAACTTTCGGATTTCTGCAAAGATGGTTCCCAAAATGGTAGGGTTGTGCCGCCGCAGCCTCTGCTTGAAAGGCTTCTGTTCTGGTTTAAGTGGGATGTAGTGTTGAACTGCCGCAGGCTGATATGTTTTTAGATCTTGGTAAGACCAGGCAAAAACATCCATGTATGTCCTAAGAAGCTCAGTAAAAGCTTCTCTTTCTGCCTCTGAGCAACATTTACCCAAATTTACTAACTTAGGATCATTGCCAGCTCCCAAATTTACTAATTGTGCGTCGGAGGAATAACCTTCTCCACTTTCTTCATTTTTCTTAAGCATTTTGATCATGTTTTATCAAACATTTCCTCAAGAGGATACCAAACCTTTGGGAATTTTATTTCCCTTATAGCTGGATAATCTCCTGACTTCCTGAGACGTCCACATCCATTTCTCCGACAGTAGTTTGCCTAGGAGGTGAATTGCTCTCCCTCATAGTAGATTCCTTCAAAGTTGTCTTTCTGTTGGAGAAACGTAACAAATTTGCGTGTCATCATTGAAAACCTTCCATTGCTGGACGTTGTCAGGTAACCTTTGGGTGAAAGACCATCTCCACGTTGTAGTCCCCCCTGTCTAAAGAACGCAGGAGGCTGATCCAGATTCAACAAGGGCTGCAGTTACTGCAAGAGAATCAGCTCTTGAATTTTGTTCTCTCGGAATGTAAGATACCGAGTAAGCTGAAAAATCCAGGATAGCAGAGTAGACCCCGATCTCTATAGTGTCGCAGTTTGTCTTTTTTGACTTGGTAGAGGCCCTCTTTATTTGTTTCACAATCAGCTCAGCAATCTCCTCTTTGCGTGTAATAATTTGATCCCCATTGTTCTTTGCCTGCTCCATACCTAACAACAAGGCTTCATACTCAGCTGTTATTGTTAGTATTTTTGAACATCAATTTGAAGGGAGTGCGCATGCACCTTCCCTTCAGGAGAGATAAAAACAACGCCTGTGCCAGATCCAAATGAACAGCAACTACCATCAAATTCCAGAGTCCAAATCTTGTTATCAATTTGATGTGATTCTCGAATCACCGGTTGAATATTTTCTTTATCCATTTCTAGATAATAGACTCCGTGATCCGATTCTTGAAACAAGATCTGAGATCTATGATCCTCAGATTTTGATACTATGTACTTAGATTTCTTCTCAGGTTCCAGCTTCTGATTTTACTCCTTTGATTGGTATGTGAGCACAAAACCAATCCATCTTGACTTCTCCAACCAACTCTTTGCAGTAAATTTCTACTCAACAGCATGTCATAAGAGACTGGAATGTCTGTTACACAGGATAGTCATTTTCAGTCTTTTATCTGTCAAAAGAAGCAAGTATTGCCTGCACATCTTTTGATTTGCCCCACAAGAGGGACTTGCCTTTCCATTGAATAACATCTTCCGATGGTTTTTGTCAACGTGAGACCCAAGGCATCAGCAACTTTGGCAGGCATTACATTATCAGAAGCTCTAGAATCCAAAATGCAATTGCTCAGTTTGTATCTGTTGATAAGCAAAGTATACATAGAATGGCTCGTTCCTTTCTGATGTAGCAGGAGAAGGGGTAAGAAGGAGAAGAACTTGCCACCGCATTATTTGTAGGAGTATTCTTTGGATTTGACAAGATGACCCTGTGAAGTATTGTTTGTTGGGCTGGGACAATTACTTTGCACATATTTGACCAATCTATTCAGTTGATCAGGAAATGCTCTCAAATACTCAGCTTCTGACATTTGGACCTTGTTCCTCTTGATGTGAACAATTATGTCGAAAGCTTGACTAGCTTCAGTAGGATGTGCGTTGACTCTTTGCATGCGAATTGAAAGAATTTGAATATTTATCCTTAGGTGTTAAAGAAGAAGGAAGATGTGCTACCTCTTTTCAAGATAGTAACATCCGGGCCAGGATCTTCTCTCTCTTTCCAGCAGTTTGTGGATGCTTCGGCATTTTGACGCAGTCTGAGAACATTGTAAACACCGCAAAAAGTGTTGACCATCAGAATCTTCAAAAGATTCATAATAGCCATCATCAGATTCGTAGTCCAGGTAACCAATATTGGAGTCGCCAGCGGGATCTATAAAGTCTTCATCATCGAATGATTCATCAATGCCGAGATCCTCATAATTAGTTTCCAAGTTATTCCTTGGAGCAGCTTCTATTGCCAACCGTTGTGGTTGCAGCAGCAAGTCTTTTTCAATTTTGATTTTGATTTTGACCATTAAAGGTCCGGGTAGGAGCTATTCTTGAGGGGGTTGCATTCCCTGCTTGAGGGATCTGCTTCTTGATCTGCAACATGTCATTAGCTAATTTTTGCAACAAAGGATCTGAAGTACTAGAAGAAGCGCCATCACCTTTGTGAGATGGTTGTTTGAGTTTTCCAGCCATGATCAAGTCGTCCTCAACCTCCACGGCAACATTTTGTGCTTCCAGCAGATTTACCGGTCTTGCCCTTCTTAGCTGATATCCAACTTCAGGTAATAGAGCGTTTATAAAAAACGTCTTTTGATTTTCATTGCTCAATGCGGCAAAAGTGGGGATTTTATACAAAATCCTTTGGAACCTTGCAATAAAGTCCCGCATATTCTCGCTTGGCTCTTTCTTCAACTGGCGTCAGTTGGGGTGATGAATTGTGCTAGCGTCATGTCCCTCTTTCGCGATTAGTTCAGTCGAAGACCTTTTGGCCTGTTTTGTCTACCCGACGGCCAAAGGGGTGTTTTCAAGGGTGACTTCGGTTTATTATTTTATTATATGATGCTCGAATTAAAGTAAAATATCATTAAAGCACATATAATGGATTAATAGACTGTTTGAGTGATTTTGACTTAGGAAAGTGCATTTAAATAAATTAATAAATTATTTAAATTGCCTTCCTAGCCAAAAATGCGACTTGTTTGGGTAATGGCCAAATACACCCAAAAGTGCGACTTGATTAATGAAGTAAAAATAATTAATTAAATATTAATTATTTGGTATTAGCCAAAAAGTGCGACTTGGCTTTTGGAGGGTTTTTGGCTATATGAGGAAAAGTGCGGCTTGGGGAAATCATTCAGATCATTATTATTATTTTCACAGAGCATTTAGCACAGAGCTTTTGCAGACAGAATCCAAGGACGGAAACCCTCTGGATTATTCCTCTTGCGGACGGAAACCCCAGGAGCAGTGAGAGAAGTTTCCATCCAGGAATCTTCATTGTTTACATCAGTTATTCAGCATTTCAGCAGTGTCAGGGAAAGAAATAAATTGCAGCTGTGGGCTTTGCACATCTATCTGAGTGGGGGCGGCTTCTCCTACAGCTATTCATTACTGTGTCAGAGGTATTTTTCATGTTAGATATCTATTGTAATTCCCAGCAGCAAATAAGACAAATCAGCTAGGGTTTTGATTCATTTTCTGTGGATTTTTGGATTATCATTGTTATTAAATCTTTCTACAGATTTATATTTGTCTGGCTGTAATATTTAGCTTCAGAAACCAATATTAAATATTCAGCTGAAATATTTACAAAGAAATCTGCCAGATTTGCCCTAGGCGCCTAATTTATATTCACCCGGATTGCGGGCTTTCAGTATTTATTTATCTATGCAGTTTCAGTGTGATGTTTTATGAATTCCTTTAATATTATCAGTTCAGATCTGAGCCAGAACATTATTTAAAAAATAAAAAATAAAAAAAAATATCAGACAAAAACGGGTTTGGGATCTTTCAGTGGTATCAGAGCAGTGTATCCTCCCAGCCTGTGTGGGAAGGAACAGCCAGGGTATTAAAACAGAAATCAGCCTTGAATGCATCACAGAGAGGACGGTACACATAGATACTACACCCGCAGACGAGCACGACTCGAAGCTGGTATTGCAGGTGGTGACAGAATGGAACATTTGGGCGAGAGGCCTGAGAGTCCTCCTCGAGAGGAGCATGCAGATCCAGATAGGAATTTTATTCGGGATATGGCAGCTACACAGAGGCAGTTATTACAGACCATGGAGCGCATGGGTACTACTTTGGACAGGTTGGCACTGGATAGGCCGCGGGACAGGCATGGCAGGAGGGATAGATCCGTATCAGTTGCTAGTAGCTACAGGGGTCATAGCAGATCACCTTCAGAGCTTGGGAGTGTTAGGGGATCGCCACGCCGTGAGCGGAGGCATACCCATACAGACGAGAGGAGACCTACACGGACGGCAGATAGGCCCATGCAGCCTAACTTCTTGCCTAGAGGTGACCCCCCAGAGATTGAGGGACGGTCGGAAGAAGCAGCTTTCCCGGATACTATCATGGCAGTCAGCGATGAGTGGAGGAGTTTGCCACAGCATGTGAGGGATGCATTTCCCCTCCCATAGTATTGTGCTCAGAGGAGAGACAGCATGAGGGTTGGACAGGATAGGAGGCCTAGAGCACAGCAGAACAGAGATTTGCAGCAGGTTACCAATAAGGTAACCCTTTCCACTTTTGATGGTAGTGGAAAGATCAGTGCCAGGGCTTGGATTCACAAGCTCGACACCTACCTTACCCTCAAGCCCATGAGGGAGCAGGAGGCCATACAGTTCGCTACATTGCACCTTGAGGGGGTGGCTTATGATTGGTGGCACCATGGGTTAGTTACGCAGGGTCATGAGCTTCTACATTCATACAGGGATTTCAGTGACAGATTGATTGCGAGGTTTGATCGCAAGGATGTGGAGCTATATTACAGGGACTTGGCACAGCTCAGACAGAGTGGACATGTTGATTCTTACATCAACGAATTTCAGCGGATAGCCGTTATGGTTCCAGAGATGCCTGAGAAGAGGGTGGTTATGTTATTTATAGAGGGTCTCCATGATAGGATGAGAGGATTGGTCAAGGCTCTTAAGCCTAGGACATTGCATGATGCCATTCAGACGGCATTGGACTTGGACACATCTCCCACTTCCTATCAGCCCACTTCTTATCAGCCCAATAAGAAGTTTCCCACGAGCTCCAGGCCATTTCAGCGCTCTACCGCCCCACAGAAGAGTGCACCACCTCCTAAGGTGGATCAGGAGACTCGTAACGAGTTAAGGAGGAGGAAGCTTTGCTTTCATTGCAAAGACCATTGGGAGCCTGGACATCGTTGCCTTGGTAAAGGCAAGGTGCATCTCATTGAGGTGATTTCAGATGGAGAGGATGATCACTCGCCAGGTACAGATGTAGAGGATGAGGGCGGTGACCATGATGCACAGGGGGAGCAGCCCCAAATAGAGCTTGGCGAGGGCGAGGCATTGGATTCGTCCGATGTTACTATTGCCACACTTTCAGGCGTTCCTAGGTACCATCCCTTTCGTCTGAAGGGAGTGCTTAAGGGGCAGCGGATTGTTTGTCTGGTTGACAGTGGAGCTACGCACAACTTCATTGATGAGGGGTTGGCGGCGAAGCGAGGATTACAGGTTGAGGAATTTGATGGGTTTAGTGTACGGGTGGCAGATGGATTTGCTATCAGTTGCACTAAGAGGATTCCACGACTTAGTATTCAGATGGGGGACTATACATTGACCGATGACTTCTATGTTATTGGACTTGGTGAGATTGATACAGTATTGGGTATTCAGTGGTTACAGTCCCTTGGCAGATATGTGCAGGATTTCCGCAGGATGGAGTTGGAGTTTATGGTGGATAAGAAGAAGATTGTGCTTCGGGCTCTTTCTGACGGTGGGCCTAGAGTGGTTTCAGCACGCAGGATGGAGTCTATAGTGAGACATGGAGAGGTTGCATGGGCAGCCCAGTGTTTCATTTCGTCCAAATCTTCTTCAGACGATGAGCAGCCTTATCATATTGACATCCAGTCCATACTGGATAAGCACGGTTCAGTGTTTGGTGACATTCCTCCAGGTAGACCACCAGATAGAGGGTTTGAGCATGTTATAGAGCTTGAGGAGGGTGCTAAGCCCGTGATGACTACGCCTTATCGCCATCCTAAGACATACAAGGATGAGATAGAGAAGGCCATTAGAGAGCTCTTGGAGATGGGACACATCCGTCCTAGCTCTAGTCCCTTTGCTTCTTCAGTTGTGTTGGTAAAGAAGAAGGATGGAACCATGAGGATGTGCATTGACTATCGTGCACTGAATAAGAAAACCATCAAAAACAGGTATCCCATTCCCCGCATTGATGAGTTGTTAGATGAACTGCATGGATCTATCTATTTCTCGAAGATTGATCTTCGATCAGGTTACCACCAGATTAGAGTTCGGGATGAGGATATCCACAAGACAGCCTTCAGATGTCACTATGGGCACTACGAGTTCTTGGTGATGCCATTCGGACTCACTAATGCACCTGCTACATTTCAGTCATGTATGAACCATCTCTTCAACAGGCAGTTGAGGCAGTTTGTGTTGGTGTTTTTCGATGATATTCTGATTTATAGCAGGACATGGGATGATCATTTGAGGCATCTTGATGAGGTACTTAGCATAATGGAGACTCAGTCTTTGTTTGCTAAGATGTCCAAGTGTGAATTTGGGCTTACGGAGATATTGTATCTTGGGCATGTCATTGGGGCCAATGGGGTCAAGGTCCATCAGGAGAAGATACAGGCAATGCAGGATTGGCCACCACCCAAGAATATCTCTGACTTGCGAGGATTCTTAGGGTTATGTGGTTATTACAGGAGGTTCGTGAAGGGTTATTCCCAGTTGGTAGCTCCATTGACAGATCTTACACGGAAGGGTGCATTCAGTTGGTCAGATGAGGCACAGGTGGTATTTGAGAGGCTCAAGGTAATTATGAGTACCTGTCCAGTTTTGGCTCTTCCAGATTTCTCACGGCCCTTCATTTTAGAGTGTGATGCTTCGGGATTGGGGATTGGTGCAGTTCTTATGCAGGATCGCCATCCTATTGCCTTTGAGAGCCGGAAGCTGAGAGATAATGAGAGACTGTATTCCACTTATGATAAGGAGATGCTTGCCATTATGCATGCCTTGGCAAAGTTTAGACAGTATTTGGTGGGTGGAAAATTTGTGGTGAGAACCGACCACAACAGTTTGAAATATTTCCTGGAACAAAAAGAACTCAATGAGAGGCAACAAAAATGGGTCAGCAGGATCCAGGCATATGATTTTGACATTGAGTATGTCAAGGGGACGAAGAATGTAGTGGCTGATGCACTTTCCAGGAAACCCCATCTCGCTGTCCTATGTTCGTTGAGCGAGATTTCAGCAGATTGGAAATCTCAACTGTCAGTTGAATATTCCAAAAACACTTGGGCATGTGACATTATGGATGGAAAAATTCAGGATGATCGGTATAAGGTAATGACTGATTTGATTTTGTATAAGGGCAGAATTTACCTAGTTCCTGAATCTGAACTTAAAGAGAAGATTATGCATGCTTTCCATGATGCACCACTGGCAGGACATCCAGGGTATTTTAAAACATACAGGCAGATTAGAGAGAGATTCTCCTGGAAGGGTCTCAAGGATGATGTCCTGCGCCATGTCCGTGAGTGTATGACTTGTCAGCAGAATAAGTCAGAGCATACTTTCCCAGCAGGTTTGCTACAGCCATTGCCAATTCCAGAGCAGAAGTGGGAGAGTATTTCTATGGACTTCATTACAGGTCTTCCCGTGGTGCAAGGGAATGATCGCATTTACGCAGTAGTGGATCGGTTAACAAAATATGCACACTTTTTCGCTGTCCCTACTAGCTTTAAGGCACCTCATGTGGCTGATTTGTTCTTCCGTCAGATATTCAGGTTGCATGGACTTCCAAAGAACATAGTTAGTGACCGGGATAGCAGGTTTATGAGCATATTTTGGCAGGAGCTTTTCCGTCTGGTTTACACTGAGCTGACTCCTAGCACCAGTTATCACCCTCAGACAGATGGACAGACAGAGATTGTGAACAAATGGATAGAGGGTTATCTTCGCAACTACGTTGCAGGACAGCAAAAGGCATGGGTTAAGTTGTTGTACTTATGTGAGTATTGCTATAACACCACTTACCATATGTCTATTGGTATGACTCCATTCCGAGCTCTTTATGGGTATGATGCGAGATCCTTTGTTGATATGGCATTTGGGGATAGTAGAGCTCCTAAGGCTCAGGAGAGTTTACAGGATATTCAGGAAATCCTTAAGGTGCTTAAGGAAAACATGCAGCGGGCCCAGAATCAGCAGAAAATATATGCAGATAGGCACCGAGTGGAGAGATCATTTGAGATAGGGGACATGGTTTTCCTACGACTTCAGCCTTACAGGCAAAGTACTCTCAAGAAGAGTGGGGCTGAAAAGCTCAAACCGCGATTTTATGGGCCATACAGGGTGTTGAGGAGAGTTGGTGAAGTGGCATATGAGCTGGAGTTGCCTTCTGAGAGTAAGATACATAATGTTTTTCATGTGTCTTGCTTGAAAAAGGCTTTGGGGCAGAACATTATTTCCTCTACAGATTTGCCACCCCTGGATGAGGAAGGGAGATTAGACCTAGTGCCAGAGGAGATCTTGGACAGCCGAGAGAGGAGACTGAGGAACAGGGTCATTCGGGAGTTCTTGGTGAGGTGGAAAGAATTGCCAGAGGAGGATGCTACATGGGAAGGCGAGATTATATTACAGCATCCAGCTCTACAGTTGCTTGGGGACAAGCAATCTCGGGAAGGGAGGACTGTAATGTCCCTCTTTCGCGATTAGTTCGGTCGAAGACCTTTTGGCCTGTTTTGTCTACCCGACGGCCAAAAGGGTGTTTTCAAGGGTGACTTCGGTTTATTATTTTATTATATGATGCTCGAATTAAAGTAAAATATCATTAAAGCACATATAATGGATTAATAGACTGTTTGAGTGATTTTGACTTAGGAAAGTGCATTTAAATAAATTAATAAATTATTTAAATTGCCTTCCTAGCCAAAAATGCGACTTGTTTGGGTAATGGCCAAATACACCCAAAAGTGCGACTTGATTAATGAAGTAAAAATAATTAATTAAATATTAATTATTTGGTATTAGCCAAAAAGTGCGACTTGGCTTTTGGAGGGTTTTTGGCTATATGAGGAAAAGTGCGGCTTGGGGAAATCATTCAGATCATTATTATTATTTTCACAGAGCATTTAGCACAGAGCTTTTGCAGACAGAATCCAAGGACGGAAACCCTCTGGATTATTCCTCTTGCGGACGGAAACCCCAGGAGCAGTGAGAGAAGTTTCCATCCAGGAATCTTCATTGTTTACATCAGTTATTCAGCATTTCAGCAGTGTCAGGGAAAGAAATAAATTGCAGCTGTGGGCTTTGCACATCTATCTGAGTGGGGGCGGCTTCTCCTACAGCTATTCATTACTGTGTCAGAGGTATTTTTCATGTTAGATATCTATTGTAATTCCCAGCAGCAAATAAGGCAAATCAGCTAGGGTTTTGATTCATTTTCTGTGGATTTTTGGATTATCATTGTTATTAAATCTTTCTACAGATTTATATTTGTCTGGCTGTAATATTTAGCTTCAGAAACCAATATTAAATATTCAGCTGAAATATTTACAAAGAAATCTGCCAGATTTGCCCTAGGCGCCTAATTTATATTCACCCGGATTGCGGGCTTTCAGTATTTATTTATCTATGCAGTTTCAGTGTGATGTTTTATGAATTCCTTTAATATTATCAGTTCAGATCTGAGCCAGAACATTATTTAAAAAAAAAAAAAAAAATATCAGACAAAAACGGGTTTGGGATCTTTCACTTTCCTTCCGCTGGAACTGACATCTCAACAAACTTCTGCCCCGACTCCTCGATGATCAACCTTGAAGTTACCTTAGCAAATTTAGGCCTTATGTCTTTTCCGCCTAGACTCTGGAGTAGCTGCAAGTCGTGTTCCTCCAAGTTCATTTCCACTCTAGCTTCTAGAACCAACTGCGAAGCCAACCAGTCTGAGAAGTTACTTCTCGGAGAATGAGAAGTTGCTGAGTGCACTACTATCTCCCGTTTTGTTTCCTCTCCATCAGAAAGTGCTACAATGTTATGGCTTCCATCTTCTGAATCATCCAAGGACAAAGCTCTTTCGAACTCTGCCATCTGCAGCTTCAATGTCTCTTCTGGAATAGGTGCTGAATGGAGTGGCTGAGGAGAGAGAATGTTGCCAGATTCAATGGAGGCATGGAAGTGTCCTGCTGAAGAAACTTAATAGATATGAACACACAGAATTATAAAACAAAGGCAGCTCTAGATCCAGATCTATAATAACACAAAGTTTACTTAAGAGATCTAAGATTTAAAAGCAAGAAACACAGTACACCGTGACACAAAGTTCTCCGGAAACCTGCTCCTTTGTATTCCTTTGTTCCTTTGTATTCCTTTGCTCCAAGTTACTCTCAAGGGTTCAGCACAAACTCTAGGACTCAAGATTGCTGCTTACAAATTCTGATCGATCATTAACCCGGAGGTTCTTCTCCTACTTATAGAATGTAGGAGGGAAAGTACAAATGGAAAACTCAAACTGAACTAAAGCATGAACAACAAGTAAAGATGACATTTGGCAATCATCCTTAACTAACTTCTTCTTAAGTGACACATGTATCACTTAACTAATATAATGGTTCCACATGACTTCAAGTAATGGTTGTAAAACCAATAACTTAGAAGTTTTACAATTTCATCTGGGAACATAGAAAATAGAAGAAGAAAGAATAGAAGAAGTCATGCCAGCTGTAATGTCTAAATCTTCTTGTTCTGATATCTGATATACTTGTCGAACATATAATTCAGCATCCTTCCATCTGTTTTAGCCACTGCTTCTTTCTTTGTCCTGAATTGCAGCAACACTTCATTCAACACTTTGATACACGCTTCCACATCTTCCAAACTCAGCCCAAACCTTGCAATGTCTGCCTGCAGCGCCACCAGTCTACTAATAGAATTCATCGTGAAAGGCTTGGTAGCTTTATCAATTCTCTTTTGTACCATCAGAAGAGAACCTTCCAAGGAATTAGGCACTTCGTTAGAAACAATCCACACGTATGAAGTAACACCTCCGTCCACTCTTTCCTCAGTGAAAGAAATGATACTATCTGGTAAATCTGATGTTCTACTCTCAAGTGCCTGCATCCTTTTCAGCAAAACTCTGCAGATTTCCAAATGGAAAGATACTGCAAATTCTAACTACTTCCCCTTCTCGACTGATCCGTCTGGTACAATTTGTTCCGCAATCAATACATCCCCCAACAGCTTGTTGATCTCGGCCAAAATACTCAGGTTACTCTCTGCAATTGTATTCATACCTTCTATGTTTGCCATCAGTTGCTTTAGTTGATTTGCTGCATCGTTCATAACCTTTAGGCGGGCTGGCACTTCCCAAAGTTGTACAGAAGCTTGCCGAATAATCAAATCCTTCCATTCGTCAATGGCCTTTACTTGATTGCTTGCATCTTCCATTTCCTGCATAAGATGATCACTCACCTGCTCTGAAATGGGCTGAATGGAAGGTTTAGCAACCTTGGCTATGATCTCACATAATTGAGATACTTGCTTCTGCAGCTCTTCTTTCTCCGCCTTTTCATTGTCAAGCCTAAGGAATAAAGCGTCTATCAATGTCTGCGTGTTCTGCTTCAATCCTTAAGTGGTGGCTTGACAGAGTGGTACTTTGGTCACTGTCATATCTTCCGCCGTGAGCTCCTATATCTTTCCTTCTTCCGGAATTGATATCTCAACAAACTTCTCTCCCGAATTCTCAATGATCAACGTAGAAGTTGCTTTAGCAACTTTAGGCCTTCTGTCTCTTCTGCCCAGATCTTGGAGTAGCTGCAAGTCACGCTCCTCTAAGTTTATCTCCATTCTCGCTTCTGGAACCAACTGCAAAGCCAACCATTCCGAGAAATTACTTCTCGGAGAGTGAGAAGTCGCTGAGTGCACTACTGTCTCCCGCTCTGCATACTCTCCGTCAGAAAGTGCCACAGTGTTATGACTGCCATCCTTTGAATCATCCAAGGACAAAGCTCTTTCGAACTCTGCCATCTGCAGCGTCAACATCTCCTCTGGAACGGGTGATGAATGAAGTGGCTGAGTAGAGAAGACGAACGTCGTCGGATTCAATGAAGGCATGGAAACGTCCTGCTGCTGCGGTGCAATACTTTGTGAAGTACTGGGTATTGGAGAAGCCGGAGTCAAAGCTATGGTCGTAGACATTGATTAAAATTCCTTTTCTTTTGTAAAGCACCTGTAACGAATTCTGCTGCAATCTAATTCATGGCTTTCGCTTGATGGCAATCTCCTGAAACGAAGTTGAACAGTGAATTTTAATCATAAAAATGCTGCATCAATTCAATATCCCTGCGTGCCCCAACCAATTTGATGTTTTGTTTGCATACTATTGCTCTAGATCTTTCTGCAATAGCATTGCAAACCTCCCATGTTATTCTGCAGTCATGAGATAAATCTCCTCTCATTTAACCGGTGAGTGTCAAGTACCACATTCCCATCATCCGAAAGATTTGTTAGGTATCCGTGCTAAACCATATTCAGAACTACTTGTTTGCACTGATATCCTAACAGAAATGTCTCTTTCTGACTTAGTATTCAACTTCTTGCACTTCATCCAAGGAAAGTCTTCTAAGTGAAGGAACAAGTGAGTACTTCTTGGAGAAATGTCCTCTTGTGCTATCCCAATGGATCGTAAGTTCATTGCACGTGCATAGAAGAACTCTATGCTCATACACACAGAATTAAAAACATTTGCTGCTTCAATCCCTCGAGCTCTATGGATTGCTAATGTTTAACTATAATAGATCCCACAGTGATTGGAAAGCAAGAAACCTGTAGACTTGTGCCAAAGCTTTTGACTGAAGGCTCATGTAACTCTCACAAGTTGCCTGCTCAAGGGTCCATGATGACGATCAAAGTCTATCACAAGATTGCTGTACAAATTCTGGGCATCTTTAACCCGAAGGTTCTCCTCTACTTATAGAAAAGCCACAATAACCCTGAGGCTATGTGAAATCTGCAAATGTGGAAGTGAAGAGACAGCCAATCTTAGGAGACAATCTTCCCAAGCTTCCTTGAATTACCTCTGCTAGTTGGCAGATCACTGTCTATGATTTGCATATGAAATCCGTAGAAGAAGTCATCGTTGACTGCACTTTGTAAGTCCTTGCTAGCCTATCAGCAATTGTAAGCTGACGGAAAGCACTCGAAAATGGATCTTTTGGAAATATGCACCACATTATCCAGTTGGAAAAGATCACCTTGAGAAGCTTGCATCGCACAATTACTAAGTATGAAAGTCATTTTGAAGTTGAAAGTAACTTTGTCCTTTTTCACTGTCTGCACCGAGTTGCTTCAAACTGATGATCTCCGAAGCAATTGGATTATAGAATCAAGCTTTGTTGATTTCAATGGTTCTGATGAAAGGCATACATGCATGTACCGGAATTTATTGGTATTAGCATTTCTTCCATTTATCCTTTCAAGCAATTTTGACATCATCTGGGGTCCTGCACGGTGCAAGATTGGATCGTGGAAGAGTCATCTCGGGAACTTTCGAAGGTGCATCTTAGGATTTTTCATGAATCCTGGAAAGCTATTCATGATGCCCACGCAATCAAGGCTTCTATGGAAGTTTCCCATCTACTTACAGCATCCTGGAATGCTAATTGCAATCACCACTTCTTCATGTACGGGAATGCTTCGAAACAATAATTGATGAAACTCTGTGTCCAAAAGAATTATTGTCTTTCCCTGAGCATCTGGATCGCATCTGCATCTGGATGAAGGATGATAAGATCTTACACACTCCATAACAAACTCTGGCAATTGGGATGTGACCATGGAAAAGCTGCAATCTCGAATAATTCCACTACTTTTTATCTGCACGCATGAGTGAAGTCTTTCCTGCTCTGGATTTATCAATCAAATCAGCAAGAGGTTCCGGGCCTAGATCTGTCTCCTAGTATCTGGTAAGTTTGGAAGCAATGCATGACTCCGTTGTGCTTTCTTTTTCATCTCCTTTTCGCCATGCTTTGTCTATCTTCGTCTGAATAATTCTTTTTCTTCTTACTTGGCCGGATTTCTTCAATACTGGTGCAGATCATGGACAATTCCTTCAGATTCAGAGGATATATGCAATGTATTGGACATTGATAAAAACTCTTTTTCCAATTGTAAAGCACCTGTAATGAATTCCTGCAATTTATTCAGACAAAAATGGCCACCGGAGCATGAATAGTGAATTTCTAATTGTAAAAATCTGCACTTTTCAAGCCTGCTGCCCCAAAAATTGGTGTTTAATTTGCACATAAAGAGAGCATAAATCCTTTCAATCAACACCTGAGCTCCTGTAACACCTGTGCAAACAATTATGCAGACAAAGATCAACCTTCTCCAAAGCATGCGCCAAAATTTGGAAGCTTTTAGCCTTGTTAGCACCTTGCCTGAACAAAATCCTTCTTTTAATGGGGGCAAATCACTTTTCCTCTTGGCTGCAATTCTTTACCTGCTCCATGAATTAAATAATTCACCCTACTTATGGCTGTCACATGCTTATATAGATAACCTACAGAATGCTATGATTTAATAATTGTTTCTTCCTATTTTTGGCAATTAATTAATTAAATAAGTGATGCTCTTTCTCTCAATTTGGGCGCCCAAGTTTGCATGTTTTAGGACTTGCTTTTCCATGTAAATTCTTTTATTTATTTTTAATCCATGCTTTTGAACACTTCTCTTTAGCTTTCACTGTCATGCTTTGACTTTAGCTTCACTGATTTTTGAAATGCCAACTTTAATGCTAGGAATGACTAAAAATAAATATCATTAAATGCATGCGCTTATGCCAAGGTGGGTCGCACTTTTTGAAGCTAGAAGACATCCTAAAAATCAAGATACTTCAAATTGGGGGTTTGTGGAATTTTATTGCCCTCCAGGCAGCTCCAAGAAATCTCATCTTTCACTTAAGTGATTATAGTTCTAACAACTAGATGGGAAAAAACATTACCTGTCTAGGAAGGCTCTAAAATTGCTCCATCTTCCTGGTGACGACTCCACGCAAAATTGCACTCCATTGACATTGCGTTAGAACCTTCTTTCCAAAAAGTGCGATTGTGCCCTAAAAAACGCGCTTCTTTCTTAAAAATGGCGTGACATTTGCATGGTGTGCAATAAAACTTCGTCCTTCTCCCTGGTGAATTCTCACCCTTCCTGTGCAATGTCCGCAAAATTCTCGTTGAGACATTACTTTCAAGTCGATTTACTCTTTCATAATGGGATTGTAACAACCTTGGTATGCCAAAAAGCTCCAAATTCCCACCTTCCTTCCGCCAGTCAAGGATGTCCACATTGGCACTTAAGTGATTTGACTTTAATGATGGGAAATTAAGACAACCTTCCAATAAAGGCTTAAACATGTAGCCATCTTCCTTCCACCATTTTAAAATTTTGCTATTAGAGGGAGAAACATTATAACCTTCTTTCCAAAAAGTGCGACTAGCATTGAAAGAAGCGTATTTCTACTTAAGATTCTTCACATTTCTTTGTCAGATGGGTTATGCACTTGGATGAAATCAATTTGACTCCCTTGTTTGGAGGCCATGGATGGACTTCCAGAGCTTCCAAACAAATAAACAGGCTATACAGAACGAACAAACATGATCAAGGGGATCTTTAGACGATAGACTGGGGAGTAAACTGAAAACAAATTACAAGAAATTGGCGTAAAAATTGAAAATCGACTTGTGTGCCATTGAAGTTCTCAGACCCTAATTGACTTTGCCTTAAAATAACTTGTCGAATAGCTGGTTCGTAAAAACTCTTCCCTAAGCGTAAATCGATCATCCTACTGAGAGGTTTTGTGACTACTAGCATATAACAACTTCTTTGGACACAGTTCAACTACAACACAATTTATTGGGATGAACATTGACTGGTTATTTATTTAATAGAATAATTAAATAAAATTCTCTCATTGACAGCGACCCGGCTTGAGGAATAAAATCTGAGTTTTAGCATGTGGGTATTTGTCGAATAAAATATGGCTTATTTGCATTCTCAAATGGGAACGACTTTAACGTAAGTGGAGATTAGACTGTAGGCAATAGTGGCACAAAACGGACCCGTTTATTTGGAAAAAACGAAAATTTTAAAAAGGGGTAATCTCTCATGATTTCAATAGTGCATAATCTCGATTGGACGTTGCAAAAGTTAGTCCTGGCAACAATAGTTGAGAAATCAAACCGATCAATAAAATACGGTCAGACCAAAACGATGCCAATCTAGATGTTGTAAGGTCGTTGATTCTGGCCAATGAAGAAGATAAAAACGTCCACAGATCCCATTTGAGCCACCAACAGTCGCTCCTTGTTCCAGAAAAAAACGACCTCCACCAGAGTTCAAATTGTATCGATGTCTGCCTCAAATGATTTTCTTAGTGTGACTTGCTCCTAATCTGGATTGTGGTAGGCAATTCCATATGCTAAAGAAATAACTAATAAAAGGTATCCCAAAATTTGGCATTGAACTGCAGATTAACTGGTTTTTAGAAGGATTTGTGCAACTAGGCATGGAAGTGACCTATCAACGATCTACATCTGAAGCTGGGATTAAGTATACCATCTAGAAATTTGTATGGGTGAAATCTAGATCAATAAATATTGGCAAGGTGAGATCAAATTGAAAATATCTACCAAATTTAGTCTTCACAAGAGAGCTGAATTTGATTTATATATGAAATATCTAGATCAAATCAGGCTGCCATAGTCACATACTGAAAATGATACTTCCATGAGACTCCAAAAATTTTGAAATGAAGATTCTGTATGCTATAAAAAATCAGAAGTATGGCTCAGCCACTGAATGACAGCTCCTTAGGCGAATGATTGCTCCAGTATCCGGGCTAAGTAGCATAGAAAAATTATAGCAATTTATTCTGGTCAAACCCTTGCCAAAAATCTGTTAATTTCTGATCCTTCTACAACTGGAAAATACTGAAATAATACTGCTAACCCAATGATGCACAACAGAAACCCTTGTGTAGAGAATCCTTACAAATTAGAGGAAGGAGTTTTCGTCCTTCTCTAGAGCTCTTGGAAGGTTTTCAGTCCTAAAGAGTGAAAAATATTTAAGCCATTCGATAGAGGCCATTAACACCCCCTCTCTGTTGGGTAATAAACAAAGTGATGACCTCCTGAAGGCTCAAGTATGAATTTTCCTGAGTTTCCTCATCTACAACAATGTCGCTAATCAGTTTCCCTTGTTGATAATTTATTGTTGAGTGCTAAATAACTTTTACCTTTTTCCTATTTGGGGACAGTTTATAATAGTTTATGCGATAAGTGCTTATACCTATTTGTGCTTTTTAGAGTGCACATTTTTGCACTTCGCCATAATTGGGGGCCAACACTATCATCAACTTAAGTCTCCCTATCTTCAACTTCAAAATGTCTCTCACTTAGTCGTAGGGAAGACAAAATGTTGCTTCAAGGGGTCTTTGACTAGGAACGTCAATAAAGGGAACATCAAGTTCTATCCCTAATACTTGGAGACACCTCTTGTTGCTAATTACCATCTGGTCTTTGTTTGCATCACATTGCTTAATGTATCCTACAATGTCACCTTACAATACGGTTGCGCCATATTCTTCCCACCATGTGTACAACCAGAAGTGGACTATTAGTATTCTACCAGGGGCGATAGCTAGTTCTGGGCAATATCATTGTCGTATGGGAGGTGGTGTCACTCAGATTTCACCCTGAAATCTGTGACTACCTTATCCGAAAAAATTTCGTACTTTTAAAATAATGGGTCATTTTGTGTATTTATTGCCTGAAAGTTCTTGTATTGCGTCAAGATAATCCCAAAGAGCCATATTAGCCTTTTTCCGCCAAATACCCAGATGCCCAAAATTGTTTTATTCTGTCGTCGGGATTTGTCTGCGGGTAATTTGTATTTAATTATTTTGAGCCCTGTATGAGGCTATTTGCGCTTTGTTTTAACTCTATTATGAGCGAATATGTTATTATTCCTATGTGCCAGAAGGGTTTTAACTTATTTTAAGTTTTGGGCTTTATTTGCAACTTTTGGCAATTTTTCGTGTTTTTGTGGTGTCCCGTTTCGTTTTCTGTGAAATTTCTCTGGAGCAATTCCTTTGCCGGGTAAGCCCGATTTTTGGCCTGGAGCAGCTGAGAAAACATATACGCACATTCTGCTCGGAGGAAGTCGCCATCGGAGATCCGGATCACTGGAAAAAAGCGAAGTCGTGCACAGAAAAAGCCCCTGCGGGGGATGGGCGCATTTTTGGAAAACAAAGGATTTAAGCTGCGATGGGGAAAAATATAAGCCGCAGGCAGGGTGGGAATTTTAAACCTGCCTGGCAGGGTACTTTTTCCCGTGTTATAAAAGTCACTTAAGCTGCAGTGGGAAAAATAGAGGCTACAGGCAGGTGGGAATTTATTACCTGCCTTGCAGGGTAAAAATTCTCATTATATAATAAAAGGAAAGTGACTTAAGTGAAATCATGGGATTTTAGTGCCTGCCTTGCAGGGTAAATAATCCCATTGTCAAAGTCAAATCACTTAAGTGGATCACGGGATTTTGGTGCCTGCCTTGCAGGGTAAAGAATCCCAATTATGAAAAAATTCTTAAAAATAGAATTACATGTGCAAAAAAGTGTGCCCCCTTTGGTGAGAGAATAACAAGGATTAAATTGATTATTTTAATTAATCTATTCCTCTCAAAAAAGTGTGCCCAAGCTTGGAGGAGGTCAAGAAGTCAAAGATGGAATAAAAGAACAGAATTTAAATTCATTAAATTTAATTTATTTAGTGGTTGCCCTCTTCCTCTCAAAAAGTGCGCCCCATTTGGGTATTATTTAATGTTTTTTAAAGCATTAAAACATTAAATTAATTTCTATTTTCAGTGGCTATGGTCAAAGCACACTGTGAGGCTTAAGTGAAGTGATGTGTGAAGGATTAAATTGGATTAATTTAATTTATAGGATGGCTGTCCTTAAACATGTTATTTTTAAAAGAGAAAAGCATGATTTTTAATTAATTATTTGCCTTTAATTGTTAGGGCAATTATTAATTATAGAATTGTGAAGGTTATATAAGCATGGGCAGCCATATGGGTGAATTATTCAAATCACAGGTAAAGAATTGCAGCCAAGTGGAAAAGTGCGCCCCCATTAGAGGAAGGATTTTGCTCAGACAATGTGACAACAAAACTAAAAGCTTCCAGATTTGGCGCATGCTTTAGAGGAGGTTGATTTTTGTCTGCATAATTGTTTTCACAGGTGTTACAGGAGCTCAGGTGTTGATTGAAAGGATTCACGCTCTCTTTATGTGCAAATTAAACACCATTTTTTGGTGCAGCAGGCTTGAAAAGTGCATATTTTTACAATTTAAGTTCACTATTCATGCTCCGGTGGCCTTTTTTGTCTAAATAAATTGCAGGAATTCATTACAGGTGCTTTACAAAAGAAAAAAGAGTTTTTATCAATGTCCAACACATTGCAGATATCCTCCGAATCTGAAGAATTGTCCAGATCTGCACCAGTATTGAAGAAATCCGGCCAAGTAAGAAGAAAAAGAATTATTTAGACGAAGATAGACAAAGCTATGGCGAAAAGAGTTGAAAAAGAAAGCACGATGGAGTCATGCATTGCTTCCAAATTTGCAGACATAGGAGACACAAATCTAGGCCCGAAACCTCTTGCCGATTTGATAGATAGATCCAGAGCGGGAAAGACTTCACTCATGCATGCGGTCAAAAGCAGTGGAACTATCCGAGCTGCAACTTTTCCATGTACAGTGCAATTGCCAGAGTTCGTGATGGAGTGTGCTAGATCTTATCATCCTTCATCCAGATCAGTACGTGATGCTTCGAGAAAGACAATAATTCGTTTGGACACAGAGTTCATCAATTATTGTTTGAAGATTCCAATGCGAAAGGTGGTGACTTCTATTAGCATTCAGGATGCTGACAGTAGATGGGAGACGCATAGAGTTGATTGCGTGAGCATCATGAATAGTCGGTTCATGAAGAAGCCTAGATCCCCTTCAAAGTTCCCGAGAACTCTTCCACGGTCCAATTTGGTGCAGGAGGCAGATGATGTCGTAAAATTGCTATGCAGGATGAATGGCGAAGCGAATGCCTACACTTTCCGTACATGGATGTATGCTTTCATCAGGACCATTGAAATCAACAAGGTTGATTCTATAATCAATTGGTCGGAAATTATTAGCAACAACATCGGTGAGCAACTCCGGAACGTGAAGTGTACTTTCAGCTTCAAGATGACTTCATACTTGGTGTATACTGCAGCTTCACAAGGCGTCTTTTCCAAGCTGGATAGATCTTGTGTTCTTTCCAAGGATCCCATTTTCGAGTGCTACCCGCAGCTTACTGCACCTATAGGCGAGAAAGACTTCAAAGTGATCAACAATGACTTCTACGATTTCATCTGCACGCTAGATAAAGACTTGAAGGCCAACAGGGTAAGCAAGGAAGTGTGGGAAGCTGTGTCCAAGATTGGCAGTCTATTCATTCAATTTGCAGATTTCACATACCTTAGGGTTATGGGCTTTTCTAGAGAACCAATAAAGATGCCCAGGTAGCCGAATGATAGATTGATCGCCATGGAGCTAAGCAGACAACTTGTGGAGTTACACGACCTTCAGTCAAAGCGGCACAAGTCTATGGGCTTCTTCCCAATCACTGTGGGATATTACAGCTGCATTAGCATTCAGAGAGCTTGAGGGATGGAAGTGCAAATGTTATCTGAGTATGAGCAAGAGTTCTTCCCTGCACAGCTGAACTTCGATCCATTTGGAGTAGCCAGGAAGACAATCTCCCAGCAGTACGCACATGTGCCTTCATTAGAAGATTTCTGGATGAAGTGCAAAAGTGAGTACAAGGTTAGAAAGAAAGATTTCAGCAGGCTATCAGCAAAGCAAGTGTTTGACTTTGGACTAACGCGGATACCTGCGGATCTTAAAGATGATGGGAATGTGGTACTTGACACTTACCATCAAATGGGAGGAGATAAAGCCATACTGTAAAATAACATAGGAGGCTGCAACACAATTGAAGAAAGGTCGAGAGCTGTGTTGGTGAATACTTCAAACTGGTTTTTGACGAAGGGATATTGCCTTGATGAAGCATTGATGAATCAAGTCACGGGAAACTTCGGCACTCGAGATTCCCTCAAGCGAAAGCACGGAGGAGAAAGCAGCACGAAAGTCGAGAAGTTTAAAGTGCATAGAAGATCTCAATCCAAGGAGAGGATCACTTCTACGATCATGACTTTAACTCCAATTTCTCAAGTACCCAATGCTTCACCAACTATTGCATCGCAGCAGCAGGATGCTTCCATGCCTCCACTGAATCCAGCGACATTCATCTTCTCCCCTCACCCACTTCGTTCAGCGCTTGTTCCAGAGGATACGTTCAAGCTGTAGATGGCGGAATTTGAAAGGGCTTTGTCCTTGGATGACTCAGAAGATGGCAGCCATAACACTGTGGCACTTTCTGACGGAGAGGATGCAGAGCGGGAGATGGTAGTGCACTCAGCGATTTCTCACTCTTCGAGAAGTAATTTCTCGCAATGGTTAGCTTTGCAGTTGGTTCCAGAAGCGAGAATGGAGATGAACTTAGAGGAGCACGACTTGTAGCTACTCCAGGATCTGAGCAGAAGAGACAGAAGGCCTAAAGTTGCTAAAGCAACTTCTAGGTTGATCATCGAGGATTTGGGAGAGAAGTTTGCTGGGATATCAATTCCGGCAGAAGGAAAGATAGAAGAGGAGCTCACAGCAGAAGATGTGACAGTGATCAAAGTACCACTCTGTCAAGCCACCACTGAAGGATTGAAGCAGGACACACAGACATTGATAGATGCTTTATTCCTTACGCTTGACAGTGAGAAGGCGGAGAAAGAAGAGTTGCAGAAGCAAGTATCTCAATTATGTGAGATCATAGCCAAGGTTGCTAAACCTTCCATTGAGCCCATTTCAGAGCAGGTGAGTGATCACCTTATGCAGGAAATGGAAGATACAAGCAATCAAGTAAAGGCCATTGACGAATGGAAGGATTTGATTATTCGGCAAGCTTCTGTACAACTTTGGGAAGTGCCAGCCCGCCTAAAGGTTATGAACGATGCAGCAAATCAACTAAAGCAACTGATGGCAAACATAGAAGGTATGAATACAATTGCAGAGAGTAACCTGAGTATTTTGGCCGAGATCAACAAGCTGTTGGGGGATGTATTGATTGCGGAACAAATTGTACCAGACGGATCAGTCGAGAAGGGGAAGTAGTTAGAATTTGCAGTATCTTTCCATTTGGAAATCTGCAGAGTTTTGCTGAAAAGGATGCAGGCACTTGAGAGTAGAACATCAGATTTACCAGATAGTATCATTTCTTTCACTGAGGAAAGAGTGGACGGAGGTGTTACTTCATACGTGTGGATTGTTTCTAACGAAGTGCCTAATTCCTTGGAAGGTTCTCTTCTGATGGTACAAAAGAGAATTGATAAAGCTACCAAGCCTTTCACGATGAATTCTATTAGTAGACTGGTGGCGCTGCAGGCAGACATTGCAAGGTTTGGGCTGAGTTTGGAAGATGTGGAAGCGTGTATCAAAGTGTTGAATGAAGTGTTGCTGCAATTCAGGACAAAGAAAGAAGCAGTGGCTAAAACAGATGGAAGGATGCTGAATTATATGTTCGACAAGTATATCAGATATCAGAACAAGAAGATTTAGACATTACAGCTGGCATGACTTCTTCTATTCTTTCTTCTATTTTCTATGTTCCCAGATGAAATTGTAAAACTTCTAAGTTATTGGTTTTACAACCATTACTTGAAGTCATGTGGAACCATTATATTAGTTAAGTGATACATGTGTCACTTAAGAAGAAGTTAGTTAAGGATGATTGCCAAATGTCATCTTTACTTGTTGTTCATGCTTTAGTTCAGTTTGAGTTTTCCATTTGTACTTTCCCTCCTACATTCTATAAGTAGGAGAAGAACCTCCGGGTTAATGATCGATCAGAATTTGTAAGCAGCAATCTTGAGTCCTAGAGTTTGTGCTGAACCCTTGAGAGTAACTTGGAGCAAAGGAATACAAAGGAACAAAGGAATACAAAGGAGCAGGTTTCCGGAGAACTTTGTGTCACGGTGTACTGTGTTTCTTGCTTTTAAATCTTAGATCTCTTAAGTAAACTTTGTGTTATTATAGATCTGGATCTAGAGCTGCCTTTGTTTTTATAATTCTGTGTGTTCATATCTATTAAGTTTCTTCTATGTGCATGCAATTAGCTCTGCTATCTACTAATTGGGATGAATATCTTCCCCATTTCTTCTCTGTAATTCCTTTACTTCCTTCTTCTATAACTTTCCTTTCTTAAACAGTTGCTTACTTGCTGCAGAACTTCTTAGTTATGGTTCAATAACTAAGTGGTTAAAGTAAAACCCCTGATAGATAATAACACATTTTTATTGACAAATCTGACATGGGAGCCTCACCGGTTAAATGAGGGAGATTTATCTCATGACTGCCTAGGTTTGATGCTATGCAGAAAATCTAGCGAACATTAAGGAAAACAACAAAGAGACCCCTCTAAGCACTTGTTGATGGCATAGTTTGCCCATCTGATTGGAGGTGATATGAAGAGCTATGAGGCATTTGTGTACCGACAAGAGAATAAATCAGTCAAAAAGTCATTTGTAAATATGGGATCATGCTCACTATAATCTTTGGGGCATCATGTAACTTTTTAATTGTCCCTATTAATGTTGTTCTCACCGTACTTGCTACAAAGGATACAACAAGGCACAAAAATGGGCATATAATGTGAGGGTATGAACACAACCGTGATGGCTTTTTTTCATTTTGATTTTTGCAATCCTATGATTAATACCATGGGGTCCGCATATCATCGACAAGGAATAGATAAAGGACACAAAAGATCTGTAGTGTTAATTATCTTACTTTTGTTTTGTTGACATATCAAACATTTTGCCACAAATTTCTATACATTGCCTTTCAGTCCTTCCAAAGCACATCCCTCTGGACCCTACTCTAATCTTCAAGAATCTGAAGTGTCCACCAATTGGCAAATCACGATGCTCTTTTAGAACCTTATGCTTGAGGCTTGAGTTTTTGCAAAGGTATAGCCTTTCATTGTACCAAAGGGTGTTACCTTTCCACACAAGCATATTTGAATTGCTCAGAGCTTGCCAAACCTATTGAATGAGATGGCGTGTATTGCTGCCTTTCTAAACTTGCCTCATCTACCCAATCCGCCTATAGTATGGATATGGCACAAAATAATGCTTGTAATGTCCTCTTCTCCAGGCTAGTCATTTCAAAGACCTTAAGCCCATTCTACTTCCCTTGGTCAAAAAGGGAATGAGCAAGGGAGGTTAATTTCATGTTTTTTAGTTGTTTTTGTGAGCTTTGCATTATTTTAAAGTATTTTTCAAAGTATAGTCAGGTCGGTTGGGAAAAAGGAGAAAAGCTAATTGAAAAAAAATAAAAAAAACTATTGTGTCCAAGGAGGTCGATCCTCTTTAGGAGGATTCTATTTGGCTTTTAGTTCCACCCCAAGCTATTTAAAGGGGTTGCTTGTCTTGGAAGATGTTTATGCTGCTTTTCAAATTTATTCTCTTATAGTTAGAGCATGTTTTCCTTTCTCTCTCATCCATCGAAGACGATAACCCTCTTGGAAGACCTATTGAGAACGAAACCTCTCACTAGTGGGCTGGTTTGAGGACGAAAGCCCTCAAGCTTGCAAAAGGGTGACCTCATAAGGAGTTGTATTCAGCTTTGAAGGCATTTCCAGCCTTCCCAAGGTGGTGACTTGCCCTAAGGTGGAGTTTGGGTATTCTAGGGCACAACAACTTCAAATTCAGCCATCATAGTGTTCCTCCTATTTTCAGCTGCTGTAATCTTCATTTGTACTTCAATTTGGGGCTTGGAATCCTTATTTTCCAGCCATATTTGTAAACGTAATCACTGCTGTTAATTAATTTCCAACTGATGTTAAATTGGTAAAAGTGATATATTTTCCGGTGCTTTTCTCCTGCAATCATTTCCAGATGTGAAGAATTTTATTTGAAAGTTTCTAAATTATTTCCAACAAGTTTGTAGCTGATTTCTATCTTTAAAAAATATATTTAGTCTGCTATTAGGGTTTGGGAATTTAATTTCAATTTGCTTCAGTTTACTATTTTGATTTGTGCAAGTTCTTTGATTTTTAGTTTCATCCTGGAAAAGGGGCATTACAATGGTATCAGTGCAAAGATTTTCCCAGCCTGAGGGCATTCATGCAAGACAATGACAAAGAATACATCTATTATCAAAGGAGAGAGAGAAGAAGAAATCAAACCAGTTGCTTGAAGGGCCTAACATGGCCAACAAGGGTTCCGAAGAGGCCAAGATTGATAGAATTATCGAAGGGCAAGGAAGGTTGGCATACAAAATCGATTTGCTAGCCCTAACATTGGAAAAATTTCATGAGCCAAGACTTCACAATGGTGAGGGTAGTTCGTTAGGTATTCACAATGCAAGGCAACCTTGAGGGTCAAATTTTGGATTTGTTCCTAGGCCTTTTTAGCTTACTTTCCTCCCAAGGGAAGAAGTCATTCTAGAAGTTGATACATGGGATTCAATAGGCCACAATATTGTGGCTAACTATGATGAATATAGGGATCTTCCAAATGAGATTCATGATGCTATCACACTTGTAGAATTCATAGGAGTAAACAAGGGTAGGTCAAGGCCTGAGCCTAGACCTCAAGTGCCACAGAGGGATCTTCAACATGCTTTGGGGAAAGTAACGCTCCCCACATTTGATGGTTCTAACGAGGAGACAAACTATGCTTTTATACAAAAGTTGGATACTTATCTATCATTAAGGCCTATGATGGAAGATGAAGCAATCAAGTTTGCAACCCTTCATCTTGAAGGAATTGCACACAAATGGTGGTACCATGGATTGGTCACACAAGGGCACAATTTCGTCCACTCATATGAGTTTTGTAGGAGCATCATTGAGAGATTTGGTAGGACTGATCCGAAGGTTCACTTTTGGGAGCTAGTGCAATTAAGACAACAAGACATGGTTGAAGACTATGTCTCTAAATTTCGCAGACTTTCAGTGATGATTCCAGATGTGATAGAGAGGAGACTCATTGTTTTGTTCATTGAGGGGTTGGATGAACCACTCAAGGGTTTGGTAAGAGCATCCTTTGTCTCTGCAAGAGGCAATAAAGAAATCTTTGGATCTACAAGGTGTTGCTCCATGTACATCAGTGATCAGTAGGCGGCCAAGGGCATCTTGGGATGGTGGACAGTCAAAAACAACATCTTTGGACTATTCAAAGAGGCCTTTTCGACAATCACCATTTAAACTGTCCAAAACAAGCGAAGAAGGGGAGTGACGAAATGAGCCAAGAAGGAAAAATTTGTGCTTCTCTTGCAAGGATCCATGGTCTCCTGGTCATCGTTGTCTAGGTAAGGGACATGTGCATTATATTGAGGTATTTTCAGATTGTGAAGAAGAAGAGGAAGTGGAAGATAAAGTGGCAACACAAAATCATGATCCGGAAGAAGAACTTGAAAACTTGAACAACACTCTTGCCACCTTGTGTGGTGCTCTTGGATATCATTCATTGCAGGTAAGAGAAGACCAACAAGGGCAAAGAATCATGGTACTGATTGGTAGTGGAGCTATTCATAATTTCATTTATTAAGGCTTCGTTACAAGGATGGACTTGAAGGTGGAAGAGTTAAAAGGCTTCAGGGTTACCGTAGTGGATGCCTTTTCCATGCTATGCAGAAGGAGAAGTCCACAACTCATTATCTCATTAGGAGGGCATGAGGTATGCGATGCTTTTTATATAATTGGCATAGCTAATAAAAATCTTATGCTTGGGATCCAATGGTTACACTCATTGGGAGAATTCACTCTCAACTACTAAAGTATGGAGTTAAGATTCATGAATGGAGGTAAGACAAGGTATGATCACGGGAACCCCTCAAATAAATTATTTGGTAGAAGATGTCTTGTCAAAAGAGTCACATTTTTGCTCCTTATCTAAGATAACAACAGATTAGAAGGCCTTAATTACAGCTGAGTATGCCAAGAATATGTTCGTTAATGCTATTTTTCAAAGAGAAATTGTGGATGAGAGGTATAAAATAATGGATGGGCTCATCCTCTACAAGAAAAGGGTCTATTTGTTTCCGAAGTCAAAGGTGAAAAATAAGATATTGAGGGCTGTTCATTATGCCCCATTGGCTGGTCATCTGAGATACTTCAAAACATTCAAACCTGTTAGACCGAGGTTCTTTTGGAGAGGATTCAAAGAGGAGGTTCTCAATACATATGAGAATGTTTGGTTTGCCAACAAAGAAAGTTGGAACATGAATTTTCAGCTGGGCTCTTGTATCCCCTTTCTATTCTCACTCAAGAATGGCAAAGTATCTCCATGGACTTCATCACAGGGCTGTTCATGGTTCAAGGTAAGAATTATTTGTATGTTGTGGTTGATAGACTCACAAAATATGCTCACTTTTTTATGCCCAGCCTAGCTTTGATACCACAAACAATAGCTATGGCCTTTTTGAGTTATGAATCTTCCTCATTTGCACTTGCATGCATTGTGCCAAGAATGCTAGCCATAGGCTTAAACCATGAAATCTATGCAAATGAATTTGTATAACTTGGCTTGCCACCTCAACACATTATTCATACCCAAATATAGCTTATAAAATAATCACTAAGGTCTTAATATGCTCACAACTCTTATTTAGCTCTTGACTAGGCCTAATGCCTTGTAACCCTTCACAGATGCATTTTGGATCATAACTTTCATTAAACACATGATATTAAAAACTTGAGAACTGATCTAGATACCCATTTGGGCCTTACAAAACATATGTAAAAATGAAGTATGATTATTTTGTACTGAATATGAGAATCTCTCCCCAATCTTAGCCCAAATAGGCCTATTCACTATGCCACCTTCTAGCAGTAGGGGTCTATAGTATGTAACTCACCATAAATCCTATTGGATTACCTCATGCATGTCTTCAAGATGCTCTAGCATTGATTTTAGGTTACCTACCTCCAAATCCACCGAGCTTGCATTCAATTCCTCCTTCACTGTTCACTCTTTTCCACTCCCAAATTTGAAAATTTCTGTCATTAATAACTCCTTCCACAAGGTCAACCAATGCTGAAATTTTACAGGCTTGTTCCAGTAATAGAGGCAGAAATGTGTTCCAAATTAGAGCAATTTTCACCAGGTATAAAATTTTAATGTCTTGCCCTAGTTTGGGCCCTAAAAAACTAAATCACTCATAAAATCCTTAATACTCACTTTCAAAACTCCAAATAAATTTTGTTGTCTTTGTTTAGACCTCCTCTAACTTTTAACCTTACCAGCAAACGGAAATAGGCCCCTTAATATCGAATGTTACTTTTCATGCTTGCTGCTCTGCCCGGTTCTTCAATGTCAACATACACAATTTTTGCAAAAACAAGCATTATACTTTGAATTATCACATGCAACTTCATACACTTGTGTTATTCATCTTAGATAATCATAATACAATCATATCACCATGAATATCTTCACCCAAAAATGGGTTTTCTTATTTTAGACCCCTAAATTAACTCCTAGAGTGACTCAACAACCTCCTAGATTGACTCAACCACATACTAAACATGAAAACGCCATAAACGTCATCCTAAAATACCTTATGAGCTCGTTCACAACAGCTCTTACAAGATGAAATAGTCTTTATGACCTTATTTGAGCTATATTCACTCTTACTAAGTCAAAATGACTTTTGACAACTCACTTACGACCTTTATTTACTTTCACCATTACCATTTACATACAAATTTGAATTCAAACAAGCTAGAAATGGAGGGAAAACATTCTAACATCACCCCTAGACCTCATAACCACCTATCCAACTATCTGTTGCTTGACAAATGATTCTATTGCATCACTTTTATCCACTTCTAGCCAAGTATAATGCACCTATAGTGGTTGATATCTTTTTCAAGAAGGTGTTCAAACTTAAGGGGCTTCCAAAGAACATCATAAGTGATCGGGACAACAAGTTTTTGAGCTTGTTTTGACAAGAAATTTTCCATTTGACAAGCACCGAGTTTACTTCTAGCACTAGCTATCATTCCCAAACTGACAAGCAAATGGAAATAGTGAATAAATGGGTATAAGGCTATGTACGAAATTATATTGAAGGGCAACAATCAGCTTGGGTAAAATGGCTATGAATCTACATGGCTGAGTTTTGTTATACTACGACATTCCATATGTCCATTGGTATGTCACCCTTCAAAGCTCTATATGGTTATGATGTTCTGTTTTGTTGATTTGGTTATGACAGATAATAGAGTACTGGGGGCCAAAGATTTGGTGCAGCAGAGTCATGACATCTTGAAGGTGGTCAAAGAAAACCTTCAATGTGCACAAAACCATTAAAGATTGTATGCAGACCAACATCGGACAGAGAGTATTTGAGGCAGTAGACATGCTATTTTTGAGATTGCAACCCTATAGGAAATCCTCCCTCAGCCATAGTGGTGCCGAAAAATTCAAAACACGTTTATATGTGCCTTACAAAGTGAAGGGAAGGGTTGGAGAGGTAGCATACGAGATAGGGCTACTGAAGCATAGCTGGATACATAATGTCTTTCATGTTTCGTGCCTAAAAGGGCACTAGAACATCAAATTACTCCTATTTAGCTGCTACCCTTGGATGAAGAAGGCAAGTTAATTTTGGTTCCATAAGCTATATAGGATGTTCAAGAAAGGTAGTTAAGGAACCGAAGCATTAAGGAGTATTTGATCTGTTGGAAGGATCTACCAATTGAAGATATTACATGGGAAGGTGCCACTATATTAGAGATCCTGAATTTGCAATTGGTTGAGGGCAAGCAATATTGGGAGGGGAGGATTGTAATTTCCCCTTCTCCAAGCTAGTCATTTCAAAGACCTTAAGCTCATTCCACTTCCTGTGGGAGAAAAGGGAATGACCAAGGGAGGTTAATGCCACGATTTTCAATTGTTTTTGTGAGCTTTGCATTATTATAAGTAATTTTATAAGTATAGTCAGGTCGGCTGGGAAAAAGGAGAAAATCCAATTGAAAAATAAAAGAAAAAAGAACTATTATGTCTCCAAGGAGGTTGATCCTCGTTAGGAGGATTCTATTTGGTTTTTGGTGCCAACTCTAGCTATTTAAAGGGGTCGCTTGGCTTGGAAGATGTTTATGCTGATTTTGGAATTTATTCTCTTAAAGTTGCAGCATGGTTTTCTCTCTCTCATCCATTGAAGCCGAAAAACCCTCTTAGAAGACGTATTCAGAACGAAACTTCTTTATTGGGGGTTGGTTTGAGGACAAAACCTCTCAAGCTTGCAAAAGGGTAATCTTATAAGGAGTTGTATTAAGCTTTGAAGGCATCTCCAACCCTTCCCAAGGGGGTGACTTGTCCTCAAGTGGCTTTTGGGGTATTCTAGGGTACAACAGTTTCAAATTCAGCCCATCATTGTGTGCCTCCTCTTTTTAGCTGCTGGAATCTTCATTTGTACTTCAATTTGGGGCTTGGAATCCTTCATTTCCAGCCATATTTGCAAGGGTATTCACTATTAATTAATTTCCAACTGATATTAAATTGGTAATAATGATATCTTTTTTAGTGCTTTTCTCTTGCAATCATTTCCGGATGTGAAGAATATTATTTTGAGAAATATCATCATCATCTCAATTTAGTTTCCTGTAACATTAAAATGTCTGGAGAGTGTTTAAGTCTGAAGTCTTTAAATACTCTTTTTTTTCTTCTGGTGAGCATTAATTCCCCTTACATTCCAAGAGAAGAGCTTCAATTTTTAGATTTATGTTTCCCTCCCCCCTACATGGTGAGAGTGCCCTGCGTTCCTTGTGCAATGTTTTGAGAGGCTTCTTTTTGAATCTTGGCATGGGAGGTAGGCCTTACCCGACCATTTTTGTTTCCCACATCCACATGTTGCTTACAATTGCGTCTAATTTTTCTAGTTGGACTGTGTTCATCTGATAACGAGGTTGAGGGGGATGGTAGAGAAGATTCTTCTTCCAAAAGTGGAATGCCAAAAAAGGGGATAATGACTGAAGATGCAAAATCTTCTGACCTAGCCAGTGTGGGGATATCAAGGTTTACGGATGTCTTAGGAAGATCACAAAATGAGGGAGAGGATGGGGGAGTGGTGAAACAAGAGGAATGCTCTAAGGATGAAAAAGAAACAGGGATCTCCGAGGAGGGAGAGGTTGTCAAGACCAAGGGTTGATCCATGAGTGGTTGTGGGTTGGGCAAAACAGAGGAAGGGGGCGAAGAAGAGGCAACCAGCTGGACTGTTGGTTGTTTCATCTAAGTTATTGGGGATTGGATAGGATGAGAGCCATTCAAATCCAAAGATATTTCACCCTCCTCTTCCAATACTTTGAAAGGGTTGGAAGTGCTCGCTTCCTTAGTAATTTTGGGGATGTATTTTCCTTTGTTTTGTGGTGTACGCAACTATTCCTTAGGTTTAGAAGCTGGCTTTGATGGGCATGCCTGAGCCCTATGACCTATGCTTTTACACATTGAACAAGCTTGAGGAATGTATTCATATTTAAAAGGCTGCACCCATGTTCCTAGATTTGAATAGAGTTCAATGGAGGAAGGTAATGGAATGCTAATATCAACACTAACACATAACCTAGCAATGAATGAATCTAGAGCCAGCTCTAGTTGCTTGATCAATAGCAATAAGAGTTCCCAGGGATAAAGTAATACCTTCAATGACTGCAGTGTGCCAAAATTTCAAAGGGAGGTCAGGAAGGCGAACCTAGATCGGAGGTTTCAGTACGTGGGTTTAATCTTGGAGACCACCTTCTAAGATAAAAGCCTCTCTTGCCAAAAAACCGAGGCCCTTGCAAAAGCACCCTCGCAAAATATTCTTTATGGCTAAATGTGAAAAGGATAAACCCATTGGGCAGCGGTGCAATCTCCAATGGACCACAGGGGGCCCATTTGATCCATACCCATTTTCTTAACTCTTCCAGAGGGGGACGGGGGCCATAAGCTTACCTATTAGCGACAGTTCCCTTGAAGCCTAAGTAACATCAATAATCGATGCAGGGATTTGCAGGGAAAGGGTCCCATCAAGTAGCTTAGGTTGAAGCTTCATAGGAGGGGAAGGTTTTGAGGACCCAATAGTCACATCTCTCCAAGTACCAAAAGGAGAGGCGACATTAGCATCAGGGGGTGGGTAAGGGGTCAGTCCCATCGGATTCGACATCGCCACAGGAACACTGAACGTAGCAGAATTTCTAAAAAATTGCAGTGGGCAAAAATCACTATCAATCTATATATGTAACTAAGGTATTAACAGTACATGTTAATGCGAAATATGGTAGGTGGATTTGTGGTGTGTGGTAGCTTTCTCTTCTCATGTTGATTATTGAAGACTTGTTGGTTTTAATTTTCGACTTTGATTGTCATATTGAAGTATTGAACATTGAATATAATATATATAGCATTTTGGGCCTTGGCTTATGTGATGAATAATTGGATTAATGATTAATGGTTTCAATCTTCAAACTTTCAATTCTAAGTCTTAGTTTATTGAATTATTCATGGTATATTTGTAAAATTAATAAATTGTATATATTTTTTTATCACTTGTCCCCTTGCCATCCACCCCGTCGTTCCCAAATTTTAATTTTTTTTTGCTGTCCTTGAAACCCTGTCCCTAAAATGGATCGCCATCTATGTTCATTGTTGAGCATGGTTACATTTTTATAAGAGTAATAACACTCGTAAATAAGAATCCCTACATTATAGAATCCTAACAATATGCCACTCATATCATGGGTTATTTTATAGAATAATAACTTCATAGGTATAAATAGATCAAATTACTTAAACCATAAAATATAATATGTGAACAGTAAGCACATAATTCCTAACTTCCCCCCTTAGTGTGAACACGGGAGAAACTACCACCTTCAACTAAGCAACATACCACTTCGTAGCTTGCACATGGTCTTGTTCAACATTGATTGTGGGAACTACATCATCCAGGAATAGGGGCCCATTAACCTATCTTAGGTGAATACATGAATTGGGACCCATCAACCAATTCATATCAACCATCTAGTCAATCTGATCAAGAACACTTCCTGCAATAGTGTCAACGATACAAATCTCCACATCATCATATCAGGGAAAACAATGTACTACACACAAGAACATGGATGCTCATTTGTTCTTATTTATCACACACAAAGCAAAACATGTCACTAAAACAGTATGCGGCCTTTGAGGTAGTGACGAACTCAAGGAGGTTGATCGTCCTCCTGCCTCCATTGCATCCATCCTCCAATGGATGTGCTGCTAACTCAGCCAAATGTGATCACGAAGCTCAATTTTATATACCTCAATTGGACGTAGGATTACACCGAAAATGCGTTCGTAAGGCAATTTTATTTCTCAATTTTTGACGATTCAAGCTTGACTCACTTTTTAACTAGACAATTATTAGAAGGCTTTAGAATATATAGATATATATAATATAATATATATATATATATATATCTAACAAGACAATAACAATGTTGACGACTCTATTATTGACACTAACATTTAAACTTTTTATGACTCACATTGAATGGATAACATAAGACTTTATAATGAATGACAAGACACAAGTTGGAATATTGACGCTTTTGACACTAAATTTTGATGACAACAAAAAAATGATATTTATATGACACTTGATTTTTGACAACTATTTGCGTTATGAATGCTTTGGAAGACCTCTTAAATGGAAAAAATCCATTTAAAACCTAATTTATCAACTTTTGACCCACTATTAGACAACTATTGAAAAAAGACATGAAACTATATCTTAAAAAAACAGCTATCAAATGGCTGGTCAATAACTACTCACGTACCGGCTGGACAAAGGTGTAGGTACTAGCTGAATAGAACTGTAATAGCCATTCCAAGAGTTTAAGAGCGCGTGTATACTTGCCCTTAGATCTGGTCGCTGCGTGGAGGAGGCAATATATTTGTAAGTGAACCAATAATGTATTGACTTTGAAAACACCTTGGACTCGAGAGAAAAGATCGTGGTTTCGATGTTGTAAGATTCACAAGAAGAGTTGATAAAAGAGTCTGAATGACTGCTTGAATAACATGAGTCATTTGTATAAACTTCGTTAGTCTCCTAAACGTACATTAAAATCTTTCATTTCAAGATAAGATCTAATCGATGTTATAGATCAAGGAGTATATCACTCTGAACTTGAATTGAGTCATATCCCATTTAAAAAGCCGATCCAAGTATGAGTCAATGCGAATGATATTCTAATGCAAAATAATAACAGTTGCGCTAAGATGCAAAACTAGCGAGAATTATCCGGCGTGACAATGCATAAATGTGAGGAACCGTGAGAATATGTAGCTCGCAGGTTGAAGGAAGCATTAGGGAACAATTCTCAAAGAGATCAGTTGTGAATGGTCTCCAAACACAAAGTAGTTTAGCATCTGATGGGCGCTTAACACTGAATGAGCAGGTATATGACCAATTGCTAAGCCGAATTCCAATGCAACATGACCTTCATGTAGAGTCCAGACTGAGATCTGGGTCGCTGAACCAACCTGAAACCCTTTTTTGAAAATGCAGACGTAGAGAGAGATCTAATCTAGATTATTACCCTCAAAAGGAGAAACGAATGCACAGAGATGTCACAGAGGCTAAATGTTCTCCTCATGCAAAATTGTGGGCCTTAGATTATCTGAATATTCCAAGCTCTCTACAAATAATGGCCGGAGCTTGACACCCACCAAATTGCTTTTGTTGCGGACAAAACAGAAACCAAAAAATTGAAATTACAAAACTATCATGAGAAGGCAACCATAGAAATGGTTTTTCCCCAAGCAGGCTCAGAGTTTCATTTGCTTGATACCAAATAAAATGGATCACCATCTATATTCACTATTAAGCATGGTTACATTTTTATAAGAGTAATAGTACTTGTAAATAAGAATCCCTATGTTATATCCCCTTGTGGGATATTTAATTAAATTTGCAAATAAATTACTTGTAGATGAACTTAGAAGAGTAAACCCTTCTAGATTTACCTCAAATAACCTAGTGTTAGCTTCAATTCAACCCAAATAGGGTTGGAGTGAGCAAAGGTGATGGGTTAGATGGGCTGACTAGTTGAAATTTAAACTTTACTAAACCAAATTTAATTTGCAGCAGTGAGAATTAATAACTTCTATTCAATTCTATATTTTCCATGAAATAAAGTGCAAATGAAAGCTAAAAATATAATTTTTCCAACTAACTATCAAAGAATTTTTTCTAATAACAAAAACGACTTAAAATCTGCCTTGAAAGTTTGAATACAAATCACCTATAGTTAGGAAAATTAAATACATAATTTCCAGTCTTGTAGATGTTTCCAACACCCTTCAAAAGTGACCCACAAATCTGCAATAAATATCTGTACACAACAGTTTGTAAACTTGCCAAAAATCACCCTAAAAATAATATTTTTTATCCTCAAACAAGTTGATTTGACATTAGTTAATTCCAGAAGTGAATATGGCCCAAAATATCATCAAAATAAACACAACACACTTGGAATATCATGTAGAAATAAATCAGATTTAAACCCTTATCAAATCACCATGAATTAATACCAAAATGTCCTTCAACAAGTCGATTTGGGCATGATAAAAATATGGAAATAGCAGCAGACCTTCAAGCACTTAAAACATCTCCAAAATACGCAAAACACACTTCCAAAACAAATCGATTTGCACCAAAATAAACCAACAACATATAATCACCATAAATCCTTCATTAATTCTCCACAAAACATGCATAAACACTCCCAAACAAGGTGCCTTATATAAATTAATAATATCATGCAAGAACTTATCAATTAAAAGCATGAAAGGTAACACACACTTCACACAATGGTGGTGTTGAAGAAAACCTTTTATTTTTGGATCACAAGTGGGCATACATCCCTCTTCAAGCATGAAGATAAGTTTGATAAACCGTCAACATGCCAAAAAGGAGACGCCTCATCTCCTTTTATAGATTTTACTATGTAGAGCTCCAATGTTTCCCTCCAATTTTGATGCATTTCTCTAGATGGGAGAGATTTGAATTTAAAAGAGTTTTCATGGCCTGAAAGTCTAAACTCCATTAAAAATGTTTATCCTGTCCAAATCATTTTCAAATTAAATACAAGAGAATCAAAAAATGATAATTAATGCCCAATAGGAATTTGACTTGCCTTAATTAAATTGAATTACCACCAAGTAGTAATTAATTGGCCCATAAATAGATTGATTTCCTTCCCAAAAATGCGACTTGCCCAAGATAATTAATATTAATTTTTGAATGCACAAGAGAAAGTTAAATTCCCCAAATAAAATTCCCTTTAATCAAAGGGGAGTGGATTAAAGAGTATTCGACTTGTCTCATTAATTATTGCTTGGAAAAGGGGACATTACACCCTAGATTATAGGATCCTAACAATATGTTACTCATATCACGGGTTGTTTAATAGAATAACAACCTCACGGGTACAAATAGATCAAAATACTTAAACCATAAAATATAATATGTGAACACTAACCACATAATTCCTAACAGTCCTTACATCCCGCCGTCCTAGTGTCTTATGTAACTATGCTCTCAACAAGGTCACCCTGAAACTCAACCTCATAAACCCCTTGCAAATCTTATTTTTCTTCAAATACATGTCCCTTCACAATGTTGTTCTGAAAACCAGCCAATTGCTCATCCTTAGGAAGCTCAAAGGATGGCACATGTGCCTTTATCTTGATTTCTTCACTATTTTGCACAAAGTAAGATTTCTTTTCATCTTGGGTTGGAACATCTTTCCCACTTTTCTTTGGCATTGTAGCTTCCTCCACGGGCTTTTCTCTCTCCATTATTTGCAGCCTTGATTTTTCTTCTTGCTCCACCATTGCAATTCGGAAACTCTTGTTCCATCAGTTTTTTTGTTGTATGCAGAGGAAGAAGATTAAGGATTAGGAAATAACTTATAAACTTGGAAGCTAAGAAGCCCATGAGTTTCTAGCCCAATCATTCCTCTACTAATGTCCTCATTTTTTATATGCCAAATTAACAAGATTTGGAACTGGCATGGAAATATGAAGGATTTGCTTGTGCACTCGTGTGTTTGGTTGAAAAGCATAAATTTATGGAAAACCACAGTTGCAAAAAAAAATAAAAAATGATTTTGTTAAAAGGAATTGAAGAAATTCTCACAAAGGCATTTGACAAGTCAAAAGAGAAGCTCCATAACCCTTTCCAATACCTATCTATCTGTGCAGCCTCACAGCTTGTTCTAAAATGGGATTTGGTAAAGAGTTTTGCATCTACCAACCATTTTAATAAAATAATTTCTTTTCCATATGTTTAGTTATTAGTGCGGTCTTCAGTAAACTCTTTAGTGCTATTGAGTTTACTGGTAAACATCCAGTACAAACATAGTGTTAAGGAGGTCTTGTTATCCAAAATTCACCCCTCAAGGTAATTTTGATAACATGCATCAAATTATTCAGTCCGGAGCAAGTAAGATTGATTCGAGGCCCAAAATCATGTTTTTCAGGCTCCCCTCGGCCTTTATCTAACTCTCCCATCCACGAAGAAATCCCAACGAGTTAGAGAAGATGGGAAAAATGCAAAAAATAAGGTTGCAGGACTGTTTCAAAGCATTTCGGGTCTGAAGGGTTCGGGTCGTACTGAGGTTCGTTGTACCAAGCTTGGGGCTGAAAAAGCAAGAAAATCAGCTAAGTATTTTGTCCCAGGAAGTCCACGGGACAGTTGGGACGTCGGGATGCACGAGACGCGAAAAGCCGAAATGGCCGAGAGCAAGGAAAAAATGTCTAAGTCTTTGTTTCGCGCAGTTTGGGACATCCGGGCTAAAAGTACGCGATGGACGTGAACTGGCTGATTCGTCGAAAGATAGTCTATTTCGGGCGGTTCAGAGATATTTTTCCCAGGTAGTCCGGGACATCCGAGCCAAAAGGACGCGAGGGACGTGAAAAGCCGAAAGAGCTGCCAACGAATGGAATCTCGCCACGTGTCTTCACCTCAAACAGGAACAAGGAAGCTCGAATCAGCCGAAGCAAAAGATTTTCATCCGGGACATCTGGGGCAAAGGTACGCGAGGGACACGAAAAGATGAAAAAGCCGAGAGGCATGGACAAAGTCTATTTCGGGTGGTTTGGAGATATTTGTCCCAGGCAGTCCGGGATAGTTGGGACGAAAGTACGCAAGGGATGTGAAAAGGCACGAAATGGCTGAAAAGAGAAAAGGAAGCCCACGGACGAACCAGAGCCTGATACAGGTCATCCAAGTGGTGGAGTGCGGGGAAAATTTAAAAAATTTTCAAAATGCAAAAAAGAGGTAAAATTCAATTTTTTTTCCCGCCGATCCATTTTGGGCCTGTTTTTTTCCCTAAATCTTGAAATGGCCATAACTTTCGATCCAAAGCTCAGATTTTCGCGTTCTTTATATCAATGGAAAGCTGGTGAAATTATCTACATTATTCCAGAGTAATTTTTCATTTTAATGGGGTTTGGAGAGATAAAATCGAAGAAATGGTCCTAGGACACGTGCTAATGGCCAGAAATGACGTTTCAATAACCAATTTTAATGCAAAATGGGTCGCATTCTTCTTCAGCGTGGCCAAAATGTCAGGGCATAGGTCTGTAAGGACACCCATGCTATTTTAATGCATCTTCATTCAATAAGGAATGGATCCCACGTTTTTTACATGTTTTCTCTCTCCTGGGCTCGACTTATGCATTGAAAAAGCCAGATTTGGCTCATTTTTAGTGGGGAACATTTCTTTGGATAGCAAGCTTCTTCTTTCACCTTGAACAAGTGATTTTTGCAAGTATCATACCTCTTCTAAAATTGTAACAGGTTTTCTTGCCCTTTTTGATGTTGTAATACAAGGATTTTGATTAGTGGAAATGACAGGGATACAGGCTCTATGATCAGTTTTCAGTCCTCTGGTTGTGTGCATGTTTGCTTCATTTCAAACTTTAAATTACATCTTATCAGTTTGTGCATGATGTTTATGTTGCATTCCATGATCTATGTCTATCTGCAAAACTAGAAGTGTTCACCACTCCTTTTCTGGTGTATCACCGCTTTAGTGTAGGCTTTCATTTTATGCATTCTCTCTCCCTGGTCCCTTGGAAATTTAGATTAGCATAGTTAGTTTCCCCTGCATTAGAGTAGATTGTGGCAGGTAGTTTAGGAGCAAGAACCAACTTTCTCTGGAGATTCCTCTCTCATCTTACAAGTCCCAAACTTGGAGAGAGGTTTCAATGTTGTGCAATCACATTGAATGCTTAGAGTGATCAAACTAGAAATCTTATCAACATTCAGTGGGTGTTGCTGATTTGCACTAACAGTTTTGGCACGCCGGGTGGGACCTTAGAGGTCTTCACTTTTATTGCAAACAAGATAGATGTGCACTTGTTGTAAGTTCCAGCTTTGAAGAAGCTTAAAATTACACATCTGGCGACTCCAAAAGAAGCATAATCCGCTGGTTTCAGCAGTCCAAGCCTGGCAAATTTATGAGAAGAATACAGACCAGGTCAAGAACTAGGGAGGAAGGATTGTTTGTTCATCTACACCTATCTCCAGGAAGAGAAAGAAGGGGAAGAAGAGCTCAAAGATCTCCATCTCCACCTAATAGAACCTTGTCAACACCTCCACCTGGTAGGCCTTTCATCCAATCAACAAGGGTTCTCAGGCCAATCAGAATAGTGCAACCACCAAATCTGTATGTCAATTTCACTGGCAGCAGCCCACTTTCTCTCAATGCACAACATCCAATCCCAGGCGCAACATTGAAGAACATTCCATACTTCACTGGAGAGAACTAGACTACTCCTGGTGATCACATTAAAGACATTGCCAACCTTTGTGCAATTCATGAAATCAATGAGATGCAAGTTGCTGTCAAATTGCTGGCATCCTCATTCAAGGGGAAAGCTTTACAATGGTTCAGGAGCCTTGCCTCAGGTTCTATCCAAAATTGGAACCAGCTATGTATAGCCCTCCATGAGCAGTTTGGGGAAAAGGGAGACAACTTGTCCCTTTTGGAGCAGCTGACAACTATCAAAAGAGCTCCCAATGAGCAGCTGACCACCTTCAACTTCAGATTTCAAAGGACTTGGGAGAGGATTCCAGTGGCAGTAAGGCCAGCAGCAGAAGGTGCTTTTTTATATTACCTTAAAGCCTTAAATTCTGATATTTCTATGTTGATTCAATCCATGGGAGGCACAACTATCCCTGTTGCTTATAGCATTGCCATTAGAGCTGAAAATTATTTGATTCAAGCTGGACAAGCTAGCTCCTAGGCCTCCAATGCCATTATATCCAAGTTTAGAGAGCCCAAGTACTAGTCAAGCACCTGTCTTAGCTCCTTCTCCCACCCCTAGAAATCAGAGTTCAAATGAAGCTTCTACTTCATCTCCAAGTGCCCCAAATGAGCTTCAAGAAGTCATGAAGCAATTACAAAATCTAGGTAATGAGCTGGTTACACTCAAAAGGCAGCAAGCCCAAAGTTTTAGACCTTCTTATCAGCCTCAAGCTCAGCCTAACAGGAAGCCATATCAGCCTCAAAGACCACCCAATCTAGCTACAAATCAGAATCAAGCAAGGCCTCCTGCCAACAGACCATTTTAGCTCGATAACCCCAATGTTGCATCCACATCCAGAGCTTTGGTACCGGTGTAAAATAACATGGCCCAAGAATATGATTGGTGTTTCCCATGCGGTCAGCCACATAACCAATCAATGTGCTTTAACAGTGCATTAAATCAGGCTCTTATGGTGCAAACCATTTGTGGGTCGCAAGAATCCAGCCACGAAGAAGATCAGCAGCAAGAAGCACCTCAGCAAGGAACATCTCCGAATGAAACTACTCTTGTCAATTGGCAGGCTGAAGATTTCTGTGGTATGAATCAAATACCCTCTCAAAGTGTTGCAGCCAACACAAGGTCAAAAAGGAGAAATTTGGGTGAAGGACAGCCATTGGCTCCAAGTAATCCACAACCTTCCACCACATCCACAAGCTTTTGGCAAACAAAATGTAGTCCCAAACATGCAAGGAGCACCCAAACCAGCTCCTAAAACAACTCAAATACCAGTTGTTGCTGCCCACATGCAAGGGATGAATATGCCAACCAAGGGACAACAAAGAGATCCTTCATCACCATTTAGTATCATTGATCAGATGAAGAAGACAAATGTAAATATATCAATGTGGGAATCCATATCTATCCTAAGCCAGAGAGATTTGCTACAAGCTGCCATAAAGAACTAGCCAACTTCGAATCAGCAAGTCCAAATGCAAGAGAAGGTGCTCACAAATGCTGCCCAACCTGAAGGGAATAATGGAGGACAGCAAGGTAAAATGTTGAAGCGCCCTCCTTTTTGTCTCATTAATCATTGGAAACCAATTGGTGCACAATTGCATGATTGATTCCGGGGCAAGTAGCTTAGTGATGCCCAAGCAAATAGCTGATCAGCTAGGACTTCAATATGAAACCATATCCAAAGGGTTAGTGCAATTGGATGGAACAATATTAACAACAGTTGGGGTGATTAGAAACTTAAGTCTTACCTTGCATGCATGTCCAAATGTTGTTGTTTTACAAGATGTATCAGTTATAGACCTTCCACCACTATTTTCCCTATGTTTGTCAAGAGATTTCACAGCCAAGATTGGAGGATATTTGTTTGCTGACTAGTCACACATGCTGTTCAGAACGAGGTACGGAACCAAAGCTACAATCAGGTCTGAACCTATTGCAAACTTCCACATTGAGCCCTACACTCCAAGTCGGATCAATGCCAACTATTCGGTATTTGATCAAGAAGATCACCCAAGCACTGATGAAGTTGACACCAAGATTGGAAGCATCCCGGATCTAACTCTTGATGAATGGGCAGAAAAGGTGCATGATTTTAATCCTTATTAAGAAGTAGAAGAATTTGAGCTACGAGTCTATTGCATACATGAAGAAAATTAGCATATTCCTAGCATCACCAATCCAAACCACAAAGATGAAAATGAGGTATGGCAGTTGTTTTTTGATGGATCAAGGAGTAGACAAGGTGTCGGAGGGGGATCCATGCTGGTTTCACCTCAAGGAGTAAAGTACTATTCAGCTTTTAGATTTCAGTTTGCATGCTCCAATAACATTGTTGAATATGAAGCCTTGGTGCAAGGGATGCATTGGGCAATAAAGAGAGGAATAAAGAACTTGCAAGTCATTGGTGACAATGAATTGATTGTAAATCAGGTCAAAGGGCAGCATGCTGCCAAGAATGATCTACTCAAGTGCTACAAGAACAGGGTGTGGGACCTCATTGAATATTTTGAAGGTTTTGGCATCAAATCAGTTCCTAGGAAAGAGAACCAAGCTGCTGACAGGCTTGCAGCAGTTGGGGCAACCTTTGATATTGTGGAAAGCATTCAAAAGGAAAAGGTACAACCAAACATCCATGTGATTGTGAGGCCTTCAGTGCCATATAACAATGTAAGTTGGCAAGTGTTTGAAAATGATCAGTAAATCATCCATTTCTTGCAAGAAGAGGCTGAATTCTCAGCCAAAAATCAGGAAAAGTTAGAGCAGCAATATGGTGACCAAGTGGTACAGCTGAGAACTAACAAGCTGCCCAAAGGACTTATCACTTTAGAGTCCATTTTCAGTCCCAATGATCAGTTTAGGAAGGAGAAAGCAAACATTCAAGTCAAGAGAGAAGATTCAGTATCCATCTTGGTGGAAGAGAACAAACCATTGCAAATTGGAAAGATGACAACTGAACAAGAAAAGTATGAGTTCATACAGCTGTGTCAGGAGTTCCCTGATGTGTTTGCTTGGAGCTACGAAGACTTGAAAGGTTTCAATCTCGAGTTAGCTCAACACACCATTGAGTTGGATCCAAATACTAAGCCCATCAGGAAGAAACAAAGGCCAGTCAATCCACACATGGAACCTCTCATGAGGAAGGAATTGAACAAGTTGATTGAGTCAAGAATCATATTCCCAATCAAGCATTCTAGTTGGGTTGCCAACTTAGTTCCAGTCAGAAAGAAGAGTGGAGAGATCAGATTGTGTGCTGACTTCAGAGACTTGAATAGAGCATCTCTCAAGGACCATTACCCACTCCTTTCTATGGAACAAATTTTGCAAGTTGTGGCTGGCTCCGAAAGGTTTTCACTACTTGATGGCTACTCGGGATACAATCAGATTATGGTGAAGGAAGAAGATCAGTTCAAGACAACCTTCACAACCAAATGGGGAACTTATGCATATAGAAAATTACCATTTGGGCTGTCCAACGCTGGAGCTACCTTCCAAAGAGCAATGGACATGGCATTCAAAGGTTCGATCAACAACGTGGTGCTGATATACCTTGATGATATCACTATTTTTTCAAAGAATGCAGAAGACCACCTCTCTCATTTGAGACAAGTCTTCCAAAGGTGCAGGAGATTTGGAGTGTCTTTGAAATTTGAGAAGTGTATCTTCCTAGCACATGAAGGAAAGCTCATTGGCCATATTGTCTCCAAAGAAGGATTAGCAATTGATCCAGAGAGGGTTGAAGCGATAAGAGCACTACCATTTCCAAGCTATAAGAAGGCCCTTCAGAGTTTCTTGGGGAGAATAAACTTTGTTCGGAGGTTTGTCCCAGACTTTGCAGCCCTTGTCAAACCTATCACCAAAATGTTGAAGAAAAGCATGGCTTTCAAATGGACAACAGAAGGAAAGGAGGCTTTTGAAGCAATCAAAGAAGCCATCTCCGAAGCACCAACTCTCATCAACCCGGATTTCTCCAAGGATTTCATCCTCTATGCATTTGGAGGTAATGATACTATTTCTGCCATTTTGGTTCAGCAGAACAAGGACAATGATTAGCAGCCAATTTCTTTCTTCAGCCAAATCCTGGAGGACTATGAGGTGAGATATTATTTTATTGAGAAGCATGTACTTGCAGTAATAAGAAGCTTGAAGAAATTCAAGCATCTAGTCTCAAACAACAAAGTTCAGTTGTTGGTCTCTCATGCGGGAGTAAAGGACTTCCTCCTCAACAAGGATTTGAATGAGAAAAGATCAGGGTGGATCACTCGTGTCATAGAGTATGACATAGAGATCAAGGTCACCAAGCTGGTAAGAGGAAAAGGATTGTGTGAGTAGCTAATTCCGGGCAAGCAAAAGGGAGTATGCAATGAAGAAGAGGCTATTTTGACAGTTCAAGATAGCCATGTGCAAGGTAGCACTCAAGAAGAGGATAATGTTGTCCCCACTCCTTGCTGGACCCAAGGTATAATGCACTTCCTAAGCATGGTCCTATTCCCTCCAGAGATGAACAAGACCCAAAGAAGACACTTCAGATTGCAGGCTTTCCCATATGCCATAGTAGATGGTGTTTTGTTGATGAAAGATGTGAATGGAGTACTGCTGAGATGCATTGGTACAAATTAGATTCATAGGGTGTTGGAAGAGTTCCATGGTGGACCAGCTGGTGGTCATTTTACACCAAGAGTGATAGTCCTAAAAATCATGAAGGCTGGTTATTATTGGCCCAAGATTTTCAGTGATTGCTTCGCGTGGATCAAAAGGTGCAAGAATTATGCATTCTTCACAGGTAAAGAGAGGCTAGCTGCCCTTCCATTACATCCAATTTCAGTTGACCAGCCATTCATGCAATGGGGTTTGGAATTCATTGGAGTCATTAATCCTAATTTAAGCCAAAGACATAAGTGGATTTTGACAGCCACAGACTACTTCACCAAATGGACTGAAGTAGTAGCACTCAAGGAAGCAAATGAGTCTAGCATCTTAGACTTCTATGAGGGGATAGTAACCAGATTTGGCATACCTGCTACAATAATCTCAGATAATGGGTTAGGATTCATTGGATCTAAGGTGATTGAGTGGGCTGTCAAGAACAGGATCTACTTAAGTACTTCATCAAACTACTACCCTCAGGGTAATGGCCAGGCCGAATCTACAAACAAGAACTTGTTGAGGATCATTAGGAGGACTCTTGATGAGAATCAGAGGTCTTGGCATACCGAACTGAAATTAGCCTTATGGGTTGATAGGATAACTCCCAAGAGATCCACAAGTAACTCTCCATTCAGGCTTGTTTATGGGAGAGAGGCAATCTTGCCCATGTCACTTGAGTTGCCAACATTGGAACTCATGAAGCAGTTAGAGTTGCTAGAGTTTGGGCCCATGGAGGTGAGATATATAGAGTTGATGGAGCTCCAAGAGATCAGAGATCAGGCATCCTAAGCAATGGATAAGGATCAAGCTTTGATCAAGAAGACCTTTGATAATAAGGCCAAGAGTAGATCTTTCCAAGTTGGAGATCTAGTGTTAAAATGGGATGCAGATAGAGCAAAATCGGGAAGGCATTCAAAATTTGATGCCATTTAGAGTGGCCCATACATGGTCACAAAGTGTAAGGACAGCAATGCCTTCCAATTGTCTTCATTGGATGGTGAAGAAATGCAGATTCCAGTCAATGGAATCTATCTAAAGCATTGCTACTAAAGGGAAATTCTCCACCTTGTAAATATTAGCTTAGGTTTTCATTTCTCCAAGTGCTTGTGCACATTGTTTTGCTGTAGGTTGTTTTGCTTTCCCTAAGTGCTTTGGCACAAGCTTGTTGTTCCTAAAGATGTGTTTACAGGCCTTGCTTCCATCGGGTGATATTCCATCTTCCTCCTTACAACATTCTAAGTCAGTTGGGGTTCTGAACAGACAACTCATGACTCCATGCCCAATGGATGCTTCAGGCAACTGATAACTTCATCCAGCAGGCAGATGACCCCGCTGAGTCACCAAAATTGTTATCCAAAATTCACCCCTCAAGGTAATTTTGATAACATGCATCAAATTATTTAGTCCTGAGCAAGTAAGATTGATTCGAGGCCCAAAATCATGTTTTTCGGGGTCCCCTCGGCCTTTTTCTATCTCTCCCATCCAAAAAGAAATCCCAACGAGTTAGAGAAGATGGGAAAAATGCAAAAAATAAGGTTGCAGGACTGTTTCAAAGCGTTTCGGGTCTGAAGAGTTTGGGCCATACTGAGGTTTGTTGTACCAAGCTTGGGGCCGAAAAAGTAAGAAAATGGGCTAAGTCTTTTGTCCCAGGTAGTCTGCGGGACAGTTGGGACGTCGGGACGTGCGAGACGTGAAAAGCCGAAATGGCCGAGAGCAAGGAAAAATGTCTAAGTCTTTGTTTCGCGCAGTTTGGGACATCCGGGCTAAAAGTACGCGAGGGATGCGAACCGGCCGATTCACCGAAAGACAGTCTATTTCGAGTGGTTTAGAGATATTTTTCCTAGGCATTCCGGGACTTCCAGGCCAAAATGACGCGAGGGACGCGAAAAGCCGAAAGAGCCGCCAACAAATGGAATCTCGCCATGTGTCTTCACCTAAAACAAGAACAAGGAAGCCCGGATCGGCTGAAGCAGGAGATTTTCATCTGGGAAATCCAGGCCAAAGGTACGCGAGGGACGCATGGGATGTGAAAAGGTGAAAAATATGAGAACAGGGACGAGTCTATTTCGGGTGGTTTGGAGATATTTGTCCCAGGCAGTCCGGGACAGTTGGGACGAAAGTACGCGAGGGACGTGAAAAGGTGAAATGGCTGAAAAGAGAAAAGGAAGCCCGCAGATGAACCAGAGCCTGACATATGTCATCAAAGTGGTGGAGCACGGGGAAAATTTAAAAAAATTTCAAAATGTAAAAAAGAGGTAAAATTCAAAATTTTTTCCCGCCGATCCATTTTGGGCCTGTTTTTGCCCTAAATCTTGAAATGGCCATAACTTTCGATCCACAGCTCAGATTTTCACGTTATTTATATCAATGGAAAGCTGGTGAAATTATCTACATGATTCCTAGGTAAAATTTTCATTTTAATGGTGTTTGGAGAGATAAAATAGAAAAACACCTATGACACGTGGTAATGGCCAGAAATGACGTTTCAACAATCAGTTTTAATGCAAAATGGGTCGCATTCTTCTTCAGCATGGAAAAAATGTCAGGGCATGGGTCTGTAAGGATGCCCATGCTGTTTTAATGCATCTTCATTCAATAAGGAATGGATCCCACGTTTTTTACATGTTTTCTCTCTCCTGGGCTCGACCCATGCATTGAAAAAGCTAGATTTGGCTCATTTTTAGTGGGGAACATTTCTTTGGATAGCAAGCTTCTTCTTTCACCTTGAACAAGTGATTTTTGCAAGTATCAGACCTCTTCTGAAATTGTAACAGGTTTTCTACCTTTTTGATGTTGTAATACAAGGATTTTGACAGTGGAAATGACAATACAGGCTCTGTGATCAGTTTTCAGTCCTCTGGTTGTGTTGTGTGTTTCATTTCAAACTTTAAATTACATCTTATCAGTTTGTGCATGATGTTTACGTTACATTCCATGATCTGTGTCTATCTGCAGAACTAGAAGTGTTCACCACTCTTTTTCTGGTGTATCACCGCTTTGGTGTAGGCTTTCATTTTATGCATTCTCTCTCCCTGGTCCCTTAGAAATTTAGATTAGCATAGTTAGTTCCCCCTGCATTATAGTAGATTATGGCAGGTATTTCAGGAGCAAGAACTAGCTTTCTCTGGAGATTCCTCTCTCATCTTACAAGTCCTACACTTGGAGAGAGGTTTCAATGTTGTGCAATCACACTGGATGCTTAGAGTGATCAAACTAGAAATCTGATCAACATCCAGGGGGTGCTGCTGATTTGCACTAACAATTTTGGCACGCCGGGTGGGACCTTAGAGGTCTTCACTTTTATTACAACAAGATCGATGTGCACTTGTTGTAAGTTCCAGCTTTGAAGAAGCTTAAAATTGCATATACCAGTTAATGCATCTACCACTTTTGCCACTTCTTCTTCACCCACAACTTCATCCATTGATGTTTCTACTACCTTTTCCGCACCTACCTCCTCCATTCCCACTACCACCATAGCTTCTATAGCTGACCCATCGGCTAATCCTTCTACTTCTCAACTGACTAATGCTTCTTCCTCCCAATTGCCTAGTGATTCTTCTATTCCTGCCACTCATATACCAACTACCAATCCCTTAGCATGTCTTTTTCAACATCTCACTCTGGGGGAGTACTGCTTTAACAACATCAAAAAATTACTTACTCGTCAAGAGTATGGTAGCCTTCACCAACAACCTCGCTATGATCACTGCGTAGGTGAGGTTTTATCTTATGGTACTCCTCTCCTTCGTACAAGATTAACCTATGGGGAACTTGATACTTCTAGATACTCACCTGAGCCACCTTCCCAAACATGACCATTTTATTCTGACCTTCAATCATTCACCAACCCCCGTTTCGCCCACACTTTCCTCCACCATTGTACATGGAAAGGATTTAGATTTGGGTTCTATGAACAGGGCCTCCATATTGTCATCCCATGCACCACACGTAAAGACAACGACCATAGTGGTATTGGCTTTACTGAACCATATTTTAAGAAATCCAATATTGAACTCATTGAGGATGAAAAATCTTTTTCACCCCATCTATTAGCTTCCCCACCCACAGAGTCTATGGTTCCAAAATCCATTCCTCCTAATTTTTTTTGTAAAAACCTTTTCCCTGGGACCTCTAACTTATCAATGCGATGACGAGGCTCCCTCTTTTTTTCACTTCATGTATCTTGACATGATCGATGACGATGCACCTTCTATTAATCCAATTTAATGTCAGGACGATGATTCTATTCTCACCTACCTTGGTGCAGAAGATTCTTATATTCACTGGTCATTTCCTTCTGATACATAAACTATGTTAAATGAATTGACCATCAAATTAATCTTAGCACTTAGAACGACCCACACATTCTAAAGATAGGCCAATATTTATATACTGCCAAACAAGAAGCTTTTACCTCATTCCTGCGAGATCATAGCAACGCTTTTTCTTAGTGCTACACTGATATGCCTGGTATTAACCTAAACATTTTTGTCGACAATATCATAACTGTTCCTGAAGCAAAATCCGTAAAACAAAAGCTGTGAAAAATGCATCCTCGCATTGCCCTTATTGTCAAAGAAGAACTTCAGTGCCTTCTCTCGGTTTCCTTCATCCTACCAATTGATTATCCCCAATGGATCTCTTACATCATTCCTGTCACAAAACGATAGGAGGACTCTTCATATGCACTGATTTCTGTAACCTTAATTTAGCCTACCATAAAGATGAATTCCCTCTACCTAGTATAGAATAACTAGTTTATCTCACCACCGGCCATGAGATGTTATCACTCATGGATGGATTCTTGGGTTATAACCAAATATTACTCACCATGGAAGATCAACACAAAACCATTTTCATCACTCCTTGGGGGACCTTCTGTTATTGAGTCATACCCTTTGGCCTTAAAAAACACTAGTGCTATATATCAATGGGATATGATCTATATCTTTCATGACATCATGCATCACATATTAGAAGATTATGTAGACAAATTTCTTTCCAAATCCAAACATCGAGACAAACACCTTACTGTCCTTAAGGCCATTTTTGACCATCTCATCAAGTATTGTGTTCACCTTTAACCTTAGAAGTGTGTCTTTATTGTTATCTTTGGAAAAATCCTTGGGTTTATCATTTCTTTGCATGACATAGAATTTGATCCCGCTAAAATCAAGGCTATTCTCGAAATGCCTCCACCTACTAACCTTCACCAACTGCATAGTTTGCAAGGCAAGTTATAATCTATCCGTCATTTTATTTCACATCTTTCTGACCACTACCACCCCTTTCATCATCTCTTAAAAAAGGACGTCTCCTACAAATGGGATGATGAATGCCACAAAGCCTTTGAGGCCTTATAATAGTACCTCCTCCAACAACCTGTACTCATTCCTCCTAAGTACGACCAACCATTTTACCTTTGCATTTCTGCTACGGATCATTCCTTGGGAGCCATTCTCACTCATCGCGATGAGAAACATAGGGAGCAAACGATTTATTATATAAGTCGCACACTTTTGGATTATGAAACCCAATACAACCACACCAAAAAACTCTGCCTAGCCTTAGTTTTTGTCATTACTAAACTTCACCATTACCTACTGAACCATAAAAATTTCATTTTCACCAATATAGACCCCCCACATTACATGTACGCTAAGCCCTACCAACATCAGCGTGCTGCACGTTGGCTCATGCTTCTTGCAGACCTAGATATAGAATTCGTTCATCAAAAATCTATCAAAGGCCAAACTATCATTCGCCAACTTACATACGCACCTCTCTCCGGAGATCATCCATCTAACTTTAATTTCCCAGATAAATCCATTGCTACCCTCTTATTAGATGAGACCATTTACCCGACGACCTTATTATTTGATGGTTCCAAATGTCAGTGTGGAGGTGGTGTTGGAGTTATCCTCATTCCTCTTGATGGTGATCCTATGTCATTATCTTCCAAACTATATTTTTAATGTACTAACAATATAATTGAATATGAAGCACTCATATTAGGCCTTCAAACCACTATCACCTTAGAAGTCAAATAAATCAATATCTTTGGCGATATATACTAGTTTTGTAACAAAATACTTCAAAAGTATAAGAATAATGTAGACATACTTTTGACTACCTTTGACCGTTATGAACTTCAAACCACTCCACATTCCACTAAAAAATTTGTGGATACCATGGTCTGCCTTGTTTCTCAGAAACCCGCCTCGCCCTCCAACTCAAAAATATTTGTCATAGCACAAAGGTTGAAATCACCTTCTTATCTATTTTAAGATGGAAACCTCATCAGAACCGTTCAACTTGACCCACATGACCTTTGGTATAATCATTTTTCTGACTACCTTCCCCTTTCAGTTCTACCTCCAGACCTTACTCGAAATGGAAAACACTCCGTTCTCAAAAGTATCTCTTGGTTTTTCATCATAGGATGTCTTCTTTATGAACATGGCTTTTATGGTATCCTCTTTCGATGCCTTATAAGTTCTAAAATTCCCTACACCATCAAAGAAGTTCACGATGAAATTTGTAGAGGTCACTTCAATGGTTTATCTATCGCTAAATGCATTCTCCGCCTAGGTTATTATTGGCCAACCTTAAACCGCTATTTTTTTATTATGTCAAATGTTACGTGAAGTTCTAACAACATGATAATATACATCACACACCTAGTCATGCCTTACAGGTTACATGAGACCTTTATCCTATCTCTTATTGGGGTTTGGGTCTTGTTGGAGAAATCAATCCCCATTCCTCACAATACCATCAATGGATTATTACCACTACTAAATACTACACTACATGGGTATAATCCATACCTCTTATTTCAAGAAAAGACAAGAAAATATTTGAATTCATCAATCATCATATCATTTTTCACTTCGGTGTTCCCCATCGTCTCATCACTGATAATGAAAAATAGTTTAAAAAGAATAATCTACAGAAGCTTTGTGATGCCTTTGGTATTCAAATCAGTTTTTCTTCACCCTACTACCCTCAAATAAATGGCCAAGATGAATCCACCAACAAAAAGTTAAACAAAATTCTTATGAAAGTTGTGGATGATACTAGAAAGGACATGCACACACACATTCCTTTTTCTTTATGGGTTTACCGTACTAGTATTTGTACCTCAACTGCAGCTATGCCTTTCTCTCTGGTCTATAGTACAGAGGTTGTCTTGCCTCTTGAACTCCAGATTCTGACTCTTCGTATCTCACTCAAAGATATGGTCAAAGATGATGACTTTCGCCAAGACCGTTTGGTACAACTCGAGTTATTAGACGAACGTCACATTATTGCTCTTGATCACCTTCAAATCTAACAAAACAATATCAAAAATGCATCCATGAACAAACCTTCCAAGTTGGTGACCTCATCTTGAAAGAAAATAAACATGTAACAAAAGAGAAAAAAAGTAAACGGGGTAAATTTACTCCTAATATGCTTGGACCTTATATCGTTACTCATACTTATGGATCACGTGCTTACCGTTTATCTACACTCGAAGGTAAACCCGAACTTGAACCCCTTAATGCCTTGCATCTTTGACCTTTCTACTCTTGAATTAATTCCTACATCACCTCTTTTCTATTCAACACCTATCCCTTGAGCACCATTCACCTTCCATTCTACCTATTTTAAGGATTAACGACTAAACTAGGATCATGTGATTACCTGTTACCTCTCAACCTTGTCTTCAGTATGAGTACCAAAGCTCTACTCATGGCATGATTCTCATGGATAATTTTCATATTTTTCAAGATAGAATCCCATGGTTGTTCATCACTTAAAACCTCTGCATCACAGTTAACCTCTGTGTGCTATAGTTTTGTCTTCAAACAGAAGAGCCTATTTTCCTCTATAGTCTTTTCCATGACTTAAAATTCCAAAAGAAAAACAATTTCAAAAGTAAAATGGTATTCCAATCCTTGAGTCAAACTTCCATAAAAAATATGACTCCCTCAAAAAGGACATCTACACTTTCTATCTCGCACCTATAAATAGTTTTCTTCCTTGAAGGATAGCTATACAAAGCCAACTATATTATACTTAGTCTATCATCAAAAGAAGAATATTCTTGCAAAAACTAAAAGAAAAATATTCTAAAGCTTCCCGCATCGACCAACTTCACAAAGACATCAAGGAGATAATATACTCATCCGACATATACTTCCCACATCAATCAGTATATCATAATAAAAACAAAAAGAAAAAGATTAACTTTTTATTCATGGACTTGCCTATTATGATCTTGGGTCTCTTATCAAGTCGGCATACTGTCTCATACTAGGTTACGCTAAAACCAACCTACTTTCACCTTTTCACCTTTTCACCCTAATTTCCCACCTGCTCAAGGTATGTGCCACAAATGTGATATTTCGTAATCATGATACGTTCTTCACCCTTAGAATAGTCAATCATGTAAATGCCTTTAGTGTCTTACATTCATAAGCCCATATTTGGTATGGTAGATTTGTTTTGGTTCTTACTAATTAGGAGGATCTTCTTCCACCTCTTACTGTTCACCTTCTTCATTACTTTTTGATCTTCCTATACAAGACTAGACCATCGACACCTACATTTTAAGAATTCCTCTTTCAATAACATCAACACGCCTGATTGACATACACTCAACCATGCCTAAAAGCACCTAAACTCAACCATACCTAAATCACTAAATTTAACCACACCTAAATGACCTCAATTCAACTATGCCTAACTCACCTAAACTCAACCACACCTAAATGACCTAAACTCAACCATGCCTAAGTGAATTAGACTCAATCATGCTTAAAACCTACTAACCCATTCATCTATCATCATAATATTCTTCCCTAGCTTATGGGAGAACTATATCGGCCTGAGGATCCTTTTTTCTACGGCTATATAGGAAACACTCCGAGGGCATGGGGCCCTTAGAGGTTAGCTCAACTACTCTTTACCCTAACCAATTCCCCCCATGTTTTCAATTAACATTTAACCTTACTTAGTTTCCATTTTTTTACAACACTTGGAAATTAATCATATTACAACATCATATCATACATCCATCATTTCACATTTCCATGACATTAAATATTTTGGAAATCTACACCATAACATACATATACATCATAATTTATTTCCCATGCTACCAATAACTTTGAAATTAAATCAAAACTAACAAACCTTAACTCCACCATACCTAACTGACTTGACTCCACCATGCCTATACATGACTCAACCATGCCTAACTGACCTAAAATCAACCATGCCTAACTGACCTAAACTCAACCATGCCTAAAAAATCTAAACTCCACCATGCATAACTGACCCAACTCAACCATGCATACATGAGCTTGACTAAAACATGTTGTTGGACTCCAAAATATCAGCTAAGTATAAGAAGGCACGTGGGCACGCGAGACCTAGTCAAATAAGGGCACGTACGTTGAAGGTGCATAAGGAAAAATTGGTTTTGTACTTAGCCATATTTGGCACCCCAGGAATCACGCGAGAAAAGGATGACCCTTATGGATAAGGTTCCACCCTGACGATTGTGGGATCAAGAATGGAATATTCTAGGCATGCAATGGATAGTTATAGAAGAGCATCATCATGAAAAGTGGAGGGTTTGGGTCTATGAAGGCATGCTCCCATAAAGGACCACTTCGACACTTGGCGACTGATCTGTAACTTCTGGAAGGCATGACGGTGGGTGTTAAGGCTATATATACAAACGTCTGGTAGAAGAAAAGGATATAGTTGAAAAGAGGTGAATCCCTGTAGAAAAAAAAATGGCGGGTGTTATGGCTAGGGATTAGGAGATATTTTTGAGTGATAACATATAGAAGGGGACGGGTTCTCATTTTTATTTATAATATGATGAACATAATATAGCTTTGATGCATGATTTGGCTCTAAATAATTATATGAGGATCTTTTTTGACCTCAAGGGATGTAATGTGGGTTATTAACTTTGATAGTATGAATATAATGCTTCATTATAAATCATTTGTGTTAAATAATTATGCATTTACTTTTTGTATAAATCATCTCCATGTGTTTCTTGTTATTTATCTTACCTACATATAATGAGATGAAAACTCTTCCTAAGTTCATAAGAATGTAGTTTAGTTCTTTTATGTCCTTTATTTTATTGTTTGTTCTAAGATGATGAATTCTCACAAAACTCACATAAAGGAGAGACTCGGCACCCATGCGTGCATCAGGTGAGTTCCCAGCACCCGTTGGGTGATAGGCTGACATGCATGGGATTTTCTTATTCTGTGAAGGGTACAAAAATGACAACATTTTGGTTATGTTACCAGGACCTCTTTTCAAAGTTGTTGTGAGAAATGACATGCATCTTTTTCCTTGTGATTTTCGATGACAGAGCGCCTGACCTTAGAAAGTGTTGAAACATGGTTCAAGAGCACGGAGGATGAGTTTTCTCAAATATTCATCACTGGGTCTGAGTTCAATGCATGTATATGGGTAGAAGAGAACCTATACCATGAGCTATATGAGACATTCTTTAGCTGCTTCCCAGTAGAACTATATGAATGGCTTTCAACCTACACATCAAGATCAAGCTGGTACAATAGATCGCACATGTGGATCCAAGATTTTTCAAATTTTAAGATTTTGTATCAACATAATGGGGTTCCATAACCTTCCACAATCCCATTGGTCTAATGATAATGCATGAAAAATGTCAAAATGGATATCAATGAAAGAAAAAGGTGATTTGAAAGAAAAATAAAAAATCGACAACACATATTGGGTTCACATGCATGTATATACTTTTGAGAACCACTTAAGGCATTTTCATCTATTAACACTTCTTAAAATGGTGGAAAATTTAATGTTGAAAACCTATGCAAATTGGTTATTTCCAATTTGAAGGATATGGATAGGATGGTCAATGTGTGTTGGTGTTGATGGTTCATGAATAATGCAGGGTCATAAAAGTGGTCATTGTGTTCACCTACGAACATCGATTACCCCATATATGATTGCAATTCATTGTATATATCATAGGATGGATCTTGCTTACAAAATTGTCAACACATTTGAAAATGTCGCAAAAGTGGAAGAGCTTATCTGTGACTTGCACGTGTATATGTCAAGAAGTGCAAAAAATTATTTAAAGTTTTAGAAATTTTCAATTAGAGTGATAGATGGTAAATTTTTTCTAAAAGATATTGGTATAAGATGAATTTCCCACGTACAAGCTTTCATGCAAAATATTTGAGGAATATCCATCCTTAGTTTTATGTTTAAATACCAAGGGAAGTTGATAAGGTAAAATATTTGTTGTACCGTTTAACAAATATAGAATCTTTATTGAGACTTTGTGGTGTTCTCTCGATGTTGAATGAAATCAATTTCTTAATGAAACATGCTCAAGATAGATCCACATATATTTTTGACTTCATAAGGTTGAGAAAACATGTATGTCTAATTCTAGATATGTTACACAACTCTGTAAAATGTTTATAGGGACTTGTATTCAATTGTTGACAAAGTTTGACAAATATCAAGGATCCTAAAAAATATTTCAAATTTAATATCTCTGGTAATATTTGTATCGTAGTTAATAGGAAGGAGATTCCAATGTACACTTGTGAAAGAAGAGTGAATATTATAGGAATAGAAAATGAACTAGTTATTGTAACATGTAATTTATACAATAGTTTTATATTTGAAACATGGATAAAATTGAATAATATTTCACAAAGCTTATCCTATGAGATTAGAGAATGCTTTAAAAAGGATGAGAATCTTAAGGCCAAGGGAGTGGTCAGTTCAATTTTTTGGAATACTGATTCTAGTCAAAAAATTATATGTGATTTATTTCAAAAACACGTGTCTCCTCTAATTACACATTATGGTAAACTAGTAGAGTTCAACAAGATTGAAATTGAAGGTCTTCTGAAAAAGGAATTACTAAAAAAATCAGTCATCCCATTTCACACTCACAATGATTGATCACTATAATTGTCTAATTGGAGCAATCAAAAATGGCGTTACACCATATATGTGGAAAAAGTTGTATCCTAGTAACATCATGCAAGAAAATATTAATGAATATTTTCGATTATATGAATGTATCAAATTATCATATTGGGCTCAATGGAAGATGAAAGGGTATTTAGTACATTAAGACTTGTTAAGTCAAAAATTTGATATAAAGACTTGTTTGGGAATGTATGTTTCATGATATATCGTGGAAACATTTCCTTATGAAAGAACACTGGCAGTATGGAGTTTTTTTACACAAAGGCAAGGTGTTTGTAATACATATGACAAAAGAGAACATATGAAAATTGAAAATGAACATGCCAATGAGACTAAATATGAAAGTGAGTTATAAATGAGTTAGTGAAGGATTATTTCAGCTACCTGATTTTGACTAAAGGTTTATGAACACTCTATTTCTATAAATCAAATTTCATATCACATAGTTATATAGTTTTTTTTGTATAAACAGTCTAAGAATTATTGCTAAATGTTTTTTATTTACAAATATACAATTTATTTTTATATTGTATTTCATATATAAACTATAACACATATTTTCAAAGAAACATCTACCTTAATAAACATTTGCAAAATAATTACGAAGTCCGACACTTAGATTTAATTCTATCTTAAAAAATGCAAAGACATATTTATTCCGATAATTGTGAAGAGTTAGCTATATGTTGTTATCCATTTTTTCCATTGGAACACACATTTAAATTTTACACGATGCAAATTTTTAGGGGAAAAAAGAGGGTTTTGAAAGTCACCCACAACCTTTTATAATTCACAAGATATATCACATAGGCTCATTGTTACATACCAAAAAAACGCTAATAAGGCATACAAGTAACAAAGGTATACAAAGAAGAGCGAGATTCACAAAACAAAACATGAAAATGTTTTTTTTAAAAATCAGGATTTTATCCCAACATTTTTTTCTTAGTACAAACTACAAAATAAATATTTTCTAGATTTTATTCTGTATCTTTTCCTCCCTTAATTGAAACCTCCTTAAAGATTTCCGATTGAACTATATCCATTGCAACAATATTTAAATTGGAAAGTATTTACAATAAATGTCATAAATCTAGTTTTAAACTATCTTATAATTTACCAAATCCTTTTCTTTCTCTGCATTTGCAATAACTAGGCTTTTGTCTCTTGACCATTTATTGTAAAAGGCTCAGACTTCCACATTCAATTTTTCTAATTTATTTAACACAATATATAAAACATCATCTTTGAATGAATTGAAAACATGAATGGTACACAATATAATTTGATTAATTAAAATACCAAGTTTTGCTGGTTCATTTTGGAAAAAAAAAAAAAAACTATCATAAATCTACTTTAAAAAATATATTATAACTTACCAAATCCTTTTCTTTCTCCACATTGGTAATAACAAGGCTTTGGTCTCTTGACCATTTATTATAATAGGCTTGGGCTTCCACATTCAAAATTTCTAATTTATTCAACATAATATATAAAACATCATCTTTGTATGAATTGGAAACATGAACAGTACACGATACAACTTGATACATTATATTATGAAGTTTCACTACGAATATAAAGATTTTTTTGAGAGTGGTTGTGAAAATGAGCATTAATTTTTTTTAAACGATGTTTTTTCCTGAAAATCCCACATCTTCAAATTTCTAATATAATTCAAGACAATAATTGAAATTGTGGCTAAAAAAATGTTTTCCAAAACAATCCCCAATTAAAAAATTGTATTTTCATGCTCAGTCAATGCATCCCTCAGTGGTGTGTTAGATGTTTGTTACAGTTTTAGAGAACTATACCTTAAACCAAGAATCATATCTTGAGGATTGAATGTTCCGGCTACCTCCAGCCCATTTTCAATCCCACTATATTCTTCCTCCAAATCAATTTGATTCAGAGCTGAAGTTCCCCTTGCACTTTATATTGGAAAAGTTAAGGTAAATGTTGCTAGTGTTATGGATAAAGGTAAAAAACCTATGGCTTATTTTAAATGTTGTTTTAAAACTACTTTCGACCATAACACATATAGTGTCTTATTCATGGTGTTGATTGACCGCACCATGCTTTGAATTGATTTTTTTTTTTTTTTGACCAAATGTTTTGAAGCATGCAAAGTGATTAATAGATAATGATAATGGTTATTGTTAAAGTGGTCAAAGACCACGAGGATGAGTTATAATGTTTAAGAATTATATGGTAATCAACCATAGTTTACTATTGTTTGATTTTTTAAATGGTCGCTGGTCAACCCATGTAATACATAAGTTAATCTGTTAAGTGATAGTCCTTACCAAATATATGAAACTCCATGAAAATAATGATTAAAAACCATGATCCAATAATTTGTGTTGGAGGGAAAATAGAAAAGGTAGTGGCATGTTTCAATGCACCACTACATGACACTTGCAAGAGTTAAGATCAGTAAATATTCTTGAAAAACCTGAAGCTTTTGGGAGAAGCTATATTGCATGCATTGAGTTTCATTATGTTTATTTTGTGTTACTATTGATTTAATATTTTTCTTCAGCCGTTCGAGCTCCATTCTTGTCCAGATTGTGCATGGGGGTTTTGATAAGCTATTTTTGTTGAGATTTTTATGGAATATATTAATGGAAGACTCAACAGTATATGGGTAATATTTTATTTGGTTTGTTGGCGTTGGTATTTTTCGAATCTATGTCGATTTACTTGGGGTTTGTTGGAGAAAATACTCGTAGAAATTATCATTCTTGTCTACCCGACTGTGTGGAGAATTTTTCAAAGGAAACAAGGAAGAAAAATTGTAGGGGTTATCTAAATTCCAGGCATGGATTATAAACCCTTTATCTTATTTTTTTTTATTTGAAATGGTTGATTGAATAATCTGGAGTGCTTTATTACTTGAGCCGTGGGTAATCTCATTCTGCTTGCGAATATGATAGAAAAATCATAGAGAAACTATTCAAAAATCATTTTTCCTCATCTTAGGCATTTTGTATATACTTAACTATGAAGTTTATTTTTTCTTGACATGCATCTGGGTTTGCTTTGTTGTTTTTTTGAAATCAGATTTACTCACCTAAAACCTATATAATTCAAATAAACCTTATGGGTATAAAATATTTATTGTATATCTCGTCTAGTTTAGTTGATACGAGCCATTTTTGAAGTCTTGACATGTGTTGGGTTTGACTTGGTAACCTAAGGTGATTGTTTGGTTTGAATAAATACCATTTTTGCAAAACATGTAAACTAGGAATATTTATTTATCGGGAGGATTAATGTGGGATATTATTTAGCTGTAACCTTATTATGTTAATAGACATGTTGGTTAGGGTAATACAAGCTTGATTTTGTTAGAATATGTCTTATATGATGTATACACAATTGCATATTTTGAAACTCATTTTTCAAGAAGCTTTGATGTTTTAAAAAGATGCATGAATGGTATTGTAATATGTTGGGTTTGAATGTTTGTTTTATGTAGTTAGAAAATCTAGAAGGGTCTGAAACTATGATTTAATTGGGGATTGAGTTCTTTCATAAAATATGAAAGTTGAACGATTCAGTATGTAATAAGTTAAAATATTAAGACTTGGGGTTTCTTATTTCTTAGGCATGTTAAAAACTATGAACTGAACTGTATTTTGGGTTTTATTTTTGAAGGATATTGACATGTATGTTAGATTCTCTTTTGTTATTTTGATAATATTAAAAAAATTGATAGCATTTGATTGATATAAACTCTTTATCATTTTTCCATTATGTGTTTAGATGGATACTAGTCAACAATTATCTAGTGAAAAGAATTTGAATTCTTCATTCAAGTCCTATTTAAAGGTGTAATAAGATTGATGAGGATTGGTAAGGAATTTGAGGAACTCAATAGTCAAGTTTAACAAAAAGGATTGCTATTTTGGATTTTGTTAAGACTGTACCTTGAAATGAAGTGATTATTGTCTTGATACCAAGATCTTCTTAATGATTTGTATGGTTGTTATTGATGGAAATGTATGCATCAACAGATTACTTCTTTCTATGATTGCTTCTATTATTATTTAGTAAAGTAATTTTATAATTTTAGTAGTATCTAAGTAAAACTTTGGATGTTTAATAGATTCATAATTTAACAATAGGAATAAGAGCTTATTAATCCATGCTAGTTTGATGAATTGACCATGTATATTATTTTATTTTATCCATATAGATTGCTTGATGGAATACTTATTACGAGTTTCTATGCTTGGATTGATTACACATGTTTGTCATGGAATGATTTTGTTTATCTGATTTCATATATTAAGTTTGTGAATATCCAAATTTTTAGATTATTGTATTTATTGAAAATAGAAACATGATTTCACATAATTTCGTAGGGAAATTGGCCTAATTGTATTAATATGAAATTATTATAATATAGGATATTGTATCCTTAATGAGTTTCAATAAATATATTTATTACTTTTATATCTCATATGAGTTGTAATAATGAGTATAATGCATTTTTTTTATTAGGTAAAAGAGGGTTTGTCATGTTTACCCAACCCCTTACATAATGAAAATCCTAAATACAAAAGATATTTAGTACCAAATCATACAAAAATATATATAGACTGATACAAAAAGTATCATAATAGACCACCATTGTACAGTAAACAAACAACAATAAAAACATAGATCTAACAACACTAAACAACAACCTAATAACACCCATTACTGTTTCATTTTCTCTATGTTGGCCAACTGAAGTGGCCCATTCCTTAGCCAATGGGGGCAGTTTCAGATATTTCCATTTTGACCTCTTTGTTAAGGTCCCCTACTCATGACATTGTTTTTAGGCATTAAAAACTACAAGATTTGAAGGTGATGTAAAGTGGATTTGACAGTGAGAATACTCCACTCGTGGTGAAGTTCTAAAGAATAGTCTTAGTTGATCATGACATGGTTTTTCGAGGATTCTTACACTTTTCTTGCAGAATCTCTATGATGCCACCATTTAGGACTTGAGCCACATCCTCAAAATTCATCTTCATTTTGGGTCACTCATAATGAGGATGAACTCAGATTTCGTTCTTGCATCTAAGTGGTGTGTCACTTTTTACTTCTTCAAGGTCTGCAGCCAATTTAGCAAGATTAACTCCCTGTTCCACACCACCTTTTCCAAACACTTCCATTTAGGTTTTCTCCTTGGTGTCAATTGAAACTCTTGACCTCCCTTGTTGATTCAGTTCCCCCTTTTTAGACTTCTTAAGGCCTCCATCACCTTCTTATCTTATCTTTTTTCAGATCTTATTAGGCTCTGAAACTACTTCAACTTCAACCAAATTTTGATCATCCCCTTCACTCTACCTAAGGGAATTTACTAGTCTCCTCAGTCTCAGAATTAGTTTCACCTTCCACTTGAATAATATTCCTTAGGGATTTTGTTACCGGATACTAAGACCATTAATATTTTTATCCATGTCCATGATACATCTCTTCACAATGGCCATAATAAAACCTTGATGCAATGGGATAATGATTTTTATTTAATTGTACTGGTCTAGGGTATCACATAGAAAAAAAATTATTATAGTATGGAAATCTAAAACTATGACCATGTTTGAGAAAATTGAGGATTGGCATATGGTAGGCATAGATAAATTTTTGATATCTCTTAAGAGTGATAAATTGGATTAGGTTAAGGGAAACTTCATTGAATGGGGGAGGTAGGGAAATCCTAAGAAAACCAACAAAATGAGGGGTGAGTTTTTCCTTACCTTTTGCTGATTTGTTAATCCATTTTTTATTTGTAAACCTCATGACCTTCCATGGGAATTCCCATAACATAATCCACCGTTTTGATTGATAAATCAATATTTACTCCCCGCAACACCACACTACCTCACATCCACTTCTTAGTAGGTTCCCATGCCGATCTGAAATCCTTACAAAGCTTTTCTTTGTGCCCCTCAAAAGTTTATAAGAAGGGAGTCAAATCGATTTGGTCATAACACCTCCATAGCCTCAGGTTTAACATCATTGAGGTCCCAAGGCTTGGTGTAAACCAAATCTCCCCCATATTCCTAATAACAGTCTAGCTACCACAAAGAAAACCCACATATCTGTTGTTTTTAACAGTGGTGTGTACTACTGTAATTTATTACAAAAAATATACTTTCCTTATTTGTTGTAATTGTACTTTACGATAATTTCTATTCTTAATTATTGAATGGAAATTATTACAATAGTAATTATGACATCATCATTATTGCGTATAAATTAATGAGTTAAATTAATAATGTTGTTATGGACAATGACAAAGAGTTATGAAATAATGACATTTCCTTTAACTCAATTGTAAAGAGACTAATTAATTAATTAATTCATTACGTAGTACAAATCTAAAAGTACATTGAAAACGGTCGTACCTTTATGAAAAATAAAATATTTAAATGGCATAATGATGACATAAATGTAGAAGTACCATACCTTAAAACTATGAATTAAGATGGTATTAAGATATGTGAATGATACATTTATGATTATTGTTAATCTTAATCTTGTCTTAATACTTAAAGGTTTATATCTATTTCTTAAAGAGATATATAAACGTTATTTTGAAAAGTTGATGGGATTATGATACAATCTAAATGGGACAGGATCATTATCAAATTGAAAAGATGTGGTTAAACTAAACGTAATCCTAATAACAAAAATTGCTAAATAGACACTATGAAATTAAGATACTTTATATGATAATAACTAATTAAGTTAGTATAGATCTCGTCGTTAAACATATAAGTTGACTTAGTCTCAAAATGATGAAATCTACTATGTATTAGGTTAATGTGTATGATGAAAGCGTGGACACTAAGTACCACTTATCCATTCGAGTGAACCCTGTTCATACCATCTTAACATGAATATGAGAAGGGTAATAATTATTTAATAACAAAATTCATCAAGTAATAATTATCTTTCCCATAGGGGTCCTAAGTTAAGATTGAAAGCGTACTCTCGAGTCGAGAGGTGAGACCTAGATTCTAGGTCTTCTTAATACAAGAACTTAAACTTTTAAGTAACGAAACATGATCCATATAAGTATGTAGAGATGATTGTGCAGTAATGGGAGAAGTTTTGTTTAGCTTATGTGTAGTCATGAAACTAAGCATACAAAACATAACTTGAATTTTTTTAACAAGTAGTGTACTAGCTGAATACATTTCAGTTCACTGAGTTATTATCTTATAGTGTGATAGTTTAGATGAAACTCAGTTAATATATTTTGATGTAGAAACTTATGAACTACATCAGTTCTCAAACATAAATGAATAGGTTAACCAATTACATACAAGTTATGCACACTCGGATAGAGTGATGATAAAGGGGATCTGGTAGATCTAATTGACCTTTACTGTAGACACCAAATTTGGGTCACACTCCCTTGAGTCCTCTTTCGAGTAGTAAGCCTGACGTGTTAACCTAGCCATGACCCCTTTACCACATATTCATATTAATTTAGTTACTTACAATTGAATTAATACCCATCCTCACATAATTTATTAATTTAATTACTTTAATTAAATTAATTTACACCTCACCTAGCCACATTACCCAGCCACATCACCTAGATACCTCACCATGGACTTATTCTTAGCCTATTAATTAACTAAGACTTAGCCTCCAGTTACCCTAACGACCTGAGACTTAGTCTAGCCCTAACATTAAATTCCCATTCTTTCTCCAACAGCATGCCCGCTTATCTAAGCGTTATCCACCACTTCAGACCCATACCAACTGGCAAAGCTCGCTAAAAATAGCCAAGATCTACTATTTTTGGTAAACTTAGGATATCCCACCTTAACCAACGATGGTTAATCCGCAACCTATGCCGGTCACCTTGACTGTCGTCAGTCACCATATATACAATTTGGAAACCTTTTACCTAGGTGGGTCACTTCGAGTTTTGGAGGAGAGATATTGAATTTAAGCACAAAACAAAGTTTTCTCAGCATCAAGATGACATAATACATCCAACTAGAGGTCCAAGTAAGTACCAGGGATGATCTAAAGGCATTGGCATTCACAGTGACACTCCGAGAAGCACTGTCGTGGCACTGACCACCAGGTTCACAGATCGACCATCACCTTCCTTCACTCACCAATCTTACAGGAACAACTAAGTGCATCTGATTTTGTATTGTTCATGTACTTATTCACTAAGTTCTTTATCCCTTGGTTATTGGAAATTGTTATTCCATGTATTCCACCATCTCCATTTTCCAGCCCATATCCTTCTTCTGCCACCATAACCTTCCAGATGTTTATTCCTAAAATTTTACACACTTATGAGTTTTTTATCACCTTATCACGAACCCAACTAGTTTCCCCTTTATTCTCTGTGCTATCATAGAGAAGCCCAATACCATTTGTTAATCAAATTTCACCAAATTTCCCCTAGCAACTCTAGTTACCTTAACTATTGTCAGTTTCCCCTTCACTGACATCGGTCACCAGACCGATGTTGGTTACTGTATCTCTTGCCATATTTTTTATAAATTGAACTTAACACCCCTAATGCCTCAGAAAACTATCACCCAAGCTAGATACCCTACCTGAAGCCTCTCCATAGACCTCCCTAACTTTCTATGTAGACACTGAGAGAACCTTAACACCTGTTTATGATACTTTAACATTCCCACAGAAACTAAGATTAGTTATCCCTAACCGATATTGGTAATAGATAAACCGTCATTGATCACACCTGAATGACATTGGTTTCTGTGTCTGGAAAAATCCCTCAGACCAGCAAGCACCCCAATCACCCAAATCAGCCCCAAATTATACCAAGCTTTACCCAAACCCTGTCTGTGACTTCCAAACCACCTGCCTAGCTTGTGACCTGACCCGTGACCTTTGAAAGTTTAATAACAAAGTATTTAAGTGGATTAAAGCTGACAAGAAATATGAGATACCTAAATCAGACTACTAACACTAGATTCATTTATTTTCATGTTCATTTTTTAAATATTGAAATATATACATATATATATATATATATATATATATATATATAGTGGATTGACAACCATCGAGGAAGTTTCATACTTCCTTGATCTAGCTCACGCTAGTCAATCTACTAACCTTTTGCTATTAACTATGTTTTGTGGTATTGCTTTGCATTTTGGTAGTTCCTCTTAGACAAAAGGGAGTTCTTGCAGTCAACTTGGATTAAGAAAGTTCCTCAAGACAAAAGGGAGTTCTTGCAGTCAACTTGGATGCACGTGCGCAAAACCCTCAACTGACATCATAACATGTATTCCTCCTTGGCCTATCACCTCTTATTTGTTTCATTAAATTTATAAGAATCCAGTGAAACATTTTGGCACTCCCGGTGGGACCCTTCTGGGGTTCCTTGCATTCATTCATTTTTTAGGGAACTGTTCTCTATTTGTTTCTTTTAAAAAGGAAGTTAACATTAAATTTTCTCCTTGGGAATATTATCTTTCTTCTATTTGTCTAAGTGACATTTGTATTTTAGGACTAAATAGAATAATTATTTTTCTTCTTGCATCTGCATTAGTGAAATTCATCCTCTTTCCTATTCACTCTCTGTTTACATCGAATATCACATTTCGATTTGGGTTATAAAATACTTACATTTCATACTTCTATGCTTGCATTTTTAGCTCACATTAAAATTGAGGGAAACCTTTATGCTGGAAGTCATGCCTAGTTGATGGTTAACATAATTGAATCATAGAGAACTTTCTCTTCTCTCTCTCTCTCTCTTTGCCAAAATGCACAAATATAAATTCACACATCTTCTTAAACAACACCTTAACTAGAAGAAGCTGTCAACAATCACACGATCAAAGGATTGACAGTGGGCGCCCAACTGGTTTCTCTGTCCAGTCATTATCTTAGAGAAAGGACCACCCCTACCAAAACATAACCTAAAACCACCCTTAGATCTTACGTCTTCGTAGGACACCTTCCCAACCAAAAAAATTTGTTCTGATTCACAAGTCAGTCTTAAATAACATAAGCTAAAACATAAAATTCACTTATAGGATTGCATGTTTTTCTTAGATTTTTCTTGAGTTGTGTTTTGAGATGTGAGGTTACGTTATTCATTTTCTTCTTCCTTTCCCACTCTGCCATCATAGTTGGTGTATTCAGACTGTTTATGAGTGTGTCAGGATCCATTACTACCAAACTCAGTTTTCTGGGTTAATATTTAATTATAATTAATTCACAAAAATCAAATTTTCTTCACTTTTTCAAATTTCACAGTGATCAACATTAGTCTAGTGATCGTCATTGGTTTACATCTGACCATCATCCATTTACCTAAGTGTTTTCGATTTCCAGCTCAATTTTTTCATTCTACCAAAAACAACATTAATCACATCTTCTATTCTTTTTGAAGTTCTTAGGACATCATTATAACCCCAAAATTTTAAATTCACAGTATGATACAACTTCTTTATTTCATTTTCATCAATTTTACCTGATTTGCAAAACTGTTGATTTCCCACAGTAACCGATATCAATTACCCTAACCATCATCGGTCAGCATGTAACCGTCATTAGTTACCCTAACCACCATTGATTCCTTTGTTTTAATTTTTAATTAAAACAATGACCAATTTCACCTCTCAGAATCTATTGTCCTCCATATTTTTGTTTTTCTATGTCATTTACAGAGAATAGTTTACGAGTTCTACGCTAATTCACATGGTTTTGACTCATAGCCAAGCCAACCCCCTTGCATTTCACGTTAGCCTTTAGCTGATCCCACCTAGCCCATCACTACCTTCCATCTTGTTGGCTATGTATCCAACTCAACCCATCACCATTAGTATCGATGATGAGGAGTTCATAAGACTCCTTGACAAGAATCCCACTGCCCTACAATATTATCTCACCCAATCATCTACTCCGGGACTCCTCAGGACATTTGGCATACGACATGCATGTGTCTATCCCTCCTAACCGCACCCCCACTTCTGTGTTATCTACCACTAGCTGGACATTACCTTCATCCACCTTACCACATGTGGTGTCTCAACTAGACCCCACATCCTCTATAACTACTGCTCCTATGACATTTGTCACACTCGTGGTGTCAACTATTCCTTCGTCATCCACCTTGAGCATAGCCCCATCTGCACCCTTTACCTCATATGTACTAGTTGCATCGTAACCACCCATGGTGTCAAAAACCCATACCCCATTCCAAAACCTCATCCTTTCCATCCCACATTCTCTACCCCCAATTACCACAAGAGTCGTTACGATTGCCCCACCTACTTATACATATCACCAACAACCACCAATCTTGTTTATCACTTATTCGGGATACCTTCCACCTGCATCTATTCCCACTTTAATATTCTTATACTTAGCACCACCATATACTGGGATGCCATCCACATCATACATCCATCATTAAACTCATTATACTGTAGGGGGTGCCCAATTATCACAACCCACCAACAACCCTATTAAGTTGATGAAGGAAAATATGCAAACATTAGAAGCATCGGTATCTGACTCTCATAACTCCTTAACCTACTATTAAATCTGCAATGAGCCCATCCATCCTTCTATTCCCATTCGACCACACTCTGCGCATTGGGAAATTCCCAAATTTAATTGGTTCAACAATAAAGAAGACCTGCAAAAACACTTGTAGTATTTCAAACATGGGTGTCATCTAATCACCCACGATGATGCTTTACTCCAACGAACATTCCCCATGTCCTTAATGGGATCCGCATTAGAATTCTATAGTGGTTTTCCTTGACATTCCATTTACTCATTTAATCGAGTGGCTTAAGACTTATTGAACCATTTTTCAATCAATATCATCAAGAAGGTCACTATAACCGACTTGTACTCAACTCAACAATACGACAACAATTCTATCACTGATTTTGTCACTCATTGGTAGAGCCTCATTAACCAGCTAACATTCTAGTTGCCTCAAACCAAGCTTGTAGATTTGTTCACTAGAGCTTGTGCTAGGAACATATCACCAAATTTACAAGTACAAAACTTCCATACCTTCGATGAAGCATTTAAGATGGCACGAAAACTGGAAATTTGTGCCATTAAGAGAAGAAAATTCAATTTCGTAACAAAAATGCCGCATTCAAATCAAATGATACCTCTTCATCTTCAAATCCCTAAAAAATTTATTGAAAATATAAAGGATCTACCAACATGGTAGTTCTCAAATCTGGCCCATCTCTCCCATCTAACCAAGCAAAACCTTCCTCTAATCTTTCTCCCATTCAAAATTTTTAGTTTAGACAGGAGCAATGAAAGTACACTCCAATTAGAGAGCCCTATTATTCAGTTTTAGAAAATATTCTTAAGGCCGAAGCCATTGAAATTCCACCTACAAAACCACATACTAGTTTCAACCTCACTCGTCGTATACCTGCATGGTATAAGGAACATGATTATTGTAACTATCATCATGTCAAAGGCTATAGCGATGGTAATTTCATAACCTTAAAAAAAATGTCTAGGAAATGTTAGGTAATGGAGATCTCGTCCTAGACAACCCAAATGCACTGAAAAATCAAAACTTGCATATCTTTAATAAGGAATTCCCTAACCATACACCATAATATAATCAAAATGGTGAACCTTCAAGCAATGACAACAATGTCTGTGAAGTTCAGGCTATTTTTGAAGTTGTACCAACCATTCCTCAATTTCCTCTTATCCCATCTATCGAGGAGATTCTAACATGAGATCCTCTACCCACATAGAAGCCTACCTCATCTACTCCTTCACCCACAGAGGAGTCCCCTTCATCTCCCCCTTCACCCATAGAGGAGTCCACAATTTCTTCCAATGCCATTTCACCATCTACCTCACAACATAACAAAAGATCAACATTATTAATTCTCCTACCCATGGGAGAGTAATCCTCGCTTTCTTCTCCAATGAAAGAAGAATCTACTTCACCCCACCTACCATCTTTTCTACCCATGGGAGATCCTTTAGGCACACCAATGCTTATTGGTGACAATTCTCAATTAGAATTCTAAGATCCCATTGATTTTCTCTTGGCTATTTTACCCACAGAGTTTGAGGGTAACCAGTTCCCTTTCTCACTGACATATTTTACAGGGATTTCCACTAAACCAATGAAATCTCCTATTACAGCAGTACCATTTTCATGGCTGGCCGACCGCTTGGATTATGTTGATAATTCCATACTTTGGGGACACCTTTGGTTACCCTTTTCAACCCAAATGCAAATCTCGCTTATTAATACCTCCACGATTTATGAAAAAGGTAATTCAAACGACCAAATCAACCATGACCATGCCTATTGAAACAAATTATTCTTTTTCACCCTTGCCTACATCCAAACCTTTACCCATAACAAAACCCATTCCTATGCCTAAGAACCTACCCGCACCTAAATCTTCTCCCATATCTTGACCTATCACTACCTTAGGTGTCATGCCGAACATCAAGCCTTGTCCATCCACCCATCAAATTGGACTTAGCCACATCTTCCCAAGCTCACACAAAAACCAAACCTCCACCCAAAAATAAGACCCAAATTTTTAGGCCACACACACCAGTTTCACCCACCACGTCTTTATCACTTTCACCCCTTCCATCTATCCTAGGGTCTCACCCATCGACCTTGGCCAAGAAACCACATATCCAAGGAAAATCAAAAGTGCCACAACCCATCTCTTCATCACAATCCTTTATTATAGAAAACCTATCAGCGCAGCATACACCTTCGTTGTTACCCACATCTTTTTTACCACCTATACCCCCACCAGCTACAATAACTTCATCACTACCTATGAGGTAGTTGGAACATAATAATTAAGTGGTCTAGCCAACCCTTAATATATATGGGTCTATTACTAATATGTAGGTTAATATTTAATAATATGAAATATTTATAATTCTATTATTAAATATGCTAACCTAGGTATATACTTTAGGTTAAATATTTAATATCATGAAATGATTATATTTCTAATATTAAATATTATAAACCTAGGTGTATGTGTCAACCATTTTAGGTTGAAAAGGTGGGTCGGGAGACATACCCGATCACCTTATATAAAAAGGACTTTAGGTCCTCATTTGATATATTCGAGAAATATATCAAAGGTGTGTAAATCAAGTGATTTGGTTTTACCCTTGGTAAATAGGGTTTCAAAGGAGGAGGTGATCTTACTGGATGTAAAATAAGTTTTCTGAAGTAAAAAGTTATTTTCAAAGTGGTTTTTACCCTATTGGGGTTTTCCACTATAAATATTGTGTCACATGTGTTATTTATTTCCTGTAAGTATTTCTTTATTTACTTATGTTATGATGTAATCTTTATTTAAATATTTATTGTAACATTATGTAATATGTAAGTTGATTAAATCCGTATTTATTAGAATCCTCAAATTCTAACATGGTAACAGAGCGAGGTAAATTAAATAAATTAAGATATCAAATGTTTTGTATTTTATTTATTTAATTTGTACGAGTTTTTTCAACCAACCCGAAAGGGTATTTAAAAGTATCTGGTCCCCTTCTTTTTTTCCCCAATTTATTTTGGCATTACATTTGTGCAATTAAACTCTCGGTAAAATTTTTTAGGGTTTTTCAATTTTAAATCCCTAATTTTTTGGGGGGGAAGATGTAATATGATATGATTCTTAATTTCATTTACATTTTGTAAATTATATGGAATTAATGTTTGTTTGGAGATTGATGTGTGCACAGGTGAAAGGAGCTTCAAATATTTACCTGCATGAAAGTCACATACAGAAAAAAAGATTTATTACTATATGAAATAATTTTCATGTTTTCTATAATTTCAAATGTTTACATGTTAAATATTTTGGAAGGTAAATTCATACCTGTGTTCTTTGGTCCCCTACAAAATGATTTGATTTGAAAAACTATAGTTTATAGTTAATCTATAACTATATCCTATATAATTTGAAAACTATATTATTATTTTTAAAATAAAATATATATAATATAGAATAAGGTTTATATAATAATTTATATAAACATCATATTAAAATTTATATATATTTTTAAAAAAACTATATATTAAAAGCCTTAAACCATATTAAAATTACATGGGATTGAGGGAAGAGTCAACAGACTATATTCTAATCCTAAGTTTAAATCATATTTAAATTAACTTATAAATCTAGGCATATATAGTTAAAAAAATAAACCTAAGTTTGAATCATATTTTATATATATGGTTATTTTAAACCGCTTAAAATATAAATTTTATTAGATTTGGTTTATATATGTTAAAAAAAACTTATTTTTTTTAGTAAGGGGTCGTGTTTATTTCTTGGCCATGAAGGGATTACTTTTTAAATCTTAATACTTATTAAATAAAACTTAACATGTGTCTCTAACCATTTATATTATCCATGTAAGGGGGTGACCTCATTCATTTAGATCTTATAGTTTATAAAAACTATATAAATAAACCTATTGAAAGGTTTTCTTTTATATAAGAGTGGGAGTGAAGAATAAAATGAGATAATATCTCATGTATAAATGTGGAACTCTCAAGTATAAATAGAGAATTAAAAAAAGGGGGCTAGTTTATTAGTGGTCCACGTGAAGTGTGGTAAATATTTATTAAAATATTGGTAGTTATAGCCGCATAAAAGTTTTAAAGTTTTTAGCTTGCAGAAATTATATAAAATATTTTGTAATATTTCCATACTTTTAAATGTGTGTGGGGTAAAATTAAGAGTAAATGAAGGGAGAAGACAAGGTTCATGAAAATAGAGATTTCAATTTATTTATTGGTCAGGTGAAATTACTTGTCCCCTCTGTAAAATATGCAGGTTAATCTATAATCTCATAAATCTACTTGCACCTACTAAAATTCTTTTAACCTAGTCTATGTCCTTTAAACCATTTTAATAAGGGTTATGTGTTTTTTAATATAAAAACAATATACTATAGTTTATAATTTTTATGAACTATATGTTGTTTTTTATTTTCATTCTATAAATTATATACATTTTTAATAAAAAAGTGTATACATTTTTATATTATAAATTATAATAGGTTATTATAATGTGTTAAAATATAATCTCCCTATAATTATACTGAATAAGAAATTCTGGAATTTCACATTTTAGAAATACACAAGTTTTGGCTTCATTAAATTTGAAGGTCAAATGACCGTCATGGTAGACCAAATATAAGACAATATGATGGTCATTTAGACGTCAAATTTAAGCTCGTAATTTCTAAGAAATTTTAATTGTGTTAAAATTGACGGTCAAATGACCATCACGATAGACCAAAAAATAAGTCATTATGACAGTCATTTAGACGTCAAATTTAAGCTGGTCGAATTTTTGTCTACATTAATTTTTTTCAGAAATTTGAAGTTGTTATGCATTCTTAGGGGTCTCTTCTTCACTTCTATATGGTGAAAAATATTTTTTATATAAATATGAGGTATAATGCAGGCCCTTTATAATTTTATTATTTTGATTATGGAGGTTAATTAGTATGCATTGTAATGACATAATTAGTTATGATCAAATAGTTTTATTTAGATCTATAAAATTTAAATCTAATTCTATTAAAAGTGTTGTTTTATTGATAAATATGTATCTAACTCTGTGGTACATTGTATATTATAATGGGGAGTGTTTTACAGGTTTAGGAAAATAATGACGTCCAATTATTTCTGTCTTGACAAAACTCAGATCCTGAATGAAACCAACTACAACATTTGGGTCAAAATAGAATTTATGGCAAGAAAAGTTTAGACGATTATTTCTGGATCTGAGGTTGCTCCCACCGGTCATCAAGCAACTGTAGATAACATGAATGAATTCTTGAAATGAATGTAAGATGCTCTTTTTATGTAATTTGAATGATGAGTATCTTCTACACATTGGTAATATCGAACATCCGAAAGAGGTATGGACATAACTAGAATCCATGCATGAAGGATACTTGGTATATCAAGGATAGTAATGAGAGTATAATAGTTGAAGGAATTCAAAGAAATGATCTATATATTTTTGATGATTTCTCTTCTGCATCTTGTTTTATATCTCAAATTTTGAATAATTCAAAACTATGGCATGAAAGGTTAGGACCTGTTAATTATCGAAGCTTATATGAAATGTATAGATATAGTCTAGTGAAAGGTTTACATGTGTTGTCTTCTTCTTTTGAAGTTACTTCATTAAAAGCTTCTAAATGATGGTTTTGATTCTGATTTAGTAAATGGTCATGATGATGTTTTGATGCTATAGATGTTTCAGAAACTCTTATCTTCCTAGATAAGAAATTAAATTGGGTTCAATCCATGTTAGAAAACTCAAATCCTATTAACCTTAGGAAAATGACCAGAAGCCATCATATGTACCATGCATTAATTACCTTGTATGAACCTGAGATGTGAATTATTATAGGGTCTAGGAGGATATATTAAGTAAAATATAATGGCGATGATAGTATTAACAAACATAAAGTTAGACTTATTGCTATAGGTTTCACTCGAAAACTTGGTATTGATTATGTTGAGACATTTCCTGTAGCTAAAATGAGTATTTTAGGGTCTTATTTGTAATTGCCGCTCACTTTGGGTGGGAAATCCACCAAATGAATAAGAAAAATACTTTTTTAATTGTGATTTAAAAGAAGAAATTTACATGTTTCAACCTAAAGGATTTGAAGAAACTAGTAAAGAAATCTATGTTTGTAAGTTGAGAAATCCTCATATGGTTTAAAACAAGCTCTTAGAGCTTGGTATGCGAAAATTGTTTCTTTCTTTAAACTGTTAGGTTTTGTTAATTGTTCTTCTAACAATGATATAGTCATCAAGCAATAAGGCTCACATATTATCATTATATGTATATATGTTGATGATTTTCTTATGTCTGGTGACAATTTTGATTTAATTCATAGGATTAAAGAAAAATTGAAGCAGTACTTTGAAATGAATGAGTCAGGTCTCTTACATCATGTTATTTGTATGATTGTATTTCATTCTATTGTTATTTTTTAAAACACAATATGCAACCATCGGATTGAAAATTTTTCTTATGATTGATTGTAAACTATTTTCTACTTCAATGAAAGTTAGAATAAATATTGATCATAAATCTACATATGAAAAATGTTGATCCTATTTTATATACGTTGTTAGTTGATAGTTTGATTTATCTAACTATAACTAGATAAGATATTTCCTATACAAAAGGAATTACTTCAAGGTTTATGCAGGAACCTTTTTTAGAGATCATTAGAATCTTGCAAAAAGAATTTTTAGATATTTGAAAGGAACAATCAATTATGAGTTGCATTATAATAAGAATGAAAATGTTATCTTATATGGATTTTGTGATTCTAACCATATTGATGTTGTGTTATAAAATATACTAGATATGTGTTTAATTTTATTGGTGTATGAACCATTACTTAAAATAACAAATATAATCAATAGTCTCTATTTTTTCTACTGATGCATAGAAGTACAATGGAAGAAGTAAAGAAGCCATGCGGCTGCAACGACAGTTGGTAGAGATACACATGGAAGCTAAAGGAAGTATTTATCTTCTATGTGGTGGTCAAATTCGTATTACTCTTGATTAAGAATCTAGTTTAATATCAAAGGACAAAGAACATTGAGATACATATACGCTTCACCCGTGAGAAGGTACAAAGTGATGAGATAAATCTCAAGTTCATGTTGATTGAAGAGCATGTTGCTGACATATTCACAAAGTCCCTGAGTGTTGCAAAGTTTTGTCACTTTTATGAAAATCTTGGATTGTTAGAGTTTCCATTGAGAGGGAGTGTGCATGACAATGTTATCTCCTAATGGAAGTTTTTGTAAAAAGACCTTCAGGAAAGTGTAAAAAGACCTTTGGCCATGTATATCTCATCGAATTATTTTTTAGAAAGAAGTGTAGAAAAATATTAAAGGCGGTCTTCAGTAAACTCTTTAGTGCTATTGAGTTTACTGGTAAACATCCAGTACAAACATAGTGTTAAGGAGGTCCTTGGTTGTAAAAGGATCTTATATGCTTAGGTTTAATAACCTTTTATGAGAACCCGTGAGAACATGTAAAACTCACAAATCATACTTAGCCAATGATCATGGGATGATCTTTGGGATTTCAAATCCTTTTATACCAAAAGGTAAATTGAGTATGATGAAAGTGTTATAATTCATTCAACCAATATGTTAACCTAAAACCTTTATGGTTTAAGGATTGTAAATCCTGTAGTGTACCACGGGAAGGTAATCTATTGACATATGTTATGTTATCCCACTTAACATTAAGGGGGAGTGTTGGAACATAATGATTAAGTGGTCTGGCCAGCCCTTAATCTATATGGGTCCATCACTAATATAAAGATTAATATTTAATAATATGAAATATTTATATTTCTGTTATTAAATATGCTAACCTAGGTATATACTTTAGGTTAAATATTTAATATCATGAAATGATTATATTTATAATATTAAATATTATAAACCTAGGTGTATGTGTCAACCATTTTAGGTTGAAAAGGTGGGTCAAGAGACATACATGATCACCTTATATAAAAAAGAATTTAGGTCCTTATTTGATATATTCAGGAAATATATCAAAGATGTGTAAATCAAGTGATTTGGTTTTACCCTTGGTAAATAGGATTTCCAAGGAGGAGGTGATCTTACTAGATGTAAAATAAGTTCTCTGAAGTAAAAAGTTATTTTCAAAGTATTTTTTACCCTATTGGGGTTTTCCACTATAAATATTGTGTCACCTGTGTTATTTATTTCCTGTAAGTATTTCTTTATTCACTTATGTTATGATGTAATCTTCATTTTAAATATTTATTGTAACATTATGTAATATGTAAGTTGATTAAATCCGTATTTATTAGAATCCTCAAATTCTGACAGAGGATTCCTTCTCTTCAACCTCTACCTTCCACTTTTCCTCTACCAATAAACTTTACCACACCTCCATTATCACCATGGCTAACCATCCTCTTCCGCCATCTTCTTTCCCTTTTGCATCACGTACTCCTTCAATTTTAACCAAGAAGGTGCAACATAAATTGAAAAACCCACTACCCTCCAAAGAGGTAGTCAGGCCTACAACGCCTTTCATCGCTAGTTCATCTACCATGCCCTTACCCAGGAAGGTACAACCCAACCCTAAAACAATACCACCTACCAATTTGGTGGTCAAACCTATCCCATCTCCAATTCCACCTCCTATAGTACCTCACACATCACAATCACCTGCACTTCAATCCAGACCCACACTCACCTCACATTGCAATCCATTGGCAGGGTCTTATGCCAACATTCTAGCCAACCTTTTGCTAACCGATGTCATCACATTACCCCCCTTTAGACCTTATGACCCGATCAAGCCCAAACCAAAAGGGTTTGACAATACTAAAATTTTCACCTACCATTGTGTGTTAGGAAATGATGTAGAAAATTGTAAGGCTCTAAAAATTGTTCTTCTCTAACTTTGTCCTCCCGAACAAAACTTTGATTATGTTGATCTTCTAGACAAGGACCCATTTTCACCTCCACCTATCACTACACATCCATGCCCACTACCTATTCAATGACTTGCACCACCACCTCCACAACCCTTTTATCCACCTCCAAAATTTGAGATCAACATGGTCCATTTAAGAGAGCTCACCAAAACCCCATGAAAATGCCAATGTGCCCTAATCATTTCGTAAGGTTCTTACCTCAAATTATGTTTCTGTCCATCATATCATTATACTACTCATGATATACATTCTCCATCCACCTCTCTTCCTCATATTAACATGATCAAATTTGCCACTCGCTCCCAAAAATACAAATTAAAAGAGAAAACAACTAGCCTATCTGTTAATCTTGTACCCAACATACCATCTGTACCCACACCAAAAATCACCATTAGGGGAACCAAATACCCCATTTCTGATGGGTTCCCCCATCGTACTATGATAAAACAACTACACCAATCCCCCCTAAAAATTTCTTTGTACGATCTCGTCCAAACCTCTGAATCTCATCGACATGCCTTCATGGAGGTTCTACAATCCATTGACATTTTACACAACGACCCTCTAACTGTGGCCTCCATTATTACCCCTCATCACGTGGTATCTCTTACTAATTCATCACCTTCCTTTATATCCCCTACCACTCATCAAGTAGCCACCCTTAGTTTCTCTGATGACAAGATTATTCCTCTCTAATCAGATGATCCTGATCCTGCCCTTTTCATCTCCATTTATATTGATAATATTTGCATTCGACACGTTATGATCAATGGAGGTGCCAAAATAAACATCATCTCCTCCCACGTGTATAATCAAATGCACATCCCTTCCAATTACATGCATAATAACAGAGTTATGTTGTGTTCATTCAATGACGCCATCATTTCCACTCTCGGCACCATCATCCTCCATGTTTGTGTGGGCCCTCGTACCATTTCAAAATTATTCTATGTCTTAGAGGGGGAGTTCCAGTACAACCTGTTGTTTGGCCAACCTTGGATCTGCGTCATGGGTTGTGTTCCTTCAACCTTACATCGCTATGTAAAGTTTGAACATGAATGACATAACTATACCATCCCTACTAACCCTTCGCCATTCAAAACATGTAACATGTTATACTGATCTAATGATGTCCATACACCAGAATGCATCTACCACTGTTTCCACTTCTTCACCCACAACTTCATCCACTGATGTTGCTCCTACCTTTTCCGCACCTACCTCCTCCATTCCCACTGCCACCATAGCTTCTATAGCTGACCCATTGGCTAATCCTTCTACTTCTCAACTGACCAATGCTTCTTCCTCCCAATTGCCTAGTGATTCATCTATTCCTGCCACTCATATACCAACTACCAATCCCTTAGCATATATTTTTCAGCATCTCACTCTGGGGGAGTACCACTTGTACAACATCAAAACATTACTTACTCCTCAAGAGTATGGTAACTTCTCCAACAACCTCGCTATGATCACCGCATAGGTGAGGTTTTATCTTATGGTACTCCTCTCCTTCATACAAAATTAACCTATGGGGAACTTGATACTTCTACATACTCACCTGAGCCACCTTCTCAAACATGACCATTTTCTTCTGACCTTCAATCATTCACCAACCCCCGTTTCACCCACACTTTCCTCCACCATTGTACATGGAAAGGATTTAGATTTGGGTTCTATGAACAGGGCCTCCATACTGTCATCCCATGCACCACACGTAAAGACAACGACCATAGTGGTATTGGCTTTACCAAACCATATTTTAAGAAATCCAACATTGAACTCATTGAGGACGAAAAAGCTTTTTCACCCCATCTATTAGCTTCCCCACATTCATCCACATAGTCTATGGATCCAAAATCCATTCCTCCTATTTTTTTTTGTAAAAACCATTTCCCTGGGACCTCTAACTTATCAATACGATGACGAGGCTCCCTCTTTTCTTCCCTTCATGTATCTTGACATGATCGATGACGATACACCTTCTATTAACATAGTTCAATGCCAGGATGATGAGTCTATTCTCACCTACCTTGGTGCAGAAGATTCTTATATTCACTGGTCATTTCCTTCTGATACATAAACTATGTTAAATGAATCAACCATCAAAATTAATATTAACACTTAGAACGACCCACACATTCTAAAGATAGGCCAATATTTATATATTACCGAACATGAAGCTTTTACCTCATTCTTGCGAGATCATAGCAACTTTTTTTCTTAGTCCTACACTGATATGCCTGGTATTGACCCAAACATTTTTGTCCACAATATCATAACTGTTCCTGAAGCCAAATCCGTAAAGTAGAAGCTGTGAAAAATGCATCCTTGCATTGCCCTTACTGTCAAAGAAGAACTTCAGTGCCTTCTCTCGATTTCCTTCATCCTACCCATTGATTATCCCCAATGGATCTCTTACATCGTCTTTGTCACAAAATGATAGGAGGACTCTGCATATGCATCGATTTCTGTAACTTTAATTTAGCCTACCATAAAGATGAATTCCCTCTACCTAGTATAGAATAACTAGTTTATCTCACCACCGGACATGAGATGTTATCACTCATGGATGGATTCTTGGGTTATAACCAAATATTACTCACCATGGAAGATCAACACAAAACCGTTTTCATCACTCCTTGGGGGACCTTCTGTTATTGAGTCATACCCTTTGGCCTTAAAAAATGCTGGTGCTATATATCAATGGGATATGATCTATATATTTCATGACATCATGCATCACATATTAGAAGATTATGTAGATGAATTTCTTTCCAAATCCAAACATCGAGAAAAACACCTTACTTTCCTTAAGGCCATTTTGACCGTCTCATCAAGTATTGTGTTCAACTTTAACCTTAGAAGTGTGTCTTTGTTGTTCTCTTTGGAAAAATCCTTGGGTTTATCATTTCTTTGCATGACATAGAATTTTATCCCGCTAAAATCAAGGCTATTCTCGAAATGCCTCCACCTACTAACCTTCACCAACTGCATAGTTTGCAAGGCAATTTATAATCTATCCGTCATTTTATTTCACATCTTTCTGACCACTACCACCCCTTTCATCATCTCTTAAAAAAGGACATCTCCTACAAATGGGATGATGAATGCCACAAAGCCTTTGATGCCTTATAACAATACCTCCTCCAACAACCTGTACTCATTCCTCCTAAGTACGACCAACCATTTTACCTTTGCATTTCTGCTACGGATCATTCCTTGGGAGCCATTCTCACTCATCGCGATGAGAAACATAGGGAGCAAATGATTTATTATATAAGTCACACACTTTTGGATTATGAAACCCAATACAACTACACCAAAAAAATCTGCCTAGCCTTAGTTTTTGTCATTACTAAACTTCACCATTACCTACTTAACCATAAAACTTTCATTGTCACCAATATAGACCCCCCACATTACATGTACGCTAAGCCCTACCAGCATCAGCATGCTACATGTTGGCTCATGCTTCTTGCAGACCTAGATCTAGAATTCATTCATCAAAAATCTATCAAAGGCCAAACTATCGTTGACCAACTTACATACGCACCTCTCTCTAGAGATCATCCATCTAACTTTAATTTCCTAGATAAATCAATTGCTACCCTCTTATTGGATGAGACCATTTACCCGATGACCTTATTATTTGATGGTTCCAAATGTCAGTGTGGAGGTGGTGCTGGAGTTATCCTCATTCCTCTTGATGGTGATCCTATGTCATTATCTTTCAAAATATATTTTTAATGTACTAACAATATCACTGAATATGAAGCACTCATATTAGGCCTTCAAACCACTATCACCTTAAACGTCAAATAAATCAATATCTTTGGCGATATATACTAGTTTTGTAACAAAATACTTCAAAAGTATAAGAATAATGTAGACATAATTTTGACTACCTTTGACCGTTATGAACTTCAAACCACTCCACATTCCACTAAAAAATTTGTGGATACCATGGCCTGCCTTGTTTATCAGATACCCGCCTCGCCCTCCGACTCAAAAATATTTGTCATAGTATAAAGGTTGCAATCACCTTCTTATCTATTTCAAGATGGAAACCTCATCAGAACTATTTAACTTGACCCACATGACCTTCGGTATAATCATTTTTCTGACTACCTTCCCCTTTCAGTTCTACCTCCAGACCTTACTCGAAATGGAAAATACTCCTTTCTCAAAAGTATCTCTCGGTATGTCATCATAGGAGGTCTTCTTTATAAACATGGCTTTTATGGTATCCTCTTCCGATGCCTTATAAATTCTGAAATTCCCTACACCATCAAAGAAGTTCATGATGAAATTTGTAGAGGTCACTTCAGTGGTTTATCTATCGCTAAATGCATTCTCTTCCTAGGCTATTATTGGCCAACCTTAAACCGCTATTTTTTTTATTATGTCAAATGTTATGTGAAGTTCTAGCAACATGATAATATTCATCACACACCTAGTCATGCCCTCTAGGTTGCATGAGACCTTTATCCTTTCTCTTAATGGGGTTTGGGTCTTGTTGGAGAAATCAATCCCCATTCCTCACAATACCGTCAATGGATTATTACCGCTACTAAATACTACACTACATGGGTATAATCCATACCTCTTATTTCAAGAAAAGACAAGAAAATATTTGAATTCATCAATCATCATATCATTTTTCACTTCGGTATTCCCCATCGTCTCATCACTGATAATGAAAAACAGTTCAAAAAAAATAATCTACAGAAGCTTTGTGATGCCTTTGGTATTCAAATCAGTTTTTCTTCACCCTACTACCCTCAAATAAATGGCCAAGATGAATCCACCAACAAAAATTTAAACAAAATTCTTATGAAATTTGTGGATGATACTAGAAAGGATTGGCACACACACGTTTCTTTTTCTTTATGGGCTTACCATCCTATTATTTGTAACTCAACTGCAGCTATGCCTTTCTCTCTGGTCTATGGTACAGAGGTTGTCTTGCCTCTTGAACTCCAGATTTTGACTCTTCGTATCTCACTCAAAGAGATGGTCAAAGATGATGACTTTCACCAAGAACGTTTGGTACAACTCAAGTTATTAGACGAACGTCACCTTATTGCTCTTGATCACCTTCAAATATACCAAAAAAATATCAAACGTGCCTATGAAAAATGTATCCATGAACGAACCTTCCAAGTTGGTGACCTCATCTTGAAAGAAAATAAACATGTAACAAAAGAGAAAAAAATTAAACGGGGTAAATTTACTGCTAATATGCTTGGACCTTATATCGTTACTCATACCTATGGATGACGTGCTTACCGTTTATCTACACTTGAAGGTAAACCCAAACTTGAACCCCTTAATGCCTTGCATCTTTGACCTTTCTACTCTTGAATTAATTCCTACATCACCTCTTTTCTATTCAACACCTATCCCTTGAGCACCATTCACCTTCCATTCTACCTATTTTAAGGATCAACGACTAAACTAGGATCATGTGATTACCCGTTACCTCTCAACCTTGTCTTCAATATGAGTACCACAAATCTACTCATGGCATGATTCTCATAGATTATTTTCATATTTTTCAAGATAGAATCCCATGGTTGTTCATCACTTAAAACCTCTTCACCACAGTTACCCTCTGTGTGCTATAGTTTTGTCTTCAAACAGAAGAGCCTATTTTCCTCTATAGTATTTTCCATGACTTAAAATTATAAAAGAAAAACAATTTCAAAAGTAAAATGGTATTCCACTCCTTGAGTCAAACTTCCATAAAAAATATGAATCCCTCAAAAAGGACATCTACACTTTCTATCTCGCACCTATAAATAGTTTTCTTCCTTGAAGGATAGCTATACAAAGCCAACTATATTGTACTTAGTCTATCATCAAAAGAAGACTATTCTTGCAAAAACTAAAAGAAAAATATTTTGAAGCTTCCCGCATTGACCAAATCCACAAAGACATCAAGGAGATTGTATACTCATCCCACATATACTTCCCACATCGATCAGTATATCATAATAAAAACAAAAAGAAAAAGATTAACTTTTTATTCATGGACTTGCCTATTATGATCTTGGGTCTCTTATCAAGTCGGCATACTGTCTCATACTAGGTTATGCTAAAACCAACCTACTTTCACCTTTTCACCTTTTCACCCTAATTTCCCACCCACTTAAGGTATGTGCCAAAAATGTGACATTTCGTAATCATGATACGTTCTTCACCCTTAGAATAGTCAATCATGTAAATGCCTTTAAGGTCTTACATTCATAAGCCCATATTTGGTATGGTAGATTTGTTTTGGTTGTTACTAATTAGGAGGACCTTCTTCCACCTCTTACTATTCACCTTCTTCATTACTTTTTGATCCTCCTATACAAGACTAAACCATCAACACCTACATTTTAAGAATTCCTCTTTTAATAACATCACCATGCCTAATTGACCTACACTCAACCATGCCTAAAAGCACCTAAACTCAACCATACCTAAATCACCTAGATTCAACCACACCTAAATGATCTCAATTCAACCATGCCTAACTCACCTAAACTTAACCACACCTAAATGACCTAAACTCAACCATGCCTAAGTGAATTAGACTCAATCATGCTTAAAACCTACTGACCCATTCATCTATCATCATAATATTCTTCCCTAGCTTATGGGAGAACTATATCGGCCTGAGGCCCCTTTTTTCTGGGGCTATGTAGACAACACTCCGAGGGCATGGGGCTGTTGGAGGTTAGCTCAACTACTCTTTACCCTAACCAATTCCTCCCCATGTTTTCAATTAACATTTAACCTTACTTAGTTTCCATTTTTTTACAACACTTGGAAATTAATCAATTAACAAACATAAATGCCTACCATTTTATTACAACATCATATCATACATCCATCATTTCACATTTCCATGACATCAAATATTTTGGAAATCTACACCATAACATACATATACATCATAATTTATTTCCCATGCTACCAATAACTTTGAAATTAAATCAAAACTAACAAACCTTAACTCCACCATACCTAACTGACTTGACTCCACCATGCCTATACATGACTCAACCATGCCTAACTGACCTAAAATCAACCATGCCTAACTGACCTAAACTCAACCATGCCTAAAAAATCTAAACTCCACCATGCATAACTGACCCAACTCAACCATGCATACATGAGCTTGACTAAAACATGTTGTTGGACCCCAAAATATCAGCTAAGTATAAGAAGGCACGTGGGCACGCGAGACCTAGTCAAATAAGGGCACGTACGTTGAAGGTGCATAAGGAAAAATTGGTTTTGTACTTAGCCATATTTGGCACCCCAGGAATCACGCGAGAAAAGGATGACCCTTATGGATAAGGTTCCACCCTGACGACTGTGGGATCAAGAATGGAATATTCTAGGCATGCAATGGATAGTTATAGAAGAGCATCATCATGAAAAGTGGAGGGATTGGGTCTGTGAAGGCATGCTCCCATAAAGGACCACTTCGACACTTGGCGACTGAGCTGTAACTTCTGGAAGGCATGACGGTGGGTGTTAAGGCTATATATACAAACGTCTGGTAGAAGAAAAGGATATAGTTGAAAAGAGGTGAATCCCTGTAGAAAAAAAAATGGCGGGTGTTATGGCTAGGGATTAGGAGATATTTTTGAGTGATAAAATATAGAAGGGGACGGGTTCTCATTTTTATTTATAATATGATGAACATAATATAGCTCTGATGCATGATATGGCTCTGCATAATTATATGAGGATCTGTTTTGACCTCAAGGGATGTAATGTGGGTTATTAACTTTGATAGTATGAATATAATGCTTCATTATAAATCATTTGTGTTAAATAATTATGAATTTACTTTTTGTATAAATCATCTCCATGTGTTGCTTGTTATTTCTCTTACCTGCATACAATGAGATGACAACTCTTCCTAAGTTCATAAGAATGTAGTTTAGTTCTTTATTTCCTGTATTTGATTGTTTGTTCTAAGATGATGAATTCTCAATAAAATCACATAAAGGAGAGACTTGGTGCCCACGCATGCATCAGGTGAGTGCCCAATGCCCGTTGGGTGATAGGCTGACATGCATGGGATTTTCTTATTCTGTGAAGGGTACAAAAATGACAACATTTTTGTTATGTTACTAGGACCTCTTTTCAAAGTTGTTGTGAGAAATGACATGCATCTTTTTCCTTGTGATGTGTGATGATAGAGCACCTGACCTTAGAAAGTGTTGAAACATGTTTCAAGAGCACGGAGGATGAGTTTTCTCAAATATTCATCACTGGGTCTGAGTTCAATGCATGTATATGGGTAGAAGAGAACCTATACCATGAGCTATATGAGACATTCTTTAGCTGCTTCCCAGTAGAACTATATGAATGGCTTTCAGCCTACACATCAAGATCAAGCTGGTACAATAGATCACACGTGTGGATCCAAGATGGCTATGAGAGGTTGCACAATGTAGATCTGACTTGGAAACGTGTTATTGATCACTGGTAGTAGAGGGTGCTAAATAGTTATACTTTAGAATATGCCATTTTGACGTATTCTTTCCCAGAAGTTATTGTGTTTGAGTTTCTGAGGGAGCCTCAAGGATCATTTTTGCATGTTATTCCTTTGGCTATGAAGATCTTGGTCGTTACTTTGAGTTTAGAAACAATCCCCATGGCCAGCTAAGCTCATCAGAGCACTAGGAGAGGAAGCTAGGGTGGAGGAAGATGGCTGATATTGTGGCTGAAAAGGAAAGGGTGGAAAGATGACTCAAGTATAGCTAAAATCGTGAAAGGAAGATGACTAGACCACACGAGGTTGAAAGTGTGATGGATCTATGGAGGTAGACTTTACGGGAAGGAGTTGAGGTTCATGCAGAGGACGTGGAACTTGAGTATTTTGTGCTACCACATCTTGGCAAGTGCAGGAGAGAAGCCCCTTCAACTTCTGATGAGATTTCATTACATGGAGAAAGAATATCCATCAACACGCATCTGAACCCACTTGGTGACCAATCCCTGACACTTGGTTTTCCAGATCAAGGGAAAAGTATTGTTAACCGATTTGGTATCAATGGGAGTAACCGATCGGCGCCCAGGAGATATAATTTCTTGCTTGGAACATCCATGGATACACAATCCATTCCTTTATTTGGAGGAATATTTAGACAAGGTGCAAGTACACAAGCTTTTGGTGTCACGTCTAGGAGTGGTGCGAGGCACACAATTGGTAGTGGGACAATATCATAGACCATCAACACACAGTTCAGTGGGACATTGGGAACCCTTGGCACAACCACTTTAGGACCTTTTCCAACTGTAAGAGTAGGATCTGGTGGGTCAAGAGGAACACGCCTTGGTGGATCCAGTGGATCTGGTGGAGGATAAAACACCAGAGGGAACTGTATGCACCCAAAATTACACATGTTACATTGTCAGTAAAATGATTACAAGAATCCCCAATGATGATTCAAAATCCTTTCACAAAGGTGTTCAAGATCCAAAACCCATTTGTAGTGTATATTTGTATCCTAGATAGCCTTAATTAACTTTTCCATGCATTTTTACATCTCCCTGCCTCTTTCTGTGCTTGTTTTGGCCTTTAGTGCTAGGATCTCCACCCTACCTGGGTGGCGGTTCTTAAACCACCGCCTAGGAAGGGCGGTGGTCCTAAAACTGCCACCCTACATAGGGTAGCAGTCTTGCCCACTTTTTATAAATTCTTCACACGTGTTTTAAACATGTGACGGTTCACTTAAGTTTTTTTTTTTCATTCATCTGTGCGCCGAAGTGTCTAAAATTAACTTTATTTGCTTGTTTCTTCTTGCTCCTATTTTAAATGAGATTTAATTAGTTGGAATGACCTCTTCTTGCATTGTGAATGAAGTAACCTCCTAGCCTCCATTCCTATATATTCCATGCTTGTATTCAAGAAAAGGGCCTAAGAATTTTGTGTATCTTGTATTGTTTTGCTGCCATAATCTTGCTAGGAATTACATAGCTAAGCTCAAATCTCTTGTGCTATCTCTCTTCTACTTTCATTAGAGCTAGATTGCTTCCAAGTGTTAAGAATATCTATTATTTAGTGCTCCACGGTTGATAATATATCAGTAATATTATAATGTAATTTGGTGACATTATTGTTATGTAACAATAATGTATATTAGGAGTTTGTTGTGTACGTGAGTTTACAGTTATTTATGGAGGAGTGGTTGTAGCCACCTCCTTGATTATAGGAGAAGTTATCCTATATAATTGTATTGTTCATATGATATATTGTGAAGAATATTTTATTAAAGAAGATTATTGTGTAAATATGTTTCAGAGCTATCATTTGGTATCGAAGCCAGTATTTTTAGAACAAGGGTATTATGGAGAATTAAAAGGAAAATGGGGCACTTCCGTATTTGCATTCTTTCCCCTGTATATGGAAATTTCTTGATGAGAAGCCATTTTGTTGGTATAAGTTAAGCTAGCTTTGTTTCGTAGTTTCCTAGAGAAAAGGTTCTACATTATTGAATCATTTGCATCTACTGTCTTGTTTTATGTCAATGTCTAAGTTTTACAGATCTGTATGATAGTTTTGTGTTTGTATTGGCATTTACCATTTTTTTAGGGTCATTATCCACATTCTCTGAGGGATCTTTTAAAATCTTCTTGCATCACCTTGGCCCTATGTGATCATTGACTCTACATTGGATTAAAAATTCCAAAAATGCAATTATATTTTATTTGGAATAGTTAGATTTCTTCTGCCAGATCTGAATCATCATTGCAAAAGCATGGATTTTCATATCATAATTGGCCGTGTTGGGAAACTTTTTTAATAGTTGGGCGTTCCATTATTCACATCTACGCAGGAGGGGCGTAGTGTATTGGCTGGCATAGCCAAACTTGTGAGAATAGGTAGTGGAGAGCCATGTTCGATTCCCATGCATGGAAAGCCAGAGGAATTTCTCATCTGAAATGGACAAAAAAAGTTGCATCCAGTTGTTGACATCTACCTCGCACTCTGAGATCCACCCAACCAGTATTGGTGCACAAAGTTTGAATACAAAGGTGTAGTTTGTTTCAATGTATTGCATGGTCATAGGTTTGGTTTAGTGTTTGATTTGTAATAAGTCTATATTACAAATCTATTTTCTAAAGTTAGGGTTTCATATCAGTCTTTCGAACTTCTATTGTCTTCAAATAAGCCAATAGTTTTATTTGTGTTATTTTCAATATGTCATTTAACACACTTTCCATAAGAGTTTCAAATAGGTCTTTTATTTTATGTCAAATGTTTTAGTCAAGAATTGTCCTGTGGTCATTGTAAGACATAAATGTGTATGTCAATGTTAATTCCTTCATATATGTCTAGGTGAATATTATAAACTATTGGTTCATGTAGTTATTCAAAGTTAATTTTTGTCTTATCAAGTTTGAGTTACTATCACCTTGTTTATTATCTCATTTCGAATAGTATGTTTAGGTGAACAATAAGTTATTAGGTCCTTTTTTTTGTGTCGTTATAAAAATAAATAAATTGAGTCATAGTACAAGTTCATAAAAATAAATAAATTTTTTCTTGCATTTCAACTGGACGCATTATCGGTGGAATCCGACGTCCTTAGATATGCATTTGAGCTCCATGATCAAATATAGTTGTGCTAGCAGCATGAAGATGGAGGAAGGAGGCAATGGAGGAAGGAGGTCGAATAACGACCTCTCATTAGTCACCAATGACGGGGCTGCGCAAAAGCTGTGGTGGCATATGTATGGTGTGATTATATGATTTTCAGTGTGGTTTCCATTTTCTCAGTGTGCTTCAGTTTGCAATGTTCCTGTTGCTTTGAGTGGTGTGCTTTATTGTTAATACTGGAAAATAATTGTATAAGAGAGTAGAAAACTACGGAGATCCTCTGACTGTAGAGATCCTCTGACTTCCGTACTTCGTTGGAAGATGATCGGTCAGTGAATACGTTCATTGACAATGGTGATCATGTGCAGCAAGATCAAGACAACAAGATCCAGTTAGTATGATACAACACAATACATTTTTCCCTTTCTGATTTCTTATTTAGAATTTCACATTGTGGGGGGGAATACATACCAATGTTCCATTCCCATTCTACACCCAAAATGACTTAGTCAAGGAAAACTTCCAGTGGCAGTGGTAGTTTTCTATGATGTTCGAGATCGAGTGGCAGCGATCAATGACAGAGACTACGATTAAGAACATTACGATTCTTATAGGAAGTAATGTGAAATATTTTTAGTATTTCTTCTATTGTGTGGTTTTGTAATATGCCAGTTGTGTTTCCTACATAATTCCCTGATGTATAAGCATAGTGGTGAACAATATCACCAGAGTAAGTTAGTTCATGGATCTTGAAAGGGTTTGTGGGAGGATCCAGAAAACCACATGAGGTGGAAAGTTGATGAGGTTCTTGTCACGTCAAGGTTTTTGGTAAGCCTGTTTAAAACCATGGAATGAGCAAGCCTTTCTTTTGGATCAAGGTCACGAGTCATAGAGTTGGACATGCCACAGGGGTGAGCATACTGTAGAGGAGCGTGTGGATGTTTTTCTACCATGTTCGCACCAAGGGGGGGAATGTTAGGAATATCTATTATTTAGTGCTCCACAGTTGATAATATATCAGTAATATTATAATGTAATTTGGTGACATTATTGTTATGTAACAATAATGTATATTAGGAGTTTGTTGTGTACGTGAGTTTATAGTTATTTATGGAGGAGTGGTTGTAGCCACCTCCTTGATTATAGGATAAGTTCTCCTATATAATTGTATTGTTCATATGATATATTGTGAAGAATATTATATTGAAGAAGATTATTGTGTAAATCTGTTTCAGAACTATCACCAAGCTGCCATCGCTCAAGTGCCATCCTCTTGTTGTTGGTCTTTGCATTCCCAATCCCTTGGACTCATGAGAAAACTCAGAGAAAGAAAGGAAAGCAATGAGGGGACATATACTAATACTACTGGATTTTCCAAGGTTCTTTCTCTTCTAGGTTGGAGTTGTGTATTTGTTTGCTTTGTTTATCAAATTGTCAATTACGAATTGTTAATTTCAATTACATTTCAAATAGAGTAGAGAAAAAATTCATTTCAATTAGCTAAATAGTCTCAAGTAGATCAAATCAGTAGGAATTTTTCTCTTCAACATTACCAGGGAGTTTGTGGGGAATGATTGCTTTGTTAGGGTTATGATTTGTTCTTTACTTCTGAGGTAGGGTTGGAAGGATTTTGATTCAATTAGAATAAATTTTATATTTAGATTCACACATCTACATAAATAGTTAGCTATATACAGCTAATTGTTTGTTTTTAATTTGTCTATTAGATTATATGTATTATTTGAAAAGTTAGAAAAGAACAAAAACATTTAATTTCCATACATTAGCTTCTTTTACTACTTTGTTCTGATATATTGAGAAAACACCAAAAACATAGGTTAGATTTCCTTTGATAGATAGTTTATTTACTGAAAGAATATCAATTCATCTTGCATGACCATCAACGGTCCACAACAGGAAAAGGCTTACAATTGTGATCCCATGGTCCCAAAACCCAACATGCCAGACCTAATAAATGACATTGACACAAATTTTTGTTTAACAGTCTTACGCACACCTGCAACATACGCTCAGAAAATAGGACAGATACACTGATTATCACTGCTAATCAAGCCTACAAATTTTGGACTGCTCTTGGAAATAGGGTTTGATTGTTTGTATGACCATATGAGGGCCTCAGCCTCAATGAGTCTTTGGTTGTGATCCACATGTCCCACAACCTAACGGGCCTACTAGTCAGCTAGATATTGACACTAGTTTACGCACATTGGGATTAATATCTTCACCACTCCTACATGATATTATTACACATCTTTCATTGTTGAACATAACTATCGATCAGGCTAAGACTTTCTGGACAAGACCAGAAAATTTCCCATAGTTCCTACAGCTCCGCTACACCTCTTATCTCCACTTCCATGACCTTGTATGGAAACCCATACGAGGCACTTGTAGGTTACTTTCCACGTATTCCGAAACCACTTAATAGAATCTCGGTAGAATTATACATCTATTGGATTCTCCAAGTAGCTATAATATTAGACCATATTATCACACCCCTTCAGGTTAGGAGGGAATTATTTTCCTTAGATTCACAGATTCTAGTATTACGTGTCGAAGACATAAGGCTTTCCAATTATCTTGATTACCGCCATCACTTTCACTTCCATTTCCATTCCATACCAGCTATCTCGGCACGACCTTAAGAGGTTAGGTGTGAAGAAGGTCATGTGTTGATTTTCTATCGTACAGGAACTAAGGCTCTGGATCGGGAGGACAAGGACCCCAACCACCTACCTGAGTTTTTTTGTGATGTATTTGCACTTACCAGACTATAGGGGTATTAAATATGTTGTAGAGCATGTACAAAAGTGTGAGTTACTATGGTGTGCAAAGGGGATCACTACCATGGAGAGGAAGGAAAGCCAATTTGTAAAAATGTTGCAAGGGCACACACATAGTTGGTATAGGAAGTATGACCCCCATTAGACGGTGGTATACCACACCACGTTGAAGAATGATTTCCTCACAGAGTTCCATATTCTAGAGTTTGAGCAGAAGAGCATCAACGCTCTGAAGGAGATCCAACAGGGAATGGCAGAGAGTGTGCGAGAGTATGATGCGTGTTTCAAGACTTTCTTTTCAAAAATCTCCTATGAAATTCATCCTTCTCAACATGCTTAATGTTTTTTTGGAGGATTGATAACACCATTTAGAAGGGATCTGTCACACAAGACTTTCACCAACCCACGTGAGGAATTAGAAGCTACCTTGTGTGCTAAAGTTGTTAGGAGTGTTGATATTACTGTTAATCCATTTCTGGAGGCCCAAATTACTGCAATGGTTAAAAAATTGGAGAAGATGTCTACAAAATCTGCGCATGAGGTTTGTAGTGGGATTTAGTGTATAGACTATGAAGTGGAGGGACATGCAAAGGATAGTTTCGCTCAGAATTCAATGTGAGAAAGAATCGATCTGCCACGAGGATCATGATGCAAGTAGATGCCCTCTACTCCAGCGTGCAGTCTACAATAATTTTTCTTGTTACTGTAAGATATGTACCTCTACAACCCATGATACCAACCATTGTAGACCGATTGATCAGATCCATGATGTTATTCATCTGGGTGTGCGCCAGACTATCCTTGCAAGTAGTTCTAAGGATGATGACTATCGTTATGAAGGGCACACAGATGGAGGGGCATGTGAAAGAGGTTTTTCGTTGGGGATTTAGTGCTCACGATAATTGTGGAGGAGGATAGAGTGAGTTCTCGCAAGGAATATGTTATAATTATGGATCTACAGAACATTGTAAACATAAATGTCCTTATCTGTTATAATGCTCATGGTGTAGAAAGAAGCACAAGTATGAAGAGTGTTGAGAAATCTATGGGCATATGAACCAGTAGCACCAGAAATACAATGGCACTACTATGGTGAGCGTCAAGAAGGTCGATTCACAATGGATTCCAAAAGTGGTGCGCGAGTTAGAGCTAGAACCTATACTGGTGATGACACAAGTAGAGGCCGCGGGTGCTAGGGAGATGCCAAGACCAAGGAAACTAGTTTCAAGAGAGGAGGTAGTACATGGAAAGTACCCAAACCCTACCCATAAGAAATAAGTGTACTAGGAGACTATGGATGTGATTCTAAGTTTACAAGGGGAGATCTAATGTCTCAAGGAGTAATCAAGGAAGGTGGAGCAACGAAAGGATAACGAGGTTCTAGGGAGTGACCTGGATGAGGTCAAGGAAGTATGTAAAATGTTAAGGTAAGAGAATATTATTCCCTTGCTGGGAGAATGACTGAGAGAGAAGGGACCATGCACCAAAGTAGAGTGTGGAAAACATGTTTTTCATGCAAAACTTCCTCCTCACAACCTTGAATATGACAAAGAGATTACTTTGAATGCAATTGTTGATGGGTGGCTTCTGAGCTATATCCTCATCGACAGGGGAGTAGAGGTGAATGTTCTTACCTTAGATACCTGACATCTGATGGGAAGGGACATGTTGCAACCATCTTCAAATGTGTTGTATATGGCAAAAAAGACTAAGGAAATGCCCATTGAAGTCCTGAAGGATGAAGTTAACACCATTAAAGGGGCCAAGTTCACTGGAGACTTCAAATTTTTGGTGGTCACAAATGCAGACAACTTTCCAATGTTGCTTGTGTGCCCATGGTGTTATAAGAACAATGCCAACCTAAGGTTTAACAAAGGGTATATCAGCTTCGAGAACAAGGAAGAAAGGGTGATCATCCCTTTAACGGATGGGATGTCAGTGCCCTATATGGAGCTATTGGGAGAAGAAGTCCTTGATATAATCTATGTGCACTACATCAAATATCCTGAGATAATTCACCCCACGAAGGGAGTTATCCAGTTTGAGGATGCTTAGTCCTTAAGTGATACCACTAGTGTGGTATGCAACAATTGGGCACATAAAACTTATGAGTTAATTGGGTGAAAAATAAAAGGACTTGTAACAAGGGTGACAAAGGCATGCTCAGTCAAGCACCTAGGAGGAAAGAAGTTTCCAAGTTACTCTGGAGGGGCATATCCTAAAATTTTATTACGGGAAATGGAAGCTGAGTGGAGAAGTGAGGACAAAAGAAGAGGAATGCTTAGCTATAACCTACTCGTGACTATAGTGAACTGGTGGGCTACACATCAGGGTAACCTCTTGAAATGGCGCAAGGTTAGAATCAAGTTTTCTATAAGGTTCTCCAGGAACAATGTAATCACGGTTATACAAGACTATCATGGCAAAGAGAGTGCTTCATTTCATATCCAAGCATGCGAGGAGGCCTGGATGGAAATCACAGAAGTGTTTGCACCTTCGTTATGGGTACATAAGTTTTATTCAACCTTACAAGGTTATGTGTGTGCTTGGTACATTCATTCAGAGATGCATCATCAGATGGATAATTGGCAAGAGTTGGCGGTTGATCTCATTCAATCTTTCGAATATAGGAGTATTAAACCATTAGTGGATAAGGTGTTGCAAATGATCAAGCACCTTAGAATGGGAGATAGTGAAATGACAGAGGATAGGATACTAGAATTTCTAGGTGAGCCTTATCTAGGGACACACCTTAATGAACAAGAATCATAGGAAGTACATTTTGAGTGTGCATGTATGGAAAAAGAGAAAGGGAAAATGGTCTATGTAATAGATGAGGAAGAGATGGAGATGTTGGATGTTAATCATTTGGAGGGTATGAGTGAGGTCACAAACAACGTTAGTGAGCAAGCACGTGTACCATGAGCTCTTGAAGATGAAGAATGTTAACATTGGGATAGAGGAAAAACCTAAGGAGGCTGTCATCGATAACTATTGGTTGGAAAAATAAGTTTTAAAGATCATCAATTTGTTGCACGAGTTCTAAGATTTGTTCCCTTGTGGGTACCATGAACTCAAAGGAATCCACCATTCCTTGGGGGAAATGAAGATCAAGTTGAAGGAAGGTGCTCACCTGATTCGGAAGAGGCCTTATTAGATGAATCCAAATTTACACGTATGGGTTAAGGAAGAGATAGACAAAATGATAGCATCTGGTATCATTAAGGTAGTGGAAGAGTTGGAATGGATAATCTTGATGGTTATCAATATTAAGAAGGATGGTAGGATAAGAATTTGCATTGATTACCAAGATTTGAATGTAGTGTGTGTCATCGATCCCTTTCCAACCCCTTTAACTGAAGAAATTTTGGAGGGAGTAGCCAGGTACGAAGTCTACTCTTTCACGAATGGATTCTAAGGATGCCACCAAGTCAAGATTGCAAGGGAAAACCAAAGAAAGAAAACTTTCACCATTGAATGGGGAATTTTTTCCTACATGGTTATGCTCTTTGGATTGAAGAATGTGCCTGTTGTGTTCTCATGCATTATGGTACATGCGTTCCAGGACTTCATCCATAAGTTTCTTCAAGTTTATTTAGATGACTGGAATGTGTATGGACTTGTGAAAGACTATTGTGATAACTCAAGACTAATGCTTGAGATATGTCGGCAATTGATGATATCCCTCAACATTAAGAAATATTTCTTTGTCACTCCATTTGGAACCCTGTTAAGACAAATTCTATACAAAGACGACTTACTAGTGGATCCTGTCAAAGTTGCAGTTATTGTAGGATTAGGGGAGCCTACTAGTCAAAGCGCATTGCATGGATTCCTTGGACACACAGGGTATTACATGAAGTTCATCAAGGGGTATGATGATATTTCCACACCCATAGAAGAATTTTTAAAACACAAAAGTTCCTTTCATTGGGGAGAGGTGCAGCAGAAGGCATTTGACACCTTAAAGGCTAGGATTGTCACGTCACCCATATTGCATTTTCCTTCTTGGGAAAATCCTTTCCATGTGCATGATAATGAATCAGGGATAGATATGGTAGAAATGCTAGCACAACCTGGTGAGGGAATTTTGTATCATCCCTTGAGATTTGTAAGTAGGAAGTTAACATCAGCAGAACAAAATTACACAAATACTGAGTGCAAAGCATTGTCAATGATCCATGCGCTACATAAGTTCAAGCAGTATCTATTGGAAACTCCCTTCATATACTACACAAACTACATGACACTTAAATACTTAGTCAACAAACCCTTTCTACAAGGGTGCATATGTCGTTGGGTCCTTCTATTTCAGGAGTTTGAATTCATAGTGGTGGTGAAGCCAGGAAAGAGAAATTCAGGTCCTGACCACTTATCAAGGATTGATTCAAGAGAGGATGTGCAAAGAATTGAGGATACCATGCTAGATGTGTAATTTTTTATATTGTGGCACATGCCCTCAGACTTGCAAGATATCGCATTGTTTTTAAAAATAGGTGTGGCACCAAAAGGGATGAAGGCTCTGAAGAGAAAGCGGTTGGAAATAAGTGCCGCACCCTACATGCTAATTAGTTGAGACTTGTATAAGTTAGGTCGTGATGAGGTTCTGTACCAATGCGTATTGGAACATGAGCACATAGTCATTATGGAAGAAGCACATGGTGGGATTGTAGGAGGACACTATACAGGAAACACTACCGCATGGAAGATTTTATTAGTAGGGCTTTTGTGGGAAACCATATACAAGTATTACATTGAGTTTTGCAAGGCCTGTGACCATTACTAGTGCCTTAGAAAACCTAGAAAGAGAGATGAAATGACCTTGTGACCAATATATAGCACTAAACCATTTGAGAAATGGGGAATTGACTTTGTAGGACTAATTGCACCAGCTGTGCGAAGGACTGGTTTGCACTATATCATCACTTGCACTGATTACTTGATATGGTGGGTAGAAGCAACACCTATAAAGGATTGCACCATAGCAAAAACTACTATATTTTTATGGGAGAACATATTCAACAGGTATGGTTGTCCTTTAAGTTTAACAAGTTATAGGGGTACACAATTTCTCAATGAAATAGTTAGGATTATATCAGCATAATTTATGGTGGCCAATCATAAGACTACCCCATATCATCCTTAAGAAAATGGAACTGTTGAGGCATTTAACAAGATACTAAGTCATACATTAACTAAGATCTGTGACGTTGGAAGATAGGATTGGTATGATAAGGTATCAACCGTTCTATGGGCATACAGGAAAACCTATAAAAGGTTGAACAAGGCCACACTGTTTTAATTAGTGTTTGGCATGGAGGTTGTCTTACCAGTGGAATTCATGTTACAATCACTGTGTATAGCACACACAAGAGGATTAGCTGATGAGTAAGCACTGGAAGAAAGAATTGATAAGTTTATGTAGTTGGATGAAAGGTGATCACTTGTTAGATGGAGTCATAAGATAGAAAAGGCAAGACAAAAAGCATGGCATGATAGTCATATCAAGAACAAGAATTTTGAAGTTGGGCATTTGGTATTATTATATGGTTCCAAGTATCTGCGCCATCCTGGGAAGTTGAAATTCCATTTGTTTGGACCTTCCATCATCTCATACATTCCTGATTCAGGCACTTCCCAGTTACAAGTTTACCAGGTTACTTCAATGGGATTAGGCTGAAGCCCTACTATAAATAAGTCTTTTTGGTGTTTGTAAATAAGACAGTGTTGCCAATTAGTCTAGAATTTCCTTTATGCTTTTTCTTTTTTTGTGTTTCCCTTTCTCGTTGCTTGTTCCTCTCTTTTGTTTTGTTTTTCACCTTGTGTACCAGTAACCACATTGTTTTTCAAAGGTTGTGTATACGTAGAGGACCATGCATCTATTTTAGTGTGGGGTGGAGTGATGTGAAGTATAGGGTCGTAATATAAGATTGAACTGGTAGTAGAAGTTATGTTAAATGGTCGGTTGATGGATACAAAGTGCATAAGGAGTAAGAAGTGTGTAAAAAGGAGGTGGACGAAAATGGTTGGTGTCAAAAAGGATTTGTGGAAACCATGTATAGAAAGGATGAAGAGTGCAAGAACAACATGAGGTAGACGAGGGTAAAAATTGGGTAAAGGATAGAAGTAGTGCCTTCGACACTGTAAAAGCACGTGAAAGAGTCTTTGGTTGGGTTATATTTTTGCATGCCAGAAGGTTATAAAGGGTTTTGCATGTAGGATGTGGCTTGTAAGTAAGGGCACTTAAAATTAGATTAGTTAAAAAATTCATTTTTAATGTTAAAATACAGTGGTAGATGATATAGCATTTAATGTTGGAAAGAAGGAAAAACTATCAATACAAGGTCAAGCAAGTCATTCATTACCTTGCGATTACGAAGTAAAAGAAGCTCTTGCGAACCATTTTATCCAGAGAGAAATTTTTGCAAAGAAAGGAGAATCCAAGGAATTTGAGTGTGCATCTAGAGCAGATCTGTGAACCAGAAGGAAGGAGGACACTGTCGTGAGGAAGGTTGTGTGAAGAGCATCGTCTTGTGGAAGGATTTCCTGGTTAGGGTTTTACAGCTAGGTCACAGAGGAAGAAAGATTCATTTTAGAAGTTGAAGCTTTGGAGTGAGCTTTGGGTTTGAACAAAGTAACAAAGAAGAGTGGAAGGAAGGAGTTTTAAGTTTAGCCAGACTAGAAGAATGGCACTAAGGAAACCAACTATTTCACTAAAGAAAACAAAGAGAAAGGGAAAGGGAAAACAAATCACTGTCGTCATGAGCACCAACAAAGAATGGTACGTGAAAATGCAGTACCCAGATGGGGTATTGCTAGGAAAAGAATGGAAGTCACACTTATGAAAGATGGTCCTAAGTGATTATAATCATCGCACGAGAAAAATGGAGAAGGAAATGGCCGTAGAGTTGGTTCACCCAACCAATAATAGGATGCCATACGGAATGCCCATTTATAATGATGAGGTGAAGGTCAAACTAGAAAAGGCTAGGGTGTTGCAATTGTACGAGTTTGCCTACTTTGGAAAACCTAAGTGCCTTTACCAGTGGATGATGTCACGTGTGCATGAAGATCATTTTTATTTCGTAGGGCGTAAGATACGTATCATACCACAACTAATATCCAAGCTCATAGGCCTCAATTGTGACGGAGATAACATTGATGATGATCTAAGTGACAAAGAGGCTATCAAGGAGACTGTAGCTATGTATGACTATAAGAAGGGTTTGAGATACTTTGACGTCTCAGAGATACTAGACCAAGTGATGAGGATGGCTGCGTGCTTAGTCACCAAACTCAATGACCAAGAACAATGGACACAAGTAAATAAGGCATGGCTGAACATATGCTGAAAGATATAAGAAGGGACCATCTAGTACTTGTCCACTTTCACCGTGGATGAAATTATACGCAGCGTGCAGGAGGGAGAGAAGATACTCTTTGGTAACATCCTCCCACCATTGTGTTTTTAGAGATTGGAGTGCCTGATGGGCCAGAAAAATTTGTTTGGGAATATACAAAAGATGATCACTCACCCGCAAAGATATTTTCTAAATACACTTGTGAAACCATGACGACTGCTCATAAGGCACGCCTAGAGAAGTGGTATAAGTGAATGCATGATGTATTTGGAGTTGAGTGGAGAATCCCAAAGTATTTCCCATGATCATGAACAAAGAGGCATAATTTTCAATGTACCAATACTTATGTATTGGTAGATTTAGGTTGAAAAATGAGAACATGAGTCGATGGTGCAAACTACCCTTCTCCTTCACCACGTTATACTTCTAAGCTGGAGTTAATCGGTTCAAGGATACCAAGAGACTAAGGTTCAACCTTAGTGAGGTAGATGTAGACCATTACAAGTTGTGCCAGAAGTTGGTCTACCCAAATAAGCGCACGTACGTGGAGAGATATATCTCTCCTGAGATATAAATGATGAAGCCTGTAATTTTGTCAATCACTGGAAGGGATGCAACAAGTATATACCTTTGCATAAGGCCAAAGTTTGAAAAAGGTACTTACTTAGAGAATGATGTCTTCATCCCTAGAGATCCTACATGAAGAAAGAAGGTTGTGCCTAGAAAAAGAGAAAGAGAAGAGGTGGATAAGGAACCAAGTTTTCAAACTACATAGACGGTAAGTGTGCCGGAGACAAGTGCTAAGCCTAGTACTTACGCATGGAGGAATAATTCTCCAGTCAAAGTAAAGACTCCAGAAGAAGAGATGTCAGAGCATGAAGAACCCCTCACTTAGGAGGAATCACCAAGGAAGAAATCACATGCTAAGGGAAAAGAAAAAGAAGAATCTCCTATACTGGAATCCCCAGTAAGGAAGAAGCAGAAGGTGATGGGTGAGGCCGATTCAGAAGAGACAGAGAGTCTAGATGCCTACATCAACGACAGGGATGATGATGAACTTAGAGGCGAAGACCATCCTATATATGAAATACATGATTCTAAAGAAGAAATAGATGAGGAGTATAACGAAGGAGATGAGGAGAAGGAGGATGAAGAAGAAGCTGAAACCCAAAGAAATGGGGTAGGTGAGGAATAAGTTACAAAAGGAAAAATTACCCTAAGCCTCACGAAGGAACATGTAGACGAGGCCACGGAGAAATAAGTGGCAAAAATCATCAATGACTTGGTGGAACAAGAAGTGGAACACACCGTGGATGTGGTGATGAAGGAAGTTGAGGAGGAAACCATAGAAAAAGAATATGGCAGCATGGGACGAGATCCCAGTTTGGATGTTAGCTTTCCAAAGGCCACATGCACAGGGAGGAAGAGTGCAAAAGCTTCAAAAATTCAAGGAATGTGCTACATTGATGATCCGAACAAAGTGTTGCACGCACGCTTCTAGAACACCATTCCAACAGAACAAATTTTAGCTAGGACTTCATTTGATGAGGAAGGTACATACCCTCAGACTAGGAAAATGTTGTCATGGGCATTTGAGTCCCACATTAATGAGCTAGAATTTGAAGTAAGCCAAGGGGCATTGATGCAAGTACCAAAAAAAAGGGATACACCCCTTGGTGAATGCTCATAGGTTGTCAGATGAACAGATCTTCAACACGCTCAACAAAGTCTCAGTTGAGGTTAAAGCCAAGTTCTTTGGGAGAAATGATAGGGTAAAGTTCCTAGAGGCAGAGATGGAGAAAAAGGAAGAAGAACTCATTGAAAAGACCAAGGAATTGAAGTAGGAAGAGCTAATCAATGCTTAGTTAAGGTGTGAGTTGAAAGATGAAAACGAAAGAGTGTATGAGGCATACAAGAAGATAAAGATGATCATGGATGCCATTATCCTAAAGAATCCAGACTTAACACCACCCGCACAAAAGTATGGATCATGCTTATAATTCCTAGAGGACTTGACCCACATACTTGCCATGGAGAGGTGACCACTCACCCTAGAATTAGAAGAGGAGGTGTTGGCATGACAAGAAAAATAAAATAAGTTGAAGGTAGTGGAGATTGTTGCTCAATACAAAAAAATATTCACCGATGTAAAAGCCACCACACAAGTTGTTGAGGTTTCCAATGACAACTGTGCAGATAGAGATAGAGTGGTAAGTATCCTAGTTTTCACCCATGAGGTGGAACTCAAGGAGTTCCAAGAAAAGAAAAAAGGGAACAGGGTAGAGTGAGACAAGATCCTAGCTAAGGTAGAAAATAAATCAGAAGCCATTGAGACCTTGTGGGGCTCAATCAAGAACTGGATGAAGGAATTGTGCCCTCAAATCACACAAAGGATGGATGCGTTTGAGGATTTGGGAAAATAACTAGAGGATATCATAGAGAAAATGAGCACTAAGGGAGAGGGGATGAGTTTTGAAGAAGTGAGGACCCTGGTGGGGGATCTCTATTAGTAGGCTCAGAGCGAGGTTGACACTTGGGGAAAATTAGAAGCTGATTTAAGAAAGGATTTCCCTCTCCTCCTCTAGAAGTAAACAAGTTCACCATTATTTCATTCTTTAAAATGGTTTTTGTACTTATCCATATTTGGAACCCTAAGTACAAGAAGCACAAGATAAAAGCATGAACCTTGTGGATAAGGTGCCATCCTGATGATTGTGGGATCAAGAATGGAATATTCCAGGCATGTAATGGAGGGTTCTAGAAGAGCATCATGATGAAGAGTGGAGAGCTCAGGTTTGTGAATGCATGCTCCCATGAAGGACCACTTCGACACTTGGTGAGCTATCTATAACTTATGAAAGGCATGGTGGTGGGTGCTAAGGCTATATATATAAGCATTTGTTAGAAGAAAAGGATATCGTTAAAAAGAGGTAATGTCCTGCAGAAAAAAAAAATGGAGGGTGTTATGGCTAGGGATTAGGAGAGCCCAATGAGAAATAACATACAAAAGGGGATGGGTTCTCATTCTTCTTTGTAATATGATGAGCATAATATAGCTTTGATGCATGATTTAGCTCTGCATAATTATATGAGGATCTATTATGACCTCAAGGGATGTAATGTGGGTTATTAAATTTGATAGTATGAATCTAATGCTTCGTTATAAATCATTTTTGTTCAATAATTATACATTTCGTTTATGTATAAATCACCTCCATGTGTTGCTTTTTATTTCTCTTACCTATATATAATGAGATGAAAACTCTTCCTAAGTTCATAAGAATGTGGTTTAGTTATTTTCTATCCTGCATTTGATTGTTTGTTCTTAGATGATGCATTCTCAAAAAAATCACATAAAGGAGAGACAAGTGCCTGCATGTGCCTCAGGTGAGTGCCGAACGCTTGCTAGGTGATAGGCCAATGCGCATGGGATTTTTCTATTATGTGAAGGGTACAAAAATGATAACATGTGCCTAATTCACCTAGTTTCCATCACATAAACAATAACAATGGAAATTACAACCAAGTACATCATTAATACATACACATCACCATCTATATCAATGAAAAGGTCTGTGTATCAATACATATGTATAGAACTACAAATAAATACAAGTATCGCAAGATGATCAGATACAATCTCACTATTTTTGACATGTAAGCCGGTATAATAATCAAAATCACATAACTCTCATTTACATCCTCATTATCATCAACACATAGGATGATATATACCAAAAATGGATACATTGATCATATTAGGTGACTAATCATCGCTCCACCTGATATTCATGTCTGTCTCATATGTTTCCTCCTCATCACCTCTATCCTGATGACCTGCTTGCACCTTTCCACCTAGCATGGGTCTTGGCCTAATATCTTCCTACCCCTCACCTGGGACTGGCCTCCATGAACTTATAGCCTCACCCTAACCTTGCCTCTGGGCTTGCCACCCCCATGTGATTTCAAAACTATGAGTGTGGGATCTCTTCCTCTCACTCACTGCCTGTTGTGCCTTGTACTTAGCATAGGAAGGGACATCTATCCTGATGGTAGTCAAATGATCATGGTAATATCGTGCCTTGTTCAGGGAATCCTTGAACCTCACCATTGGTACCATATGAGGTGGTTTCATAGGTCTCACAACAACCTGTGAGCTCTAACTTGTTAACGTTAGCCTTCGACATGGTACCTGTGAACCATGTTCTCCTCCCAGTACCATGGGTCCCTATCCCACCACAACTACCTGTAGTGCAGGACCTTATCCTTGAGTCTTTGAAGGTGTCTGTGCTATAACCTGGGCCTATAAGGCCACAACCTGAGCATGTGTAGTGGCACACTAGAGCTGCAAACCCACTACCTGTACCTATAAAATGGAAACCTATGCCTCTGACCCAGTAAGTTGCCCCTTTAAAGCTGTAATATGTGCCAAAAGGGCAGCCACCTTACCCTGCAAGGTATCCCTTTGTACTGTGTTGGTAACTAAGTCTATTTTCCTTGGCCTCAGTGGTACCACTCGTAGCTATGCTGCACAACACTACCTATATCTATTGGTGACCCGATCATCATTAATCTTCCTATCCACTGCCTGCTCCACCTACCCTATAGGAACACTTGGTCATGGTGGAGACACAGGTCTCTCCATGTCATCTCTCTTATACTATGGGAAGGGTGGAGGCACATCCTGTGGTAGTCTAAAATTCCATCTAATCCTATCTATAAGTATCATCTCCTACTTGCCAGCACGATGCCCCTGAATCCACCTCAACAGCTGTAACTCCTCTAGCTCATTCGTCATGTCCCTTAATGAGGGATACACTAGACAATCCCTCCAACAACCGCATGTAATATGTAACATCATGTGTGGCCCTAGCCACCCTGTGCTTCCCACCAAGTGGTACCCACAATCTATATATGACTCTGACCAAGCTACCCACGAACCAATCAAGTCAGGGAAAACCAACTAGACGTACACATACGATGTGCTCATATGCCCAACAATGCAGAAGAAAAGTGCAACACAAACTAAACTACCACAATATCCCATAGGCCCACAAATTACTATATAGATGCACTAGGAATGTCAGTGCTCATGCAAAATAGATCTGCTCCTCCACCATACCCCAGAAGAATTCCCATAAATGCTCATGGGAATCTTCTACCATTAGCATCTGGTAAGGTGAAACAACATACTGCCTCCATCATCAAAACAGCAAAACCTCATTTCTTGAGGATGAACTGTATACATCTATCTATAGCTAAGTATCATGTTATGGTACCCTCAACTTTCCCATCGCCTCCCCAAACATGGCCACTATAGGCTCCACTGAGGCCTCTGAAGAAAAAGAATACACACTCACCCCTAATTGGTAACCGCAGGATCCTGTATACATCCTCAAGGGTGACAGTAATCTCATGCGTCAGTAAATGAAAAGTATTGGTCGCTAAATCCCATATATTGACAAGTACAACCATCAAACTAGGATCTCAAGCTACACGCCTATAGCATCCGATCCTAATCAATACAACATTAGTCATATGCTCCCACTCCTCCGCAGTCACATTTGACCGCATCTCTACCAATAGAGGTGGTACTCTGTCCCACATACATAGCTGGTCCCTAGCATGCATCCAAAAAAAACACAACATAGTTAAAGACATGGCTACCTCCAATTACCTATTAACCCCCAAAACCATACCTAATCACACCAATCTTGATTACCCCATTTACCTAATTCACATACAAACCTTCTACCCTTTATAATCATGACTCATCACTTTAACATTATTTCACATACTCACCTATCCTATATCGCCAAATATTGTATTTTTACCCTTATCCCTTGACAAGCACTCTTCATTTACCCCTTCCTACCTATTTTCTATACATACCTAGCCCTTCTTATCCCTATTCCTCCTTCACCCTAACTAGTGCCAATTGCCTTGAACATCACTTGTTTTTCTTGACCAACATCAGTTCTATTCAATTGGTGTCGGTCACCTCAGTCCTGACCCATGCCGGCCAAAACCAACTGATGTTGGCTAAACCTAAACTGACGTCGGTCTCTATCGTAGTAACCAAAATAAAAATTCCCCTCCCCCATTTCTTAAAAATAAGCAAAAATAACTTACAAACCTCTTTAATCCCACCCACATCTACCCCACATTATTTCTTACCCTAACTTAGCCTATATTAGACCTTTTTCCCCCTGATCATTAATTTTCACCCACAACTTCAAAATTAAAATCCCACCCAAATTTGTAACTGAAATAATTTCAACGATACCATCTTTAATCAAATAATGGGTTTGGATCGCCTCTTACCTCATCCTGATGGTGTCTATGTGGTGACACATCTTGCCACTATGCCAATGACCCACCTGACCCCTCTCCTACCTCTGCCATGCTGAAATCTACCTTGAATATCTCCACCAATCATACGTATCCAACTTCTCTCATGGACCCATCTACCTAGCTCCTCTCACCACTTAGTCACCTCCACCTCAACCTAGTACAATTCCTTGTCTTTTCCTCCCCGAAAAATGCACAAGTCACTCAACTTTGTCGTTTTCCTCAAAGTTAAAAGATAACAATGATTTCGTAAAATATGACATTTTAACCTTATAACCCTTACCCGACATAACCGGCATTGGTCACCAAAAACTGATGTCAGTTTCCTTATGACCAGGGATTGGTCATCTACCAATACCATTTCCTCTACATTTTTCCTATTTTGTTCTAAACTCATTACCGTCACATACCTTTTGGCTTTACCAACACTTATTATACCCTACTCAGAAGGCTAAATTACCCATAAATTTCCTTAATTACATTTAGGGATCTATTATTTTACCTATACCTTGGCCTTACTCATGCCATGACCCTATATATCTTGACCTGAACCACCTTTTGTGACCTTTGAACTTGTGTCCTAGATATAGCTTGTGATACTAAATACTTATGTTATTTTAGCCTAATAACCATACCTTGCCTATTGTCAAGCCATTTATCCTGACCAACACCTTTAGTGTACCAGATCATACCTAAATGTTCCTGCACCTAACCTGCATTGTGTTTCTTTACCATATCCTATACCCTGGATACCTGAATCACTTTAACCTTGTTTGGATAAACCTATCAACCTTGGATGATGTAGAATTTACAAGCTCTTCAACTTGGAACCGTGTTGCAGTCTATACGTGTGAGTGTTCAATTACCATTACCCATTACCCAATTTGACACTGGTCCGTTACCTATTACCCGATTTGACCATTACCCTTTACCCAAAGTACCCATACCCTTCCCCACATACCTTAACTTTCACCAACTACACATTTATCAAACCACTCAACGACTCCATAGAATAAACACCTCTACAGTTCTTGGTTTGAGGGGGATCACCTTCACCCACACTTGGGGAAACCTCACCTTTAGCCTTACTTGGGGTAATCCCACTCTCACTTATATTTGGGGAAGCCACTTCCTATTTTTGTCAGGGTCGTTTATCAATACAAACTACGCGACAAAAAGGGGCAAATGTAGACACCAAATTTGGGTCACACTCCCATGTGTCCTCTTTCAAGTAGTCAATCTGATGTGTTAACCTAACCATGGCCCCTTTACCACATATTGATATTAATTTAGTTACTTACAATTGAATTAATACCCATCCTCACATAATTTATTAATTTAATTACTTTAATTAAATTAATTTACACCTCACCTAACAACATCACCCAACCACATCACCTAGACACCTCACCATGGAATTGTTTCTTAGCCTGTTAATTAACTAATACTCATTCTCCACTTATCCTAACCACCTGAGACTTAGTATAACCCTAAAATTAAATTCTTATTCTTTCTCCAACAACATACCCACTTATTTAAGCGTTAACCACCACTTTAGACCTGTAACAATAGGTAGAGCTCGCCAAAAATAGCCAAGATTTGTTATTTTTGATAAACCTAGGATATGCCACCTTAACTGATGTCGGTAATCCAAAACCGACACCAGTCACCTTGACCATCATCGGTCACCATATATACAATTTGGCAACCTTTTACCCAGGTGGGTCACTTTGAGTTTCGAGAGAGAGATATATGAATTCAAACATGAACCAGAGTTTTCTCAACATTAAGACGACATAATACATTTAACCAGAGGTCCAAGAAAGTACCAGGGCTGATATGAAGGCATTGAAATTCGCGGTGACACTCCGGGAAGCACTTCCTTGACACATACCACTAGGTTCATAGATTGACCATCACCTTCCTTCACTCACCAATCTTACAAAAAAAAAATAAGTGCATCTAATTTTGTATCGTTCATGTAATTATTCATTAAGTTCTTTATCCCTTGGTTATTGGAACTTGTTAGTACCTATATTTTTCTAGCCCATATCCTTATCCAGCTGTAGACACTAAAATGAGGCCACACTCCCCTTTTGTACCTCGACCATATAAGCACCCTTTATTACATTTACCTAGCCATGACCCCCCTTCACCCCACTAATATTAATTTAATTAATTTAATTAATTAATGCATTATCCTCACTATATTTATTATTTGAATATTTTAATTAAATAATATCCACACATACACTTCACTTAGACACCTCATCAAACCAACTCAACCTAAGACCTATTCTTAGTAAGTTGCCATAACTAACTAAGACTTACCCAAACCCTAAAAATAAATGCCTACATTCCCTCTAATCACATTCCCGCATGATCACAAGAGGCTCTCAGTCTAATCCATGGGATAATGGCATGAGATCTAAGGAAATCAAGAGGATCTCCCTAGTTTAGTAAACCTAGGAAATCCCACCTTGACCGATGCCGTTACCCCTAACCATCGCCGGTTAAGCTGAACCACCGTCGGTTACCCCTTTTAACCCCTAAAATACCTTATTCTCAAGGTTGGAAAACATTGGGAGAAAGTTTATGAGCAAGAACACATCTCAGAGAGATAAAACATCTTCAGAGAGAAAATTCCAGTGAAAACTCACATGCAAGGAAGGAGATTGAGCATCTTCTCCTACACAGCCATCCCAGCCATGATCTGATCTATCCAAGCAAAGAGGAGTGTACATGCAGCCCATGTAGAAGATTTTCTTTAGTTGGTGATCACTTGTAACCTTCAAACCCATCATCAGCACCTCCATCCCTCACACATAGGCATTCAGGAATGGAATCCAAGTAAGTATAACATCATACTTTCCTGGTTTATTTCATTTCATCATCATTTTATCATCCATTGTTTATCTTGCCCCCTATTGACCTTCTCTGACATTTTCACCTCCACATACTCATTAAAACATTGCAAAAGCCTACTTCAGTAACCAAATATTTCATCCTAACTCAAAAAAATTCCTTTGTGCAATCACAAAGGAGACCAAAAGATTTTTTTGTGAATTTTCCAAATCTCACAGTAACCGGCATCGATTACACCTAACCGTCGTCGATCACCCCTGGCTGACACTGGTATCTATATTTTCCTACATAGCCTAGAACAGAAACCTAGCCACCAAATTTCATCTCACCCCCATTCACCTGTGATCTACCCAAGACCTCTATCAAACCTGTAGAGACCCAAAACCAATGATTTGACCTTTGGTTTCTATTCTAGCTTAGCCTATTAGATTAGATCTATTTTTCTTATTGTGTTTTTAAGTGAGATACCTAAATCATTTTTAAATAACAATAGGATTTACTTTGTTTACAACATTAAATTGTTTAAAATAGTGGACTGACATCCATCTAGGAAGTATCATACTTCTTGGATCTAGCATATGCTAGGCAGTTCACTGACCATATTGTTTAATTCCTTCTAGTGGTCCTGTTTTCATTATAGGTAGTTCCTCCTAGCCAAAAAGAAGCTGTCACAATTAGCTGTGGATCCAGAAGTCATACGCATGCAACAACCCATTAACCAACATTTGAATAGGTATTCCTCTTACACCCATTACCCTATCTGTTTCGTCAACACTTCAAATAAATGATCTAAGAATCAGGTGAAAAATTTTGGCATGCCTGGTGGGACCCATCCGGGGTTGAATGAATTTCATTCATTCCTAGGAAAAAATTATGTGTTTGTTTCCCTTCTAAAAAGTGTACACACTAATTTTCTTCCTTGGTAACCCACCTCTTCTTTCTATTTGCTCTAAAGGAAACTTTTCTTTTGGTGTAATTAAAAAGAACCATTTCTTCATGTTTTCTACATCGTAGTGAAAGAGCATCCCTCTTCCTCTTCATCTTATTGTGTCATCCAATTTCACATTTTTTTATTTGGGTTTAAAATAAGTGCATTCCATTCTGATTTATTGCATTAGCTCACATTAATTGAGGGCAACCTATATGATGGAAGTCATGACCAGCTGATGGTTGAAAAACAAATTGTAGAAAAGAACTTCTATCCTTTTCTCTTTCTATGAGTCTTACCAAACCACACAAAAATTCAAAATACATACATTCTTAAACAACATCCTACCTAGAAGAATTTGTAGGTGATCACATGATCACGACACAGTGGGCACCCAGCTCATTGCTCTATCGAGTCATAATTCAGAGTGAATCCCACCCCCACCATAACATACCTGAAACCTCACCTTTTAGATCTCCTTCTTTATAGGAAGCCATCCTCACCAAAAACTCTATTTCACAATTCATGTGTTAGTCCCTAAATAGCATAAGCTAAACAAACATAATAGAAAAGGCACTCCTAGGATCACATTTTTTAGTGTTTTTGCTTGGCTTGCGTTTTGAGGTGAGAGATCACGTTCGTCACTTTTTTGTTCATCCTTGCATGCTCCTCATCACAACTGGTGTATTCCGGCTTCACCTGAGTGTGCCTGGGCCATATCATCATCATTCTTAGAATTTTGGGTCTGATTCTACATCAGATTTTAATTCACAACCACTTTCTTTCATCATTGTTTCAATTTCACAGTAACCATCGTTGGTTACCTCTAACTGCCATCAATTATACCCAACCGACATCGGTTCCAGGTCCTTTTGCTAACCTACTCAAAAGGACATTTTACTTCACTTTCTTCCACTTTTCACAGTCTCTGTCACTGTCATTATTCCCATTGATGTTTTAAACATCCTCAAATTTGGCATACCTGTCAGATTTTACCTTCTGCCTCGTTGTTTACTCACTGTCATTTTCTACAGTAACTGGCAGTGGTTACCCCTCACCGGTGTCAGTTTTCCCTAACCAGCATCGGTTAGCCTGTTTCACATTCCAGCCACCATTTGGTACTTAATCCACTTTTTGTCACCAGATTCACCTATTCCTTACTGTTCTCTATGTCATTTATAGAGAAGCAACCCTACTTGATCAGTATTGGTTCACATGGTGCTGACCTGAAGACAAGCAAGCGCACTCGTATTTCACGCCAGTTGTCAACCACTCCCACCTAGTCCTTCACCACCTTCTATTTTATCACTAGCCATGAATCCCATCCAGCCTATTACTATCACTACCGAGAGATGAGGAGTTCCACATGACTCCTTGACTAGAACCCTGTTGCCTTGCAATTTTACCTTTCCCACTCATCCACTCGAGACACCTCAGGTCAGTTGATATACGACATGCCTGTATCTATCCCTCTGACTCTCGCACCCACTCCCACATTGGCCCCATTTGGCTCCTGCACTACCCGCATCCACCTTACCCCAAGTCGCTTCATAGTTAGGTCCTATACCCGACTATGACTGCCACGTTTGTTACCTCTGTGGCCCCCATTACATCCACCGTACCCTCGAAAACTACCCCAAAACACAACCTCATCCACCCCTAATGTCTCACACATACCTGTAGCTACACTACCACCTCCAGTGTCAGTGACCCCTACCCCATTTAAGAACGTGGTTCTTTCCATTCCATAATCATTAGCCCCTATTTCCACTAGGGTTACCACGACCCTTCCACCCCAATATACATACTACCAAGAACCTCATGTTTCATCCATTATTCATTCTTGGTACGTACCCCCTATTTCACTACCTTCTTCTCCACCACCCTACATGGAAGCCCCATACACTGGAGTGTCACCCCTGTTATATGCCCAAAACCAACCTTCTCATGCTACGGGAGGCATCCAATCATCACAACCCACCAATGACCTAATTAAATTGATGTTGGACAAGATGCAGACATTGGAGGCATCAATTTCTGGCTCCCGCAACACTCTCACCTACGATGAGATTTGCAATGAGCCTATTCACCCATCCATTCCTATCCATTCATACCCTGTGCATTGGGAAATGCCTAAATTCAATCGTTTCAATAGTAAAGAAGACCCACAACAGCATTTACGGTCATTCAAACATGGGTGTTATTTGATCACTCATGATGATGCCTTGCTTTTGAGAACCTTTCCCATGTCCCTCACTAGACTTGCATTAGATTGGTATAGTGGGTTACCTAAACACTCTATATTCTCATTCAATCAGGTAGCCCAAGCCTTCTTGGATCATTTCTCTATCAATATCAGTCAAGAAGGTTACCATGACTGATCTATATTCCACACGTCAGTATGAGGAATGAATCTATCACAGATTTTGTCACTTACTGGTGTAGCCTGATCAATCAACTTACCTTCCAACTACCACAAACTAAACTCATCAAGCTCTTCACACGGGCTTGTGCTAGACATATCTCCCTGACCTTGCAGGTCCAAACCTTCCAAACATTCGATGAGGCATTCACTATGGCATGAAAAGTTAGAGATTTGGGCCATCGAAGAGAAGAAAATCTAATTACGCAATAAGAATTCGGCATTCAAGTTCGAATGAATACCTCTTCTTCTTCCAAACCACAAACCAATTATTCAAAAGCTAAGGGCACCGCTAACGTAGTGGTACTCAAGGCTGGCCCAACTCATCTGTCAAATCAGGCTACACCCTCATCTAATCTCTCACCTGTCCAAACTTTTCAATTCAGACGAGAGTAGCAAAAAATATACCCCAATTGGGGAACCTTACTCTTATGTCTTAGAAAATCTTATCAAAGCCAGATCCATCACCCTTCCACCTATAAAATCACACACTGGTTTTTAACCCTACTTGCCCCATGCCCACATGGTATAAAGAACATGATTTCTATAACTATCATCAAGTAAAGGGTCATAGTGATGGAAACTGCATCACTTTCAAAAATATTGTCCAAGAAATGCTCAGAGAAAGGTGAGTTAACTATGGATAATCCCAATGCCACCCCCAACCAAAATCTACAAATCTTCAAAAAATTGTTTCCCAACCATGCCCCTTCATCCAATCAAACCGATGAGACATCAACTCACGATACCCATACCCGCGAGGTTCACGCTATTTTTAACGAGGTACGTGTCACCTCCCAATTACCCCATATTCCTTCCATAGAGGAGATCCTAGCCCGAAATCCTCCTTCTACATTGGAACCAACCTCCCATGTTCCTTCACCAACAGAGGAACACCTTTCATCTCCTTCATCACCAATGGAGGGATCTTCTGACTAACATTGAGCCCATCTCACCCCTAGCTTCACCACTTAGAGAACCTTTACCTACAGTACCTCCTCCACCCATAGAGGAGCTCCCATTATCTCCTCCACCCACAGAGGAGTCACCCATTGCCTCCTCCACCCACAGAAGGCATGCCCATCTGTTCCTCCACTTATAGAGGAGCTCCCATCATCTCCTCCACCTATCATCGACCCAGTTGAGATACCTTTGCCTCTTAGTGAGCATTCTCCATCAGCTACCTAGAATCCTGCCGGCCTATTTCGGCTCTCTTACCCACGGAAGCTGAAGCTAGCCAATTCCCCATCTCTAAGACACATTTTACAGGAATTTCCATTAGGTCCTCACCAACTCCACCCACAGACGTGTCATTCTCATGTTTGGTCGATCACTTAGATTATGTGGATAGGGATTTACTATGGGGGTGTCTCTTACTCCCCGTCTCAACACAGATGCAGAGATCCCTCGCTGATACCTCCACTATCTACCCAAACACATTTCGACCAATCAAACCAAATACAACCACCTCTGTCGCAACCCCTTCCATGATACTTGCTAGCACTCAAACCACACCCTTACCCATAACCCAACCTACATCTAAACCCAAACCCACACCTACAACATTTGCCTCAACTAAACCTATTACCACTTTAGGGGTCACCCCGACCACCAACCTTACTCATCCACCTATTAAACTAGATTTAGTTACATCCTCCAACATTCAATACCACACCTACTCTGAAACCTAAACCAAAGAAAAAAACTCATCGACCTCATACCCCAACCACACCAATCACACCTGCACTTGTCCTGTCTATCTTAAGACCTCAGCTGCCCAACATGGTCAAGCAGCCTTCACCCATCCATAAACCAATAACACAACAACCCATTCCTTCCTCACAAACCTCTAACCTACCTAGGCACACAACATGACTTACACCTACACATGTAGTATTTTTACCACCAATACCTCCAATACCATCAGTTATTGCTTCACTACCCACTACACTTCAGACATTGTCCATCACACCCCAAGTACGACCACATGTCATCTACCTTCACAGCACCCCCGTTATCCCCGTGGGTAACTTGTCCTCTTCCTCCATCTTCTTTCCCTTCTAGACCTCATACACCCACATCACCTTTGCCCAAGAAAGTGCCACCCAAAAACAAAACCCCACTACCCCACAATAAGGTAGTCAAAACAACCACACACCCTCCTACCCGTTCATCTATTGTACCCCTACCCAAACAAACACGACCGATACCTAAAACCACACTGGCACCTAAACCCATAGCTTGACCCATTCCTCCTCTTCCAAAAATAGTTCCTCGACAATCAACCACACCTACACCCAAACCCACATTCACTTCCCATTGTGATCCACTAGAAGAATCCTATGCCAAAATTTTAACCAACCTCCTTGAGACTTCTATTATCACATTACCGCCACTCCAACCTTACGACCCCCTCAAACCCAAGCCAAAAGGGTTTGATGATACTAAAATTTACACATACCATCATGTGCCAGGGCATGATGTGGAGAACTGCAAGGCCTTAAAAACCATCCTTATCCAGTTGTGTCCACCAGAAACCAACTTTGATGATGACGACCTTCTTGACAAGGATCCTTCTTCACTAAAACCCATTCCCACACTGCCCACTCAACAACCACAACCTCCACCCTCACAACTCCTAGAGCCACCCCTAAGATTTGAAATTAACATGGTTCACATCAGAGAACTTGCCACGCCACCACCCCAATGTCGTTGCACCCAGCTCACCTCACAAGGCTTTTCTCCTCCAATAGGTTTTTTCCCTTCATGTCATTATACCACTCATCCTACACCTTCTCCATTTGCCAACTCCCCTCAAATCAACATGATACACATCACTACACATGCACATAAGGGAAAAGAAAAGGCAACTGACCTACCAACCAATCCTATACCCAACATACCATCTGCACCCATACCTAAAATAACTATTTGTAGCCCCACATACCCCATTTCTAATGGTGTCACACATCGCACCATGCTCAAACAATTACACCAATTTCCCCTCAAAATGTCCTTATACGACCTCATCCAAACCTTGGAATCCCATCGTCAAGCCCTCATGGAGGTTCTTCAATCTATTGAGGTTTTACCCAATGACCCTACACCCATAGCCTCCATTATCACACCCCATCATGTAGCCTCTCTCACCAAATTACCACCTTCATCTTCACCCCATCTTGTTCACCAAGTGGCCTCCCTTAGCTTCTCGAGGAAGAGATCACTGCCACACCAAAATGATGACCCAGACCCATCCCTCTTCATCTCCATCCACATTGATGACATACGGGTACGTCATGTGATGATTGATGGAGGTGCACTAGCATTAACATCATTTCATCCCATGCATTTACTCAAATGTCACATACCTGACAATTACATGCATAAACATCCAGTCATGTTGCATTCATTCAACGATGCTATCACCTCCACACTAGGAACTGTCATCCTTCACATTTGTGTGGGGCCCCCACACTGTTCCAGAATTGTTTTATGTTTTGGAGGGGGAATTCCAATATAACTTGTTGCTTGGTAGACCCTGGATCCATGTCATGGGTTGCGTTCCTTCCACTTTGCATCATTGTGTAAAGTTTGAACATGAAGGACACACTTATACCATTCCGGCTGACCCATCACCTTTCAAAACATGCAACATGCTTTACCGACCTAATGATGTGCTCATACCTATCAAGCCATCTACCTCCGCAACCAATACCACTTCACCTACACCTCCACCTACTAGTACAACTGCTGCTTTCACCACACATACCTCCTCCATTCCTACCGTACTGCTATAACCTCCACGGCTGACCCATTAGCTTCCCAATCCATTAACTCCACCTCTGCATCGACCTCTGACACATCATCCATTCCATCTACCTACATACCAACCACTGACCCCTTAGAAGGGGTTTTTCAATGCCTCACTCTGAGGGAGTACTGCCTATATAGTGTCAACACATTCCTTACTCTGCACGAGTATGGAATCCTTCACCAACACCCTCGCTATGATCACCATATAGGAGAATGCCTCCTTTATGGTCCTCCTCATCTTTGTACTAGTCTCACCTATGGGGGACTTGATACTACCACTTACACACCTGAACCACCATCACAAACCCACCCATTTTCCACTGACTTCCAATCACTTACCAATCACCATTTTGCCCACACCTTCCTGCACCACTAGTGCGTGGAAGGGTTTTGGTTTTGGATTTTACGAGCAAGGCTGCCATACTGTTATTCCATGTACCACCCTCAAACATAACGACCATAGTGGTATCAACTTCCCCAAACCTCCTACCAAACATGCCCATGCATTGAACTCATTGAGGACCCTAGCCCTTCTCCACCTTCATCTTCATCACCACCTTCACCTACTCCACCTTCATCACCACCCTCACCGATAGAGTCGATGGATCTTGAATCTATCCCCCCTAACTTTTTTTTTCATAAACACCATTTCGTTGGGGCCTTTGACTTATCAATGCGAAGGCAAGGCCCCTTCCACTCTTCCATTCCTGTATCCTGAAATGATCGATGATGACACACCTATAATTAATATCATTCAATGTCAGGATGATGAATCCATACTCACCTACCTTGGTGTAGAAGACTCATATATTCATCGGTCATTACCCTCTGAGACACAAACCATGTTGAATGAATCGACTATTGAGATCAACATTCATACTCAGGATGACCCGCACATCCTAAAGATTAGAAAATCTTTAGATGTTGCTGAACAGGAAGCCATCACTTCTTTTCTCCGAGATCATAACCATGCTTTCACTTTGTCTTACACAGACATGCCCGGTATTGACCCCACCATAGTGGTCCACAATATCGTAACCGTTCCCGATGCCAAACCTATCAAACAAAAACTGAGGAAAATGCACCCTTGCATTGCTCTTCTTGGTCAAAGAAGAACTTCAGCGCCTTCTTTCCGTTTCCTTCATCTTACCCATTGATTATCCTCATTGGATTTCTAACATTTTCCCTATTACTAAAGCAACAGGGGGACTCCACATTTGCACAGACTTCCGTGACCTCAACCTAGCTTACCTGAAAGATGACTTTCCCTTGGCCGGTATTGATCAACTGGTTGACCTCACCGACCAGTCATGAGATGATCTCACTCATGGATGGCTTCTCGGGTTATAACCAAATTTTTCTTTCCCTCGAAGATCAACACAAGACCATATTCATCACCCCTTGGGGAACCTTTTGCTATCGAGTCATGCCTTTTGGCCTTAAAAACGCTGGTGCTACATATCAGCATGCTATGACTTACATCTTCCATGATATCATGCATCGCATATTGGAAGATTACGTGGATGATCTCTTGGCCAAATAAAAATGTCGCTCTGAGCACCTCACCATCCTTAAAACCATCTTTGACCACCTCATTAAATATTACGTCCATCTTCAGCCTAAAAAGTGTGTCTTCGCAGTTCTCTCAGGAAAGCTCCTGGGATTTATTATTTCCCTCCATGGTATAGAAATTGACCCTACTAAAGTCAAGGCCATCCTAGAAATGCCTCCACCTACTAACCTTCAACAACTCTGTAGCCTGCAAGGTAAATTACAGTCCATTCACCATTTCATTTCACAATTATTTGATCGGTGTCAACCATTTCATCATCTGCTTAGGAAGGATGTCTCCTTTAAATGGGATTATGACTATCACAAAGCTTTTGAGGCCCTAAAACAATACCTTCTCCAACCACCCGTACTCATTCCACCTAAAGACGATCAACCTTTTTACCTATACATATCAGCTACTGATCATTCCTTGGGAGCCATGCTCGCTCATCGCGATGAACAACATAGGGAGTAAGCAGTTTATTACATAATATGTACTCTTTTGGACTATGAAACCTAATACAACCATCCAGAAAAAAAATTTCTTAGCCTTAGTTTTCATTGCCACCAAACCCACCATTACCTACTCAACCACAAAACCTATGTCGTGACCAACACTGATCCCTTACACTTCATGTACACCAAACCTTATCAAAATCAACGTGCCGCATGATGGCTTATGCTTTTAGCTGATCTTGACCTCGAATTCATTCATCAAAATTCCATCAAGGGCCAAGCTATCACCAACCAACTGGCTGATGCACCTATTTCCAGGGGATCAACCCTCTAATTTTGACTTTCCTGATGAGTCAATTGTTACTCTTTCCCTGGACAAACCCCCTTACCAAATGACACTATTCTTTGATGGTTCCAAGTGTCAGCGCGGGGTGGGGCTGGTATTATCCTCATTCCTCTGGATGGAGAACCCATGCCTTTGTCTTTCAAACTAGACTTTGAATGCACCAACAATATTTCTGAGTACGAAGCGCTCGTACTAGGTCTCCAAGCCACATATGCCCTAGATGTCAAATCAATCCACATCTTTGGTGATTCACAATTGATCATCAACCAAGTCAATGGTATGTACCAATTTCATAACGAGATACTTAAAAAGTATAAACATCATGTAGACATACTTTTGACCACCTTTGATCGTTACACCCTTCAAACCATCCCACATTCAACCAACAAATTTACTGATACCATGGCCTGCTTAGCTTCTCAAATACCCGCTTCCCCTGCCAATTCCAAAATCTTTGTCACCGTACAACACCTCCATTCACATTCTTATTTACCTCATGATGTTTACTCAATCAGAACCAACACCCCTGACCCGAGTGACCTCTGGTATAAACAGTACTCCAACTACCTTTCTCTCTCCATCTTACCTCCTGATCTCACCTGTAACGGATAACGCGCATTCCTTAAAAAGGTCTCTCATTTCATCATTCTGGGGGGATTCCTCTATAAACGTGGCTTTGATGGTATTCTCTTACGATGCCTCACAAGTTCTGAAATTCCTTATACCATTAAGGAGTTCATTATGGCATATGTGGAGGTCACTTTAGTGGCCTTACTGTTGCTAAGCATATTCTTTGCCTAGGCTATTATTGGCCGAACCTTAACCATTATTGTTTCGACTATGTCAAACATTGTGTAAAATGTCAACAACATTCCAACATTCATCATACACACAGTCATGCCTTACAGGTCACTCGTGAATTTTGGCCCTTCTCTCAATGGGGTTTGGATCTTGTTGGAGAAATCAATCCTCATTCTTCCAGATGCCATCAATGGATCATAACTGCTACCAAATCCTACAAAAAATGGGTGGAATCCATACCACTCATCTCCATGAAAGCTGAGAAGATATGTGAGTTCATCAACCATCACATCATTTTTCACTTTGGTGTTCCTCATCGCCTCATCACTGACAATGGAAAACAATTCAAAAACAAAACATTACAAAAAAATTACGACGCCTTCGGCATTCAGCTTAGTTTCTCATCACCTTATTACCCACAAACCAACGGCCAAGCCAAATCCACTAACAAAACCCTCAATAAAATTCTCATGAAAGTGGTTGATGATACTGGAAAGGATTGGCATACGCACATTCCTTTTTCCCTATGTTCATAAACACTAGTATTTACACTTCCACTGCGGCCACACCCTTTTCGTTGGTCTACGGTACAGAGTTTGTTCTACCTCTTGAAGTCTAGATGCCCTCACTCTACATTTCTCTCCATGGCATGCTTACTAATGATGACTTTCGTCAGGACCACTTAGCACAACTAGAGTTATTAGATGAACGTCGTCTTAATGCTCTGGATCACCTTCAAGTTTACCAACAATGTATCAAACATGCTTATGACAAACATGTTCATGAACGAACCTTCCAAGTCAGTGACCTTGTCTTGAAAGAAAATCAACACGTAACCAAAGCAAAAAAAAGTAAACAAGGAAAATTCACTCCTAATTGGCTTAGACCATACATCGTAACTCATACCTATGGATTAGGTGCCTATCGTTTATCCTCACTTGATGGTAAACCTGAACCTGAGCCCCTTAACGCATTGCATCTTCGACCATTCTATTGTTGACTCCTTGTCCTACCTCACCCTTTGTCTCTTTACAGGCTTGTCCCTTGAGCACTATCCACTCCATACACCTCCCTGACGATTAAAGAAGAATCATGTGAGTACCCATCACTTGATATCTTCTCTTGAATATGTGTACCATGGCACTGCACATAGCATGATTCTTATGGATACTTTTCATCTAACTTTAGATGAGATCCCATGGTCATTCCACCTTGCCTTTTAAACAAGAGTCCTATCCTCCACCTTGGTCTTTTCCATGACTTCAACGACCTCACATGGGACCAAACTCCTTGAGTCAAACTTATAATAAAAGATGACTCCCTCAAAAGGACATCTTCCTCTCGACAAAATTGTTTCTATAAATAGAATGGTCCCTCGAAGGACAGCTATGTGAAGCTTTTAAAATAAAAATAAAAATGAGAGAAACCAAAGCTTCCCACATCGATCAGCTTCATGAAGACCTCAAGGAGTACCATATTCATTATTCCATATAAACTTCCCACATCGGTCAATCTATCAAAACAAAAAAAAAATTAGTCATGGACTTGCCCACTGTGACCTAGGAACCCTTACCCAAGGGCCCTGTCACTCAAAACATATAAAATTAGCTACCTTTCACCCACCTTACGATTTCCACTCTCATTTCCTCAATTACCTCAAGGGAAATCTTTGAATTTAGACATTTGGTGATCCTGTGACTACCATCATCGTAGAACATGTAAATCATGAAATGTATTTAGTGTCTTATGTTCCTCACCTCCTCCAAGGTATGATCTACTTGATATGATCCTACCCAATCAGGTGGCTTTATTTCCCCCCCTCTTATATTTTAACCATATTTGTTTATGTTTTGATTACCTTATATAGGACTTGGTCCTTGACACTTACCTTTGAGGTAATCCTCCCCTTTCACCATAATCACCTTCACCTACATCCTTTTACCTATATTCTACCCACACCTATTAAACCTAAACCCACAACATACCCAAAAACCTACCAACTCATTTTCATATTCTTCCCTAGCTCATGGGATAACTACATCGGCCTAAGGTCCCTTTTCACCGGGACTATGTAGGCAGCACTCCAAGGGCATGGGGCCCTTGGAGGTTAGCTTGTTCATTCTCTACCATAAAACAATTCATCAACCATGCCTAACTCACCATCTACATCACATTTCACTTAGTTCCCCTTTTTCTAACAAAATTGGAAATTAAGCCACATACATAACAAGTTGCTTACCAAAACATACATTTATTACACATACCATCCCTTTATCATCACTATGCATAGATTATACAACATTTCACATATGACCCATAGTATCATTCATTGCAAAAATTAATGAATCATAACTAAACCTACTTTCAACTCAGCCATGCCTAACTAAAACCTGAATCGATCCATGCCTAACCACACCTGACTCAATCCATGCCTATAACCTGACTCGATCCATGCCTATAACCTAACCCGATCCATGCCTAAACCAACGTAACTCCATGATGCCAAACTCACCTAATTTCAAACCACATTAAAGTAACAAATCCATATCTCATCTAATACAAGCCATAAACCAATGTCTCATACACACATTAACAAATCATGAAATACCATGAATCTCATCATACAAATAAATAAATGTGTATCTCAATATAGATTTCTATCTCATCCTGTCCATCATCTCAAAAATATCAGCACGTAAGCCGATATATATATATATATATATATATATATAATACAAAATGTCATCGGCACATAGGCTGGTCTCATATATACAAAAAGAATGAATGAATCAATACAAAATATCTTCAGCACATATGCTGGTATATGCTCAAAATAAACAAAAATAACTTGTACATCCTCACTATCTTTTGCATGCAGGCTGGTATGTGATAAAAAATACAACTACCTTCGGCACACAGGCCAGCATCTATATCTAAAAATCACTAGTATACATCAAAAATCAGGTGACCACATCTCAGGCATCTCACTGGATGTCCTCCATCTCTGTGTCACCTATACCCTTGGTCTCATGTGTCCCTACTAGCACATCACCTAGCTCTAGTCATCATGCGCTGGTGGCCTCTCCCTAATCGGGCCTCAGAGCTTGTTGACCTCCTGTGCTCTCCACACACTGTGTGCGGGATATCATCCTCTCACTGGACACCTGCTGTGCTCTGTACTCTCAGTAGGATAGGAATTCCATCCTAGCCACCATGAGATGATCTTGATAATATCTCACCTCACCTAGGGCATCCCATAACCTAGATATAGCCATGGTCTGTGGTGGTCCCGTAGGTCTCGGCCCCTATACCTACCCTGCGCTAGCCTATGAACTAGGACCAGCTCCTTGTTCCTGTGGCAGTGGCCCCTACCCCTGTGCCTGTATTTGGACCTGTAAGGCCCCAATATATGCCTGGGTTGTGGCCAACTAGCCCTGTAAACCTGCCACTTGAGCCAGTACAGCTACCACCTGACCATCTCTATCTCCATCTCCTCCATCCTCTCTCTCTGCCATCTAGGCTTGTAGACTAGCCACCTGTAATCATAGCTCTACTACCTCTACCTCTGACCCCTCCAACTATGTCTACAGTATACCTATCTAGGTTATCAGTGTCACTACCTGCCCCTATAGGGCGTCTCTCTGCACTGTAATGGTAGTTAAGTTAGGCTACCCCGGTCTAGGTGGTATGGCTTGTAATTGAGCCACCCACCACTACCTGTACCTGTCTGTACATCCAACGTCATCTATCTGCCAATCCACTGGCTCCTCCTCCTCCCTTGTAGGCACTGTAGGTTGTGGTAGAGGTAGAAGCCTTTCCACGTCATCTCTCTGATATTGTGGGAAGGACAAAGGAATATCTTGTACAAGCCCAAACTACCGTCATACCCTATCTACCAGGATCATCTCATCCTCCCTGGCATGGTGACCCTGTATCCACCTCTCTAGCTGGAGCTCAGGTAGCTCCTCATGCATGTGCCTATATGAGGGGAATCCCACATATGGCCTCTAAATAATGTCCACTCCGGACAACCCCTCCAAAAACTACCAAAAATGGGCCACATCATATGTCGGCCTATCCGATCTTCGCTCTCCTACAACCAACACCCATCTCTTGTATCCCACCTGCATAGATCTCAAGGGAAATGCATCTGCTCGGGGCATCCCTATAGGTCAAACACAGACTATGTGCTCATAGGCCCAATAGTGTAGTATAAATGTACAACACATGCTAAACCTGTGCAACCACCCATATGCCCACAACTCTCGGTATAGCTGCACAAAGAATGTTGGTGCCTAGGAAAACTAGGTCTCCTCTACCATCATATCATGGAGCACCCCCATTAGTGATTGGGGAAAGTGTCCACCCTTTGCATCTGGCAGTGCATAGCAACACACTACCTCCATCAATAAAACCACTAGCCATGTCTCATCTAGACAGGCTAGGTACATCTCGCTATAGCTCAAACTAGTGCTATGGAATCTCAGATCCGTCACCCTCTCACAAAAAACTATCCTGATTAGATATTTTGAGGCCTTAAAGGAGATAGAGTAAACCTGGGCACCCAATATGGGTAACCACAAAATCTGGAACACGTCCTCTAGGGTGACAGTCATCTCACCTGTCGGAAGGTGGAATGTGTTGGTCGCGGAGTCCCATCTATTAATGAGCACGACCATCAATCTGGGCTACAGAACAACATGTTGGTAGTGCCGAATCCCACTCAAGCCCACTGCCTCCATGTGATGTAGCTCCAAAGGGTTCACTAAGCCGTGCAATGTCACCAATAGAGGCAAAACCATGTCCTACATGTGTAACTACACTCTCCCCTGCATCCAATCCAAGCACGGCATTAATCCCTATTTCCCATGACCATATTCACCAATTATCATTACCCTCCACCCTATTTTTACCCTACCCATCTCAAATACCTAACCTACATCACTTTTGCACCCTTGTGCCTAAAATCCTTATCGGTACCGATTTATTCTAACTAACTTCAGTCACCTTTAAACCGGCATCGTCACCCATTTGGTGACCATTATTGGTTCATCTTTACCAACCACGGTTACCACTTACTGGCATTGGTCACCTGTTTGGTGACCGATACCGGTTCTACCCAACTGAAGCCAGCCAAGCTTGATTGACGCCGGTCACTGTCGCGGAAAATTCCGTGGCTTCCCAAACCCCATTTTTTAAAAAATTCTCCCACCTGTCCCTTTTACCCCAACTACAATGACCTACACTATGCCAAGACCCCTACCCACCCTACCTATACAATTTACTACCCCCCCCCCCCCTCTTTTTTGCCCGTTATGCCCCCCATACCCACATTTTATTTTTAACCACCCATAAAAACCCAAAACCCACAAAACCCTACAAATAACACATACCAAAACCTCTAATCTATCTAATCACCAATGTAGAGTTAGGTACTTACCTCGTCACACTTCCACCGTCTTAGAGGCACGTCTGGCCGCTATAATAGTGGTCCGCCTGATCCCTCTCAACCCTCTACCATCACCGACTAACTACTCACAACCTCCGACTAATCAACTCTCATGCCCTGATCTCTTGGACCCGCTACTCACTAACCCAACCCTCGTCAAATCAGACAGAAAACTCACTGTCCCATTTCTTCCAGACACTTTTCTCTCTCTTTTTTGTCATTTCTTCACTTCAAAAATAACAAATGAATAATAAAAATGTGGATTTTTTATTTTTATAACCCACCCGACCTAACCGACGTCAGTTACCATTGATTGGCATCGATCGCGTGCCCTACCTAACCGTCACCGGTTTTCTTATACCGATGTCAGTTATCCATGACTGCCATCGGACACCCTCACCTACACATTGCCCTTACTTTTCCATTTTACCCCACCCTTTACCTTGCTCCTTTACCCCATCCAACCTTTACCCAACCCATTACCTTACCTTTCCTGACCTCGTCACTTCCTACCTCCATTTGTCCTCCTTTGGGGACTTTTTATTTTTTTACATTTGCAGGTATATTTTGCATACTATGTTCTTTTTCAAGATTAAAATTCATTTTGCTCCATGAAAATAGAGGTTTGGATCTGTTATTTGGACTGTGGCACTTCTGTCTTCCCTCTTCAACCTCATTTTCTCCACTTTTTGTCATTAGGGATCTCTCCATCCTTGTTCTTGGTGCTATCATGTCCCTTAGTGTAAGATTTTAATTTTATGCATTTCTCCCTCTCTAGTCCCTTGAGATTGATAAATTAGGAGTAGTTCATTACATTTCCTTCCTTAGGAGTAGCATAGTGTTGGTAGTAAGTAGAGGAATCAACCTTTTCTAGAGGTTTGTCTCAATTTTAGGGGTCCCACACCTTGAGACAATCCCATGTTACCGAGTAACACTGACTGATCATTTATGGTTCATGACATATCAAAGGGGTGTTGTAGTTTGGTGATAATAAATTATATATAATTTTTTGATGTAGATCAATCCCACATGTCATACAAAACTAATCAAATATATTATTTACATACCCCCCCCTTATTTATTTGAATAAATCTAAGGAATTTCCAAAATTATTTCTCATAAGTGCCTTGAAGTCTCAAAACTCAAATAGTTCATACTTCCTCTTAAGGAACAAGATGCATGTGTATCTACAAAATTCATATATGAAGGTGAGTACATATTTTGCCCTGGTGAAAGAATGATTAAAATAATTTCCCCAAAAACATCACTTTGAACCAAATATAATTGTATTTGTTTCACCACAAATGTAGAGATAAAACAGATAAGTGTAAGGTTGAGGAGGAACACATGTGATTATGTAGATGGTGTGCATGCATATAATTTTGACCAAGATGATTTTAATAGCTTCCCTTTTTCTATGAGGAATGACTTGGAATAGATTATAAGACCAAAAAAAAGGATTAAAAAAAACATTTGGTGGATTTTCTGAGAAGAAGCTATATCCATGAAGCGAGGTTCTTCCTAGATGGTTGTCAATCCATTTTTTTTTTTAAATAAATGTTGATAAGAACATGAACTAAATATCCCTACTGTAGTTGTATAGTGTAGGTATCCTACATAAGCAAAATAATTCAAATCTAGTCTAGCAAATGCATGCACGACTAAATCTATGAAGGGTGGTAGGTGGTTGAAGGTCTGCAGGTGTGAAAGAGAATGTAAAGGAGATATGGAGAATATTTGGTTAGGTTCTGGGCTGTTTGGCAAGAGATATGAGCTTACTGGTTTAGAAATATTACAAATCACAGATACTGGTATCGGTTCGGTGACCATTTTTGGTACTGATAATGAACCGATGCTGCTTGGGTGACCAGTGTCAGTAGGGAAAATTTTCTAAGAATATTAAAAATAAGGTTTTGGGGGATCTCTGTGATTGCACATAGAGTTATAAGGGTTTGTTGAGGTTATGGGATTATTAAAATGACTCGGAGATCATAAAATGACATTTGGGGAATATATGGAAGGGTAAACATGAAGATAGTTAAACAGAGGTACTTTGGGGAAGATTTGGGTAAGATAGAATATGGAATGAAATAAATAGCTAATAAAAATTACTAATCTACTAAAAATGAAAAAGAAGAGATAATACTTACTTATGGAAGGAAGGTAGAAATTAGGCGATGATGATAGTTACAGGATAAGGTGGTCCTGAGTGAATGCAAGCAACAACATGAGGACACAGTGCTTCCCTGGGAGTGAACTAGAGCTTTGGATCAATCTCTTGGCGAAATGTGTGGTTTCTCAACATTGTAATGGTTTTTTCTGTCTCAAAATCATTTAAAATATTGAGAGTCAGTAATGCAATATCGCAAGATCTAGAAAACCAAAATTTGAACCCAAACAAAGAGTTAAAAACTCTAATTTAAGGTAACTAATGGTGGTTACGTGATTGACATCAGGAGGGATAACTGGTGGAAATTAAGGAGAATAGGTCATAGTTTCTAAAAATATCCTGATCCTTACTAAATTTTGGTGTGATCTTGATTTTGGTTATGGGTCACATGGTGGTAAATGGAGTAGGAAAGTGGTTAGAGGGATAATATGTTATATATATTAGGGTTTAGAAAGAGTTCCAATTGGTTAGGATAAGTGAGGACTTAGTCTTGAGTAATACATAGGGTTGCAACGGGTCTATGGTGAGGTAGAGAGGTAGGTGGAGAGGTGAGGTAGATAATTAATTTTAATTTTGATAATTAAATTAGTTAGAATGTGTGCAAGGGGTCATGGTTAGGAATAGTGTGGAATTAAATAATCAAAGGTGGTTTAGGAGGGTTGCCACCAAATTTTGGGGTGTCAACATTTTCCCCTATTTGTTGTGTAGGTTGTATTGATAAGCAACACTAAATAAAATAGGAGTGGTTGCCCCATGTATGGGTTGAGGTTAAGCTACCCTAGGTATGAGTGGAGGTGATCCCCCTCAAACTTGGATTTGATGAAGTATTAGGTTGAGTTGGTGATGGGTTTGATAAAATGGTAGGTGATGAAAAATAAGACAGGGTAGGGGCATGAGAAATGGTGATTTTGGGTGAAGGTAATAGGCAAGAGCATTGAAACACACACACACACACACATGTAGAATATGACTGCAACATTCCCATTTCAAGACTTTAGAAACAAGGGAATTTTTTTTACATAACATTCTGTGTTCTAAATAAAGAATTATTTAGAACAAACATTTCATTCCAATCAATCTCAAATAGATAAGCATATTGCAGTTGTAAATGACTCAGTGATCCCACCAATCTATTTATTTCATAACTCGTTCATCTACTCATCTATTTATGTTAACTTTAAGTATTGAATACTTATCATATTCTTGGTTTTTCCTACCCTGAACCGGGTACTGAGTGATCTGTTTAAAGAACATATCTGAATATTTGTTACTAATATTCATCTAATATCATGTTGCTTTAAACTTGGTGACATAGGACAATGCAACTAGTAGCTTGCAATACTTTCGCTAAAGATTTCGAACATACTATGTATGTCACTATTCCTAGACATCATACTCGTGATTTAGGAATATGTGCTCCACCTCACTCCCCTATTATCAAGAATAGTCTTTACTGATTACCATCAGTCCACTTGCCCTAGGTTTAACCCTAGACCTGGTTAGAAACATAATTTATTATAGGAAGACGCTCATAATGACATAGGGTAAATGGGGATACTCAGTTGACCTAAGTCAATCAGATGTGCCAAGGTACCCTAAGCCCTTAGGAGGATACTTCCCATCCTAAATATGCCACTAACTTGACCTAGAGAGAAACTAAGTTCAAGTCCTTATTTGTGTGTAGATACATGTCAACTGCAATGCTATATTGTCGAGAAGACCTAAGTCTTCTTGAAATTATAGTGTTACAGTTGGCATGTGCTAACATCCTACATAAACTACCTCATCAAGATATACATAACCCTAGGAGGTTATTAATAAATTATTAATTTGGATTAATACACTAGTTATAGTAACCATGCTAAACCCTAATCCAACTCTCCTTAAGTTCTTATTCTATACTTGTATCAATTAAGTATTAAAGAACTTCCTTTAACTCATGATTACTTTTAATGTTCACTTACTTAGTATAACAAGAAGTTAACCAAAACATGATAGAAATAACATAAGTTCAAAAATATTGTGATTTCACATTCAGGTAAGTTTAGCAACCACATAGGTTTCAACCAAAGTAGACTTCATACTAAATGAAGTCCTATGAATTACAATCTTATCACCAATCCTTTTTGGTTTGTATTCCTTTAAGAGAGGAAGAGTCTTCCTCTAAATGTTTAAGTGTTAGGATTTTTCATTCACAATATCCATAGTTCATACTGTATGTTCATTACACATCACATTACTATGTTATACTGTTTAGATAATAAAACATCATCTATTACAACTTAACAAGCTACCTCATTATAAGGGAAACTGAACTAGTTTCCATTTATCCATCTTATTGAAGATAACAAGATAATCATAATATAATATGAATAATATCAATAAGATAGAACTTCCATCTCCTTCATAAAAGTACGAGATAAATTACACAACTAATGCAAAAAAAATCACAACTCACAATTCATCATTATAACTTATAAACTTACAAGATTTAGCACCTTAGGCATACTCAATAACAACAACCTTCATTATATAAAGTATACAACTGTTCTTTTCCAATAAAATTAAATAATGAATCAAAATTATTTACAAAGAATCATACTTATATCAGTCAATGCATCATATAAGTTTTTGCATTCTTTTATCACTTACGATGTCCATTTGCAAAAAATTCTAGCACATGTTAGTTCAATGAACTGAGCATGATAAGAACTAAGCATTAAAACAAAGTGCATTCCACTAATTATTTTATTCAAGCAACACTAATTTAATGAGATAATTAATATATCATACAATAAGAATAAGTGATACCAAATAGAAAATAAGTACAACAATAAATCTAGATCCACTTCTAAGAGAAGAGAAAAATATAGTCCACAACATCTGCCTAAAAACTTAAAAGTTCAATTGATCCTATCAATAAATTTTAAACAAACAATAGATCTTGTCATCCCCTTATTTCATAATTCTATCCTAATAAAATACAACATTTATCTTTTCTATAAGACAAGAGAAGTGTTTACAACATGGTTCATTCTAGGATGATTCATGTAAATCTTAAGCAAGAATAAGAAGAACCTTTACATACCATACCCAAACATATAACATCTAAAAAATAGATCAGGTTCATAACATGAATTATCTATTTCCTTTATGGGATAATAATGTTATAAATCCAATATTAGAGATATACCTCAAAACAAAATTTCAAAACAATCCAAGAAGGTATAGAAAATCAAAACAGTCTAACACAATTGTAATTCTAATTCTTCATGTTAGAGGTTATAAATAAAATATCTGAAACCAACATTCACAATCAAATTAGTCCCATAAAGGAGTTAATATCTACTCGAGTTCACCCAAAAAGATAGAGTGCATGAGAAAAAATATACTCCTATCTATCTAAACAAACCAAGGCTTAATCAACAACAGTTGATCCCATAATTATGCATTCGACTTATTAGCAGAACTGAATTAGCTACTATCTTTCTACATCATTTCAACAAATGATTCGAACAAAGTAGACCAACAAGCCATAACGAAATCACCATCTCATAAGAGAATCAAGTGTAGAGAAGTTCAACCAATGAGCTTATCCAAAATACAGAGAAAAGGAAACTATATAAGGAAAGGTCCAATAATCAATCATTTCATTAAACTGAACAAATGAATTTCCAATTTCAAATCAAATCAGAATGGAAAACATACTACAGTCCCAAAAACAGCATTCTATTCTCATAGAGAATATATATATTTTCTCTCTTTAAAAGAAGCCCAAGGAATCATTCATTGTATCCGACAAGAATAGAATCCTAAACCAGTAAACTAATAAGTTCATAATTATCCACAAAACTCAAGAATAAAGACTCATAGATGCTTCACCACTTAATACAAAGAGTAAGTAGTTTGTGATTCAAAATAACTGAACGGAGAAAGGTATCCTTCCCGTATAAAATTCATTATTCAAGTGTAATAACTCAACCTTCAACTGAGACCCAAAAATTATTTTAAAGAATCAGAAGGGAGAGCACGAACCCAAAAATGTTTAAGTCAAAAGATGTCTCAATCCTATCTCCAAAGCAACAAAAAACAAAAATCCAAAACAAACTTCCATAACAACAAAAATTGTGACAGAGGTGACTTAGTTTCAAACAAAACAATCAACCCAGAACGCGGGTTTCCTCAAAATAGAGGGGAAAGAACACCCCCGCCAAAACTCATGCCATTACCATCTCAAGAGAAGACAATACAGTCATAGAACAGAAGTTCCACATTCTTTTTAAACAAGAATTTTCTAGTTCCAAATCTCGAAGAGATTTTTAAACGACTCAAACAAGCTTTCACCTAGTTCCCTGGTGAGTGAGTTTCTCAATAAAGAGTTATAAGCTTAATCATTTAATCATCTAATAAAATAATAACCCAATACAAAAATACTAGAATAGAATCGAACAGGGTTCATTTTAAGATACCTCTTAGAAATCAGAGGTGGAAAATACCTGGTGAATATCCTTGGAACCGGTTTTATGGGAAGGTGAATTTTTTGGGGGTCTGACAAAATTTGTTTTGCCTAATTTTTAAGTAATCAGACAAAAGGCTACAGATGCGTGATAGATATTTGGTGACACATGTCAACAAGGTGGTTGAAACCAGCATCCTTGCTAGTGCATGTCAACAAGGTGGTAGATGCGCATTAACAAACCCCATTGACATGCATCAACAAGGTTGTTGACGCATGTCAATGAGGTTTGTTAATGTGTGTCAACCACCTTGTTAACGCACATCAACAAATCTCTGTCGCACGTTTGTAGCCTCCACCATCTGGTTGCGTAACAAAAAAAATCTCACAGCACCCTCGCTGAAGCGCGTCAACAAGGTGGTTAACGCGCGTCAACAAACCTCATCGACGCGCATCAACAAGGTTATTGACGCGTGTCAATGAGGTTTGTTGACACGCGTCAGAAAATATCTGTCGTGCATCTGCAGCCTTCACCATTTGGTCACGCAACAAAAAAGATCTTTGTGTCACACATCAAGAAACTCTCTGTCACGCGTCTACTTCCTCCGCACTCTTGTCACGTGTCAACAAACTCTCCCTGTCACGCGTCAACAAACTCTTTTTCACACATCTGTAGCCTCCACCCTCCTGTCATGTTTTTACTATACTTGATAATACATATGCCCCCAGGTGGTATGAGTGAGCTAATAGTGTTCTACCTTGAGAATAATATAGGATTATATAGAGGATAGTTTCAAGGGTAGGTGAAGCCGACCCCTAAAAAAAATAAACTACAATTTTTAGGTGAACAGGTCACTGACCCGCGCTAGAAAATTCACCTTTTAATTTTTTTTTAAAATGGAATATTTGCCATATTACGAATATTCACCACTAAAATTATCCCTGGAATCAAATGAATTGACCCAAATACAAGCTCATAACACTCAAGTGTTAAATAGGAGTACAATGATGAATCTAAGCTTCACGCCAAATTTTAGAACTTCACAAGTAAAATATTGTGAGTATAGTGCCAAATACAAACTCCAAGCAACAGTTCAGTGATGAATAATTTTTCCAAACACTATTTCAGAACAACACGAAACCCTAACAAAAGTTTATGTTCAAAAACACAACCCAAAGCAAAATCAAATAGAACTCAAGTTTCCCCTGAGTTCATATCCTTATATTCCCATAAATATCAGTTCAAAGTATAACAAATTCGATAACAATATATAGACTGTAAAAACAGAGATACAGAAACAAGTTTTGCATACAAACTTCACATGCATGCTGTCATAAAACTTTCACAGAGAGAAAATTTCCAAAACAACACTATTTTTACCATGGATTTAAATCCAAACAACACAAAGATTCACTAAACCCAGCAAGAAAATAAACATTCATACATAAAAACATGAATCTCATGAGAGTAGAGTTGTTATAATGAATCATTTATAAGAAAGCAAAGAGTCTTAATAGTTAGAGCCTATCATGCCTGATAGTGCTTCCGCCAAATTGAAGGAGACTTCCATCCGAGCTTCTAACTCTTTTTCTCCTCCATGAAATATCAACAATTAAACATCTTTTCCTCCTATGCCTCATATACTTTCCTTCGATCAAAAATAGACCATAGAAACTAAAAATAGCTTTGAAGTGAAGGTCAAACTACTAGTTCAAAGAACCAGTTAGCTCTATGCAGAGCAAAATCTGCCATGCATGCAAAACCAAATAACCTCCTACAAACCCGCCTTCTAAGTTTCCAAGACATTTTGCACACAAATACTGAGGATCATTAATGACATAAATGCCATTCATTCAAAAATTCCCACTTATCTTTCCTTTCCACTGCCTCCGAAATCTGGCGAATGCCAATTCCATCCAAAAATACAATTCCATCTTTTAGTGGAGCTTCCACGTAAGCCTCCACAAAGTCTACTAGCCCCTACCAAATATGGCAGTACTTCCATCATTTAAACCCTATCAACTCATTTAAATGTCATTGGAACCATCACCCTTGAGACATGTGACCCCTTAGGTTCCCTTTAATAGTTTAGAATGGATCCCAATAGAACTTAGGTTAGTCTAGCAATAACCAACTTAGGTATTAAAAACATTTACTAATAGTATTTCCACCTTAGGTTAGATTCAATTCATAACCCTTTAGTATTAGATATTAGTTAAAATAGCCTAGTATTAATTTAGTAATCCTTCTCTTATCCATTTAACAAAATGCTTAGGTTAGGACGCCAACCCAACAAATTAGAATAAGAGGCTTAGGTTAGAATAAAAATCCAAGTAAGCGTAGCTAGAACATAGGTGTTCTTACCTAACTTAGGATACTGTTAAGATAATCCTTAGGTTTTAGGACTCTGAACTCCTCTTCTGTGAATTGAATTTTGCTTGAGTCCTTAATGTCTTGCCAAGATCAACCACCAAGGACCCGAGCACAAACATACCGTTGAACGAAAACATGTTCAAATAAGACCAAATAATTTGTAACAAACAAAGTTTAGTCTTTACGTCTCTCAAACTATTGAATGTCAATTTAACATTCAGTCTATGAAGAAGATTTGAAACCTTCCTTGGATCAATGAAATTGATCCAAGGATGAATCAGAAGAAGAAATAAGTCTGCAACTCTTAAAGCCAGATTGCAGCTCATCTTTCCAAAGCGAAAATGAATTCTTGATAACCATACAATTTTAGTTTAATGATTTTTAAGAATAGAAAATATTTATCCTTATCAAGCATGATCTTTAACAGTCAAAAGAACACATCTTTATCCATAAACTCACATGTCAACACTTGAAATGAAAAAGAGGAATATATTTGTTGTCGAGGGTGTTACACATAGCTAAACCATCATCATTTTTTTGTGTTTGGAAAAGTGCCTCAAACCAGCAAGCACCTCAATCACCCAAATCATCCCCAAATTATATCAAGCCTTACCTAGATCATGTCTGTGACTTCCAGACCACCTCCCCAGCCTGTGACTTGACTCATAACCTTTGAAATTTTAATATCGAAGCATTTAAGTGGATTAAAGTTGATAAGAAATATGAGATACCTAAATCAAACTACTAGCACTAGATTCGTTTATCTACATGTTCATTTGTTATATATATATATATATATATATATTAATAGATTGAAAACCATCAAGGAAGTGTCGTACTTCCTAGATCTAGCTCATGCTAGGAAATCCACTAACCTTTTGCTATTAACTATGTTTTGTGGTCTTGCTTTGCATTGCAGGTAGTTCCTCCTAGACAAAAGGGAGTTCTTGCAGTCAACTTGGATAAGAAAATTAGAACGCGTGCACAACCTTCAACCAACATCATAACATGTATTCCTCCTTGTCCTATCACCCCTTATATGTTTCATTAATTTGCTAAGAATCTGGTGAAACCTTTACATCTGCACATGGTTATGATGTTATCAGATGGATTATAAACTATATTTCATGCTAGATTATAATTGTTGTTATTTAAAATCATTGAAGGAATTTAATGGGATTAAGGGGTTTGTTTTAAAATTAAAAACTTTTCCCTTAATTTTGGAGTAATTATAACATGGGTGTCATGATAAAACTTAGGTAGAAAGTTTGAAACACACCTTCACCAGTAGACCAGTTGTTCTAATCTTGTATTGGATGCATTTCTTCATTTTCATATCTGGATCTTTTGGTGCCATAGGTGACTAAATATTTGCAAAATCAAACTGTTATCCAAAATTCCCCCCCAGGGTAATTTTGATAACATGCATCAGAATATCCAAATCCCAAGAAAATTGATTGATTCAGAGCAAAAATCAGGCTTGTAGGGTCCCTTCAGGTAATTTTCTAACTCCCTTGGCCGAGGAAAAAAGGAACAAGCTCTGAGAAAGTGTGGAGAAGGTTGCAGAAAGCAAGTAGTTCGGGCCAGGAAAATTTGTGAAAATCGGCTAAGTCCTAGTCCAGCACAAGTTGGATCAAATGGGACAAAAGTACGCAAACCACCCGAACCGCCCGAAATGCCTCCAGGCAGCCCACTAAGCATTTGGGACAAGTGGGACAATAGGGCGCGAACCGGCCGAACCGGCCGAAAAGGGTCAAGTCAGTCCGAAGCAAAGTGGGACAAGCGGGCCAAAAATGCCCGTACCGGCCGAATAGGCCGAAATGAGCACAAAGGGGCCAAAATCAAATGGGACATCCGAGATAAATGGAGGCGAAGTACGTGAAGGAGCCGAGAGCCAATCAGAAGTTGCCACGTGTCCTCACAAGGGAAAAAGTCAAAAAGTCAAAGGGCGAGTTTTCGAGCGCTGATCCGAACCAATGAGAAGCTGCCACGTATCCAAGCGAAAACCCCACACAAAGGGATATGTCGTCGGGTCGTCCAAACTCGACGCACAAAGGAAATCGGGTTTCATAGTCGGGAAAACACGATGGAGAAACATGGCGCAAGAACATGTTGGAAGGGTTGAAAAACCCGACACCTAAGAAATGTGTCGGAGGGGTTGGAAAGCCCGATGCACAAAGAAAATCGGGTTTCATAGTCGGGGAAACAAGTCGGAAAAGCATGGGGCGAAAACATATGTTGAGCCACCTCCCAAACCCGATGCAAATGGAGAGGAGAATCCTGAACCCGACGGGCTGAAGACCTTTCTCATCCAATCAGAGTCTGCCACGTGTCATCCAGGTGGCAATGCGCGGGAAAATATTTTAAAAATCTGTTTTCGCCTATTCCGTGCCCTAAATCCTCAAATCGTCATATCTTTTGATCCAGAGCTCGGATTTGCATGTTCCTTATATCAACGGAAAGCTAGTGAAATCCTCTACATGATTCTGGGGCTAATCTCGAGTTTTGGTGCAGTCTAGAGAGAGAAAATCGAGAAACAGCTCTGACACGTGGTAATGACAGAAGTGACATTTCAGCGACCAGTTTTAATGCAGCAGACAGCCCGCCGTTTTTCCAGGATCCGTCGCTTCTACCATGATGAAATGATTTAAAATATGACCTGGAGGTGGTTGGAGGAGATCTAACTTTCCTCTTTCTTCCTTCTCTCATTCTTCCTATATATTGTAAGGAGTGGCAAAATATAAAAAAGAGTTGTTCATTCTTTCTGCTCGGCCCTCCCTTCTTTTCTTCTCTAGGGTTGAAAATGGAGTTCGAACCTCCTCCCTACTCTGTAATGGCATTTTTTTTACCTTTTACTAATGGAATGATGTTCTATGCAAACTTCTGAAGCAACAAAACGTGTTTTGTGATGCATCTGTCCATCCTTTCTCGTTTTTGCTTGTTTTCTTCTTGCCTCTCTTCATTGCAGGTATTTATGCATGTTTGAACGTTCACTGCAGATCTGGAGCTGTGTTCATGGAGTTTTGGGACACTTTCTATGTGAAATATATCCTTGGGCCTGTGATGCATCTGTCCATCCTTCCCATTGCTCACCTCTCTTTGTCCCATGGCAGTTTTGATAGATGTTCAACATTCTCCTTCTCTGGTGTATCACCGTTTTAGTGTAGGCTTTTGCTGTTTTTCCCTTCTCTCTCTCTCTCTCTCTGTCTCCTTGGCATGGTTAGATTAGGATTAGATTAGCTTGTTTGCACTGGAATGCTTGTGGCAGGTAGTTTAGGAGCAGGAACCAGCCTTCTCTGGAGATTCCTCTCTCGGTTTTACAAGTCCCACGCTTGGAGAGAGGTTTCCATGTTGTGTAATCACACTGGATGCCTGAACATCAACCTAGAAGCCTGATGTGCATGCAGGGGTGCTGTGATTTTGCACTAACAGTTTTGGCATGCCTGGTGGGACCTTAGAGGTCTTTCACTTCATCTTTTGTAGGTTGGTGTGTTGCTATGAAGATTTCAGCCTTTGGAGGCACTTGCAAACACATCTGGCGACTCCATCTGATCAGCAACCCATTTCTCTGAGCTTGCAGACCCGTTTCCATACATTTTCATCCATCTTTCTTTCCATCCCTTTCATTCTTTTCCATTCCATGAAGTTGTGCAATCATGACTTCATTTCCATCATGGATTTCACATCAACAAGAGCAGTATATTCCACCTCCAACACGTTTTACAAATCCTCCAGATCAGCATGCATACTCATATGAATAGCAGTGCCAAAGTCAGTTTGGCTATGGAGCTTTCCAAGAGCAAGGGTGTGCATACAATGAAGACCATCAAATCCAAGATGCTGGTCTGTTGGAGAAAATCCAAAAGATGGAGGAGGGGATGGTGCAGTCCAGGGCTCAGGCACAGATGAGAGCATTTGGAATCGGTTGTGAAGCAACTTGTCCATGGGTGGGACCTTTTCCAAGTCATTACAGCCCTCAGGAGAAGCTTGACTTCATGATTGCAACGCTGCCTTTGCTTGCAAACTGGATTGAAGAAATAGAAGTGTATGAGAGAAGTATTCAGCAACCTTGTCAACAGGTAAACACACCATCTCATGCCTTTTCTTTTCCTCTTTCCCAATCTATTTCAGTTCAGCAGTGTCAAGTTTCAAACTCTCCATCTGCTGTCCCAAATGTTGAATCCATTTCTCCACCTCTCAGTCTTCCACCACACCTCGATTCTTCTTTCCTTTTTCCTTCCAAACAGTCATCCCCTCCACAAGAGCTAACAGAAACAACCCCTCCTCCAAAGAAACAAGAGGTTTCACCTCCTCCACCACCACAAAAATTTGTCAAATCAGTGGAGTTTCAACCTATCCCTCCTTTTGCATTCCCAATTCCATGTGGGAAAGAAGAAATTGTAAAAATCAGTCATCAAGGACAGCAGGAGGAAGAGCCAAACAGAAAAGAAATGACAGACAGCTTGAAGGTTTGGGCTGCCAAATTTGGGATGACAAGGATCCCCTTGATGGTCAAGCCTACAGAAGAAGCTAGGGTTGGAGAACAAATGGTGGTCAGGACTGATTTTGTTGCAGCAGAAGAAGAAGATTTTGCAGCCCCAACTTGTCCTCTAGAGCAGCAGATTGAAGAGTTTGACTTGACAAACTTCATGCTGGAGAAGGAGTTCAATCAAGAGCAAGATTGCCTTCAAACATTGGAGGAAGGAGAAGCTGCTCCAAATCCAAAAGAAGAGGAGCACAATCTAGCTATGGAGGAGAAAAACGTAGATCTAAGGGCTTTGAGCACAAAGCAGGTTACAGAAGAACCTTCAGTTCTTCTTTCCACTTCATCTCTCTCAAGTTCTAGCACTGAAAAGGAGTTTGATCTCTCAAACTCAATATTAGAGAGTGAAGGAAACCATGGTGGTCAAGTTGCAGATCAAGAGGACACCATGGAGGAAGTTGAACACGAGTAGCAAGACAGCAATGAGGTAGTTTACCTGTCAGATTTGGAGGACTGTTTTGATGGAGAAGAGCCGGTTGAGTTTTCACCATTCTCTCTTTCATCATCCACATTCCAAACACAAGAGTCTGCTTTCATGAAGGAGAGCATTCATTTGCAGCAGCCTGCATCTTATAGCAGCCCTTTGGAACCAAAATTGTAAGATCTAAATCTTCCATGTTCTTCATCGGAGGAAGAGAAAGCGCAGAAGGGTCCTACCATTTCTTCCACGTCATCTATTCAAGAGGGTCTACAAGAAGACTCCATTCTTGGAGTTGAAAATCACAGCAATGGGCATATCAAACGGATCAGACCTTGCCCAATCAGGTATTTGGCTTCATTGGAGCCAAAGGAGAAGCCACAACTAGTCATGCTTGCTTCTGAGCATGAGGATGAGCTACAAAGTACCAAGGATCAGCTGCCATACCTCTCCAATCCAAATGCAGAGCAACTAAAAGAGGTATTGGATTTTTCAGTTGATACCTTGATGATTTGGATAGAAGACCAGCTTCTTGTTGATTTTCCATCCATCCAAACAGCCATGATCAGTGCCAAATCAATTGCATGGCTGCCAATTTTGAAGAAAGGAAGCTATTTCTCACAACCAGTTGCAGGGTTTGTTTAGCTTGCCTTTGCTTCCAGTTAGAGTAGAGTAGATAGGTCTGCTTTCAGTAGAAGAAGTGCTTGTGCACACTCTGCATGTTCCATTTGGGGCATGTATGATTTTCAGTTTTTTACATAGTTTTTGGTGTTGCTGGTTTTGCTCTTGCACAGTTCGTTTCAGTGGTTTTTGGTGAGAACAACTCCATGCCCGATGGGTTTCCAAGTGGCTCAGAGGAGAGATTTTCAAAGTTCAGATCAGTTTTCAGGCTATTACTTATGACTCCATGCCCAATGGATTGCTTCAGGCTACTGGTCTTTTCATCTAGCAGGCAGATGCCCCCGTTGAGTCGCCAAATTGTTATCCAAAATTCCCCCAGGGTAATTTTGATAACATGCATCAGAATATCCAAATCCCAAGAAAATTGATTGATTCAGAGCAAAAATCAGGCTTGCAGGGTCCCTTTAGGTAATTTTCTAACTCCCCTGGCCGAGGAAAAAAGGAACAAGCTCTGAGAAATTGCGGAGAAGGTTGCAGAAAGCAAGTAGTTTGGGCCAGGAAAATTTGTGAAAATCGGCTAAGTCCCAGTCCAGCACAAGTTGGATCAAATGGGACAAAAGTACGCGAACCACCCGAACCCCCTGAAAAGCCTCCAGGCAGCCCACTAAGCATTTGGGACAAGTGGGACAATAGGGTGCGAACCGGCCGAACCGGCCGAAAAGGGTCAAGTCAGTCCGAAGCAAAGTGGGACAAGCGGGCCAAAAATGCCTGAACCGGCCGAATCGGCCGAAATGAGCACAAAGGGGCCAAAATCAAATGGGACATCCGGGACAAATGGAGGTGAAGTACACGAAGGAGCCGAGAGCTAATCAAAAGTTGCCATGTGTCCTCACAAGGGAAAAGGTCAAAAAGTCAAAGGGCGAGTTTTTGAGCGTTGATCCGAACCAATGAGAAGCTGCCACGTATCCAAGCGAAAACCCCACACAAAGGGATATGTCGTCGGGTCGTCCAAACCTGATGCACAAAGGAAATCGGGTTTCATAGTCGGGAAAACACAACGGAGAAACATGGCGCAAGAACATGTCGGAAGGGTTGAAAAACCCGACACCTAAGAAATGTGTCGGAGGGGTTGGAAAGCCCGACGCACAAAGAAAATCGGGTTTCATAGTCGGGGAAACAAGTCGGAAAAGCATGGGGCGAAAACATATGTTGAGCCACCTCCCAAACCCGATGCAAATGGAGAGGAGAATCCTGAACCCGATGGGCTGAAGACCTTTCTCATGCAATCAGAGTCTGCCACGTGTCATCTAGGTGGCAATGCGCGGGAAAATATTTTAAAAATCTGTTTTCGCCTGTTCTGTGCCCTAAATCCTCAAATCGTCATATCTTTTGATCCAGAGCTCGGATTTGCATGTTCCTTATATCAACGAAAAGCTAGTGAAATCCTCTACATGATTCTAGGGCTAATCTCAAGTTTTGGTGCAGTCTAGAGAGAGAAAATCGAGAAACAACTCTGACACGTGGTAATGACAGAAGTGACATTTCAGCGACCAGTTTTAATGCAGCAGACAGCCCACCGTTTTTCTAGGATCCGTCGCTTCTACCATGATGAAATGATTTAAAATATGACCTGGAGGTGGTTGGAGGAGATCTGACTTTCCTCTTTCTTCCTTCTCTCATTCTTCCTATATATTGTAAGGAGTGGCAAAATATAAAAAAGAGTTGTTCATTCTTTCTGCTCGGCCCTCCCTTCTTTTCTTCTCTAGGGTTGAAAATGGAGTTCGAACCTCCTCCCTACTCTGTAATGGCATTTTTTTTACCTTTTACTAATGGAATGATGTTCTATGCAAACTTCTGAAGCAACAAAACATGTTTTGTGATGCATCTGTCCATCCTTTCTCGTTTTTGCTTGTTTTCTTCTTGCCTCTCTTCATTGCAGGTATTTATGCATGTTTGAACGTTCACTACAGATCTGGAGCTGTGTTCATGGAGTTTTGGGACACTTTCTATGTGAAATCTATCCTTGGGCCTGTGATGCATCTGTCCATCCTTCCCATTGCTCACCTCTCTTTGTCCCATGGCAGTTTTGATAGATGTTCAACATTCTCCTTCTCTGGTGTATCACCGTTTTAGTGTAGGCTTTTGCTGTTTTTCCCTTCTCTCTCTCTCTCTCTGTCTCCTTGGCATGGTTAGATTAGGATTAGATTAGCTTGCCTGCACTGGAATATCTTATGGCAGGTAGTTTAGGAGCAGGCACCAGCCTTCTTTGGAGATTCCTCTCTCGGTTTTACAAGTCCCACGCTTGGAGAGAGGTTTCCATGTTGTGTAATCACATTGGATGCCTGAACATCAACCTAGAAGCCTGATGTGCATCCAGGGGTGCTGTGATTTTGCACTAACACAAAAAATTATGTAAAAAAAATATGGAAAAAGCTAATATTTAATTCAAATTATGTTTATAATTGATTCATTACTACAAATTGGAATGTCATAGATTTATAATAAAGGGCATGATTCTTGTTTTTATTTGACAAGGAGTAAGAGAAATCATGTGCTTGAAAGTTTTTGTTGATTGAGGAGTTGATTCCTATAGTGCCCACTTCACTTTGACACCTTTTGATGGTTATGTTGATACTGTTGATTACATTATAGACATTATTATGTTTTGATTTAGTATGTTGTTAGACATTGATCATGGATTATTGTTGATCTTGATTTTATTATGATGCCTAATGATTATTAGAGACATCTTATATGTGGATGATGATATACTATTTGACATGGATGTTTTATGGATGTTTTTCTGACATGTGATTTGGATATTATGAGTTGATCTATAAAATGGGCATTATTTGATGATGATATAATTGTTGGTTTAAAATGCAACTGATGTATTTGTTACTTCGATGTTGCTGTGATTCACTTACTTAGATGATTTTGTGATTTTAATTATATCAAATTGGGTGTTCTGATATTGCCATGAGGCAGAAGGAGGTATTTGTATTTTGCAAGTTAAAATACATCACAACAAACATTGGGGGATCAGAGACCATGGTAACTTGTTTTATTGTGTTGAGTGTTGTTTTGTTATGGATTCCCATGGGGGGGATTTCTTTTATATTTGACCATGAGTTTGTGTATTTTAATTAATGTGTTCCTTTTATTATTTTTGTATGTATTTTATTAGTGATGTGTTCCTTTCTTTTAATTAATTAAATTGTGATAGATTAATGTGAATAATCATATAGTTAAAATTTAAATAAATTAAATTAGGATATGGGAAAATAATAATGGGATTTGTTGGCTCTTTGAATTAATTTTGTAAGGGATGTGTAAGTTGTCTAAGTTAGTTTTGGAGTATGAAATACTCCACCTCCATGAAAATTTTGAAATTGTCCTTAGAAGCTATTTTTTGTGTATTTTGGGACAAGCAAAACTTGTCCTATACCTCTAAATTTAATTTTCCAACCATACCTATTGCTGGAAGGATGATTTTAGACTTTTATAATGAATTTTATTCATCATGTTGCTTATTTTGGAATGCACTCTATTACATTTTATTTTATTTTCTGTCACTTGAGGTGTGGGCTCTTTGGAGTGTGCAAGTAACTTGTCATTTTTCACCCACCTCTTTATTGTGCTTGGGAGAATGAAATCTTGTCTTTTGTGTTTTAATTTGAGGGTGTTTGATGTGGCATCCTACATGGATCCACATCATCCTCTTCTTTCTCTCTTCTATTCAATTCAAACTCTCTTCTTGCTTTGGAGTGGTTGAATTATTTTGTAACTTGTTGGGGGTGCATTTTTCTTGTGGGAGCTCTTGTTTTGGGAGGAATTTTTGAAAAAAGATTTGCATGCTTGGGAGTTGCTATTTTGCATTGTGTTTTCTTGGAATTTGAAGCTTGCTATTGGGATCAAAAGTCACAATGGAGAGTTAGGAATTTAACTCTCATTCTTTTGATGTTATTTCCTTGTTGTGTTTTGTGAATGGTGCATGCTTTGTTTTGTTTTTTGGCTGGTTGGGTAGACTACCTTAGGGAAGGTGTATGAGAAGGATATGGGGAATCCATGTGGGGGGGGCATAAGGAATGCCATTGGCATCAGATTTTTGTGGAGGGAGATTGGGTTTGGAATCCACCATGGAAAAGAAATAGCTTGCATTTCTTACTTTCGGATGGGCATAAGGAAATATATGGGGCGGCATAAGGAGAAACTTGTGGGGGGCATAAGGATGTGTGTGGGATGAATTATTTTTTCTAGTTGTATTGGTGGATGCCCAATTTCTAATTGGGAGGCATAAGTAGCATCCCTTATAGACCTTTCTCCTTTGGCTTGCATGATCAATCCTGATTTTTGATTGGTATGTTTTGAATTGCAGTTGTAAACTACTGTTTTGTATTGATCTATGTTTTATATTTAAATGTGCATGTTTGAAACAATGTTGTGTGTTGTGGAAGCCAGTTATTGCCATGGGTTGAATTGCACCTTTTATTATATCTTGGTTGGGGCTCGAGGGCCAATGATGAAGGAAGGATTCTCCTTTTATTGGATGTCTTTGTTGGGTGGAGAGTGTTGCCTTTCCGCCCTCTTTTGTTGTGATCTACTTGGAGAAAAATAAAATGAGCATGTTGCTGTCCTGGAGCAAAGGAAAAAAATGCAGTTTGACAGTCCCTTGTGAAAACATATTTAATTGTAATCCTTTCCCACTTGTTGTGGATGAAATTGTAATCTGTATTTTGCATAGAAAGATGTATGTAATTGATTATGAAAGAGGATATTCAAATATTAAAAGACATTTACATTCTGATTTTGTTTATTGGAAAGAAATGAAACTTCTGTTAATTACATTCAAGGAATGAAAGAATGTAAAGATGTTTCTTTTTTTGAAGTCAATAAATAATTGCAATTTCATATCTCTTTTACATTGTTGTGATTGAGTTGGAATATCAAACTGTGAATGGAATCTTTGTTTAATTGCAAAGGAAAGAAAATTACATATGTGGGATTTAGATTGCTTGTCTTTTTTTGATAAATATATGAAATTGAAAATCAGACCTTACCATCTAGTTTTTAAATGAATTTATTACATACAAATAAATGTATTGGACCAAATTAGAAATAATATATTACACTTAAATTATAAATTGCGAAATATAGAATTTTTCCTTGAAGTGAATCTTTGCTGCAAATTTTAAAACTGGTAAATCTAAATAAAATGCACATTTTGGAACAAAACTTAACAATAAAATTGGAAACCTTAAAACTCAACATGGTATATTAGCAATGAACTCAATTGACAAAGAATATTTAAGAGAATAACTTGAACCATTACAAAATTGAGCTCAATCTCTCCCTCAACCGTTTTCTGTCATTTGTTGGACAAGATTCAAATTTGAATAAATTGAACAAATCAAATTTCCTAAAACACTTAAAAATCTCCCTAGATCAATTCTCCATGCCTGTTTGGCATGTTGAGTGAAGGAGAAGATCCAATTTAATCAAATTGAAAATTTGGAAATTGTCAGTTTGCTAATTAGAAGCCTGCAGATCCTTTTTACAAAATTCACCCCTTAAACTTTAGCAAAATGTAAAATTTATGTTTTTTATGAAAATACAACTTTGAGAGATTTCCAAAAAGTCATCGTTTTCTAAAAACTAATCTCTCTATCTCAAGTTACGGCACTTTGAAGTTTTTGAGCCTTGTCAGGAAAATTTGGGAAAATTTTCCCTAGCGGGCTTGCAACCCAAAAATTTCCATTCGAATTTCCTTCGAAATTTTTTTGAAAAATTTTGGTCCAGGAAAATTATCATCTTTTCCTCCATCATTCCTTAGCCAATCAAAGGATACCACGTGTCCTCACGGGGCAGTGGCAGAGGTGCAACATCTTTTTGGCTTTGAATTTTTTTGAAAATTTTGGAAAAAAATTCCTTTTAGCCCCACCGGCCCGTGGCCAATCACAAGCTACCACATGGAAGCTTTGGGTGCTTGCAGAGGGGCGCGGACCTTTTGTTATTTTAAATTTTTTCCTTTGGAAATTTTTGTAAAATTTCCCCATAGCCCCACATCCCCATCCTTGGCTTGGGAAGATTCTTCTCATGGGTACACAGACCTATGTGACCATCTTTCTCCTTTTGCCCTACCTTCAGTGAGATTTCCCAAAAGCCTTGTTGCTCCACCCTTCCTTATCTTCTTCCCTGTTTAGGCCATTGGGTGACACATGTCCACCAAGGACCCACAGAGGCGTGAGATAAAATTGTAATTTGTGCCATGCACGGGGGGAAATTTATAAAGCCACCCCGCAACCTACCAATCTGCCAAAAGGGTTTTCATCTCCTCTTGGCACGTGTCCCGTAGGGGAAAATTTGATCCCTAAAGTCCGTTTGCTCATACCTTGAGTTCCTAAAGGAGTTAGGAGGAATTCTTTATATCACTAGAAAGGTGAGAAAATTTTCTATCCAATGGAAATGATTTAGGGAAATTTTGAAAATATTAAGTGTGTGAAAAATAAAGTTGAAACTATGAGCCTACTAGAGTGTGGGTATGGGGGTAAATTACTCCCTGAACCTAACTAAAAATTCTAACCCTAAAATTTGAACCATGTGACCTTAATAATTTTTAATAAATGAAAAGTATGATCTAGTAATTTTAGAATTGTTATGGAACCTATTAGGTTCAACTGTTGTCTTGCAACTTGGTTGTGGACACTTCTAATAAAAAAAATATTCCATAATTTTCTAACTAACCCTAGGTTGTTTCTTGGGTCTCAAGTGGGTTGTTTTAACTTGGCATCACAATTCCTCTCTCTCCCCAATAGTATCCCAAATCCCTGAACTTGGTAAAGTTCCTTTTAGAGATGCTTCTCTTCCCAGGGTAACTTCTATATCCATGTTTTGTTAATATTGAATAAAATATTAATAGTTAATGTAAGTTACACTAAAATAAGAAAATGATAGTAGTTTGTATCAATGAGTTGAGAAATAGTAACATTTCAACTAACCTCAATTTCTTCGAGGGGCAAAGACAAAGAAATAAGTTTTATGTGGATTTTGGTGGGAACTGTAGTGTTGTAAAAACCGTGTAAAGATTCATTATATAAATAAAGTATATAATTTGAGAAAGTAAGGACAACAATGTCGTTCACAAGAGTATTATTTAGGCCACCACTTATCTTTGAGAAAAAGTAGGTGTAAAAACTATATTTTTGACTGCCATGGGTATAAATGATGTGAATCAAAGTCCAGTTTGGAATATTTGTAAATATTCCCTGTAAAACACTATGGGAAAGGAAAAATTCCAGTAGCACATGTAGAAATGAGATTATTTTGGAACCTCTATATCGACTCATCACATCCTGAGGTTGAAGAAGGTCACAAGGGTTTGTGAAGTCCTCATTTTTAATTCCTCTCTTACAATGATTTGGGGAAGCTAAAATTCAAAACAAAAATTTAAAAATTATTTAATCACAACTAAAAAAGCAAATAAGATGATTTTGTAAACATATTTTTAAAAAACTTACCAGTAGATGGATTGATTGACATGTGTTAATATGACTCCATATACTTTACATATTCATATGTTAATAATGCTTTGGTAGCGATAATATCCACATATTTATGGGGGAATTACAATTAAATGGTGGATGTCTTTCGAGGATGTGCCAAATGAGAGAGTGTGAGCTGAGAATTGAACATTAAAAAACTATTTGAACTATTATAATTGGAGAGAAATTATTTTAGTTTTTAGTGTCTATTTCAAAATGTGACATATAGACAAGCACATTAAAACTACTTATTTCAACCCATTGTGAAAAAGAATAACGATCCAATAAAATACTTATTAACTATAGAAAGACCAAGTTTCTATAGGTGAATTATCGAAATTTTGTGATAGGGGTTTTATTTTTCCTTTGTTGAGAAATTTCGGTAAAGATAAAAAAAATGTAAAATATACTATGTAAATAAAAAATTATGTGGATTTCAGGAAACTGTAGGGGATCTTGTTTTCTGGATGTTGGTGGGAGGTTTTAGAATTAGCAAAAAAATAAGCTTGATTTCTCTATTTATAGAGGGAAAAAACCCTTGCCATGTGGTGGGACCCATGTCATGACTGATAGGATATTCAATGATACCAATTGGTATCATGCAATATGCTAAACATGTTGCATACTACCAATCGGTAGTATGTGCCAGTGACCGGTAACATAAAAATTCTACTGACCGACAACATGTTTATACTACCAGTCTGTAGCACCTGCTACCAATCCATAACACATGTTACTAGTTAATAGTAATAAAATAATGCTACTAACTAATAGTTACTACCGAGCGGTTGTGAAGAATATGATTTTTGCCAACTATGTGCAATATTTTCCCCTTAGATTTTTGCTAATTTCGAATGTCATTTTCATATATTATCCGAACAATATATACTGTAAGAAATGCACGAGGAATGTTTCCTCTTAAAAATAATTAAATTCATCATGGAAATTTTTACAACTCCTATGAAGGGAATGAAAAAATAGTTATTTATTTAGCCACCATTTAAAATATTAAAGCACAATTAGATGGATGTAATTTTGAACTATTTAAAGATGAATTTCTATATTTTATCATACAGATAACCATTCATGAAAAATTTGGAAACTATATCTCGATTTTAAAATCTAAATATCAAAACAAGATTGATTTACCTTATTTGTATAGCCTATTGTCTCTCATAAATGAGGAAGAACAATTCATAGAACTTTACAATCCATTGAAATAATTTACATTCAAGAAATTTTTAATCCAAGTATATATTTTATATATGTATATAATTTTGGAAATTATCTATTTGTCACAGCAATAATAGGCTTGTAAAATCTTTTAAAATCCTAAACAAATTTTGAAATCACCAAAATGATTTATATCACATTGAAACATATGTAACTTTCTGGTGTTATGTGGATTTTTTTTTTCCATATCAATTTTGGTCTTTCATGGATTTTTGTGTGTTGATTTCACATTTCTTTTGATATTTGGTCTTCCTCTGTTTTACCTTGTTCCAAAAATTTCTTCACTTTGGTTGTTGTGACGAAATCCTTTCTTCTGTAATTTTTAACCTTTGCTACATAGAACTCCTTTGTTATGTGGACTTGCCTTTGTACCATGGAAGTTTTCTTTGTATCATAGACTTGTCTTTATATCATAGAATTTCCTTCGTTCTCGTAGTGTTTTCAAACCTGCATAGAAACTACACCTTGTGAACTAGTGGAAGTGCATTTTCCTTTATTATGTGGGTTAGGAAAACCTATGGAAGAATAATACTTTATTCCATGACTTCCAAACTTGGAAATTCTCTAACTCTTTGTCCTTATCCTCGTGGTGTCTGTGAAAGCCATTTTTCTTGTTTTAATGGAATGATATCCTTATAATACATACTTTTTTTTGATGATCTCACCAACGTTACAAAAAAATTCTTTTTCTAAATTTACGTAAAACTGTTTTCTCACATCTCACGGAACACTATGTTATCAAATTAGTAAAACATTGTTTTCTTCAATTACTGAAGAATAATTTTCTCTTTAATTTTGTGGAACACAGTGTTTTCTATATTGCTTAATTCTATTTCAATATTTTGAGTTTAGTTAAGTTTAAGTTTTTTTCAAAAATAAAATAAACATTATTTTTTTTAAAAGAGTGACATAAAGTATTGTTTTCAAGCATTTAAGTTTTTTAGTTAATTTATCATGTTTCCTATCATCATAGTTGTTTGTATTTATTAGTAGAAAACAGATGGAACAAATGATTTTTTAATGGATGAATTGCAACTATAGAATGGAACTAACTATTACATTTTTTTAGTTAGGTTAAAATCCATCTTCATGGCAAGAAACCTATTGGATCTCATCACCAGTGTGGAGAAATGACCCACTGGAAGACAAGAAAATCTTGAAAACCTAAGTACCTTCTCCCAAATATCCTAGTAAGCCATGTTGATCCTATTACAAAGTATATAAGATGTTTTCTTATGGCATATATGACACATGGACTCTCCTGCTAACGCTTGGAAAAAAATTGCAAACAATGCACAAGGGTAGGCCAGACTCTAAAAAATAATTCAACTCATCATGGAAATGTTTATAACTCCCATGAAGGGGAATGAAAAACATAATTAATTATTTAGCTAAAACTAAACATATTAAATCACATTTATATGGATGCAATTGTGAACTACTTTCATCTAAATTGTTATATTTTATTATTCAAATAAAATTTCATGAAAAATTCAAAAACTATATCTCAATTTTAAACTCTAAATATCAAAACAAAATTGATTTACCTAATATTGATACCCTATTGTCTCTACTAATTCAAGAAGAATGATTCATGGAAAACTTTAATTCAACAAAGAATACCTTTCAGGCATTTTTCTCACAGAATCATAAATCATTCGAAAATCAAATGAATAACAATCCAAACCAAAAATTTAGGATCAAATCGAAATATAAAACTAATCCTATCCAGAATAGTTAAGAATTTCAAAGTAAATTTCAATGAAACTTGCAATAAATGTGGAAAATTTGTTCATAATGGGATTGACTATTATTAAAAAATAAATTTTATTAAAATGCTAAAAATAAGAAGTTTAACAATAAAAATAAGAATCAAAACTAGAATCAAACTCAAAACTAAAAAAATAACGCTGAGAAAACTATTGTCATGTATACTACACTCTCGAATGTCAAACAAAAACAAATGGATCCTAGACAATGGTGCCTCCAAGCATATGAACTACATTCACAAAAATTCTCATATATATTATACAATGTCAGGAAAATATATATCCAAGCGATAATTGTATCATTCAATCTAAAAGGTGTGGTAATGTTAAATATAAATATGGAGCAATTAAACAATGTTTTATTCAATCGTAAGTTAAAAAAAGAACCTTTTATCTTGCTCACAATTAACTAAAGAAAATAGTAAAATTGTGTTATTGTAAAATAAGTGGTATGTGAAAAAATGGAGTTGGTAATTTTATTGCTTCTTGGAATACAAAAAAAATGGTTTATACATATTTGATGGATTTGTTTATGAAATCTATTTTTCTTCTAATTATAAGAATGATCTTCAAATTTGAAATGAAAGACTAAGACATGTGAGTTTTAGAAGTATGTGTGAAATTTCTTGTCTAAACCTTGTGATAGGTCTCCCTAAGATGAAATCAGACCATGAACTTCTAAAATTTTCTTACGTGGTAGGCAACATGTTGAACCATTTCAAAAATATCTTGAGTATAATTCGTCTCACTTGCTAGAGTTAATTCATAGTGATGTAAGATGTCCAATTGAAGTACCCTCTCTCAGTGGATCCTTATCTACTGTAAGATTTATTGATGATTTCTCTAGAATGACCTGCTCATGCTAAATTAATAAAAAATATGATGTATTCTCCAAATTTCAAGAGTTTAAGGCTTTAGTTGAAAACATTATTAATCTAAAAATTAAAAGAATTGGAACTCATAAGAGAGGTGATTATGTGATTTAAATTTTTGATGAGTTATGTATATTGTGTATAATTCAACGTGAATTGAAAAATACCCATTTCCCACAAAAAATAACATCATAGAAAGAAAAACAGAACCATAATAGAAATGGCTAGGATAATGATTAATGCATCAAACGTGCCTACATGTTTATGAGAAAAATCCATGAAAACTACTTTCCACACTCTAAGTAGGATTCTTACTAAAGAATTATACCAAAATAAACATCATGGAGTATGGAAAGAATAAAAACATGATATCTCTCAATTGAAGATATTTAGTAGTCCTTCCCTCTTTATTCTGAAAATTAAATGTAAGAAATTTGAACTTACATCCTAATCATATATCTTTGTTGGAAATGGAGGTCGCACAAAAGGATTAAGAGTATAGATCCATTCAAACTTGGGATTGTAGAAAATATGAATGTACATGTTATAAAGAAACCATTTTGTGAAACTTCATATGAATCCTCCTCTGTTTCTCTTTAGGAAGAAAATCCTAGAGTTTGATAAATCCGTATTTAGATAATATGGAAAAAAAGTCCAAGATGATGATTATCCTACTCTAGATATGATGGATATGGTTCAAATAGTTAATTTATCATCTAAGATCATGGCTTGCAACTACTACCTAAATCAGTGGTGAAGAACTCCCGCTAACTAATACTGATAGTTAAGTTAACTCCTTAAGACTAGTAAGCTAACTCCTCATAACTGAGAAGCTAACTCAACACAACTAGTAAGCTAACTCCACACAACTAGTACACCTAAGCAAGCTAACCCAACAAGTGTAGGGCTAACACAAGGTAAGAATTATCATAATAAATTAACATCATAACCTAGCCAATTAGATTATATTTGTTTATTGTACTTGAATGAGATACCTAAATCATATCAACTACAGTAGGACATTATTGGTTTCATATTACTTCTTGCATTAAGTTGTTTAGACAGTGGATTGACAACCATCTTGGAAGTAGCACACTTCCCAGATCTAGCATACGCTAGGTAGTACACTGACATATATTGAATACCACACCAAAAATAACAACAATCAGGCTATTTTTGGCCAACCTAGATATTCCCTCCTTAACCGATGTCGGTTATACCTCAAATGACGTTGGTCCCCCTAACTGTCATCAGTTAGGTTAAATACATTTCCAAAAGCCTTTGCTGAGGTTGGTCATTTGATTCAGGATCTCTTATGAATAGATTACTTGGAGCAATTATATTTTCTAAAACACTTAGGTAAAGGAAAACACACGGGAGCCCCACCAACAACCATTGAACATCCATCATCTTCTTTACGGTCACAAATTCACACAGAGAAGCATGGAGGTTAAAAACTACCACGACACAAACGCAACTTCTCTTCTCTCCGGATCTCCACCATCGCCATCCTCATGGCATGCATTCTCCAGATCCATTCTTTAGTAAGTACCTAATATCTCTTCATTTATCTATGTTTACTTTTAGTAAGATTTATTATTCATATCAATAATTTATTCTTCTATACATTCATACACCTCCCTTTCTCCCACCAACTTAACACTCTACCCATACCTGGACCTTCCACCTATCTTCCCCCTATCCTAATCATCTTTGAACCTTTTAGACCATTCCACAACCTCACCCCCACCATTTCTAGCCTTTGTGCAATCACAAAGAATCCGAAGACCATTTCTAAGAGATTTTTATTAACTTCCCCTACCAACGTCGGTAAGCCAACTGACATCGGTTCATCCTGTAAACCCAGAATCGGTTAGACAATCACCATCAGTTATTGTTTCTGATAACATACCTCAGACAAGAAATATCATACCCATTTCCTAACAACCCAGAATCACTCCTAATCTTTACCACATCTTACATAGATCCTCTACTTGACTTATAATCCAATATTAACCCATCATCTGACATGTTTTGACCTCAATCACCTTTTATCTGACCTTTCTTATTTATTTTGTATGAGATACCTAAATCGTTTCAATTCCAATAAGAATGTTATTTCATGTTTATTTTGGATAACATTAATACTGTTATTTAAAAATTGGATTGAAAGTTTGTTCAGGAAGCATCACGCTTCCCAGATCAATATTTTTCTAGAAATTCCACTTGTTGATTTATTTAACTCTATCTGTTGGTGTTTTTTATTTATTATTATAGGTAAGTTCCTCCTAGCCAAAAGGGAGTATTTGTAATCAACATTGGAGCAAGAAATTAGAACGAGCACATAACCTTCAACTGACATCACAAACAAGTATTCCTCCTTGGCCTATTACCCTCTATCTGTTTCATTAATTTATCAAGAATATGGTGAAACAACTTCAATAGATGCATAATGAGGTGGGTGTTTGGGTTATGAATTGAAGTCCCCATGACGAAATATTTCCCAGTTCTCATGCAGTAGTAGTAGGATTCTTCCGTTATTCCATTCTTTATTCAATCATAGATTCTTTTATTTTCCCTGTTCTTTATTCTTTGGTGGAAGAGAAACGTGTTTTTGAGGATGGAGAACATGTGTAATGTGGGGGTAATGGTGGGACTTGAAATTTACTAAGTCCTAAGGAAGAGGTCAGGGCACACGGGAGGTAGTCAAGAAGGAAGACACTCAGGAAAAAAGCGTTTGCAAGGGAAAGGCGCGGGAGAGAAGATATTGGTGCATGTGGGAGTAGGGAGGTTTGGGGACTTAGCCATATTTTGAAGAAGTTGTCACAGAACAAACACATGAAAATCCCGAGTAAGTGTGTTGAATGGATAAGGTACTAGCCTGAAGCCTTGTAGGTCAAGACAAGAATATTCCACGTAAGGAATATTCCCAGGATGATCATTACAGGTAGTGGAGGCATTTGTAAGTTGGAATAGGCATTACACCATGGAGGACCACAGTTCCACTTGGCATGTGATCTTTACATGAAGGAAACCAAGATGGTGCATCTAGATCCTATTTAAAAGGAGTGCTTTGGTCCAAAATAGAGGAGATGAGAATGATAACGAAGTGTTGGGGACATGAAGGGTTAAAGAGGGTTTTTAACTGGTAATAAGGTGTTGCACAAATACTTGCAAGGATGTTACTGAGCATATATGCATGGGTTCGGGTTTGAAAAATATTTGTAATGGGTATAATAGCTAAGAAATCTCTCTCTGCAGAGTATTTATATAGGGTTCAAGATAATATTCCTGGATGTATTCGATCTGTATGAACCTTATGATGTAATGATGCCACTATAAATGTTTATAAATCAATATATGTGTGAGATTCTGGTTATTCATGTTCTTAAGTGAAAACCATTGTGTTCTTCATATTATTCTAAGTCAAATCTAGTTTCATTATGCTTATTTACAATGTTCATTCCCATTTATGATGCATCTGTGTACGAATTTGTTATATGTATCTTATGTTTTTGAGTGAATGTATATATTTCCATTCTTGCTACTCATTCCCCATCAATGATGGAACATTTTTGCAAGGCTCGCAAAAAGGAGGGGCTCGACGACCTGCGTGCCTTGGGTGAGTGCCCATCATATGTTGGGTGATAGGTTGGAGCACTAGGGGTAGAAAGAAGAGTATATGAATAAATGACTACAATTATTCTCCTTCTTTTCTATCATATGTTTCTTGGCTAGCTTACACTGGAGGCACACTTTTTCCTTCTTATTACTTCATTGGTTTGAGTTCATCATCATGTTGAACCTTTCTACATTGGCCTTGATCTGACATATCTTCTTCTTGTATATATACGTAATATTTTCCCGTGTACATTCTCACCTTGCACTAGGGGCATCTCTTCATCTTCATTTTCCTTGTACATAGCTTTGGAAAACTTTCAAAACAATCCTAAAAATTCTTAAACAATCAAAAATCCAAAAAATTGATAAAACATTCAAAAATCCTAAAAATCGGTAAAACATCAAATAATCCAAAACATTGGTAAAACATTCAAAAATCCAAAAACATTGGTAAAACATCAAAATCCAAAAAAAAACATAAAAATAAAAAATATTATAAAAAAATTGTAATAAGTATGGACGCAGTTGAAACCTGTATCAAATACATCATACCCAAACATCAAAAATTGTCCTACAAAAACATCTTTCTTTGGTCCTCAATTGTTTCGGAAAATAACTCATGGGTCATTTGGATCTACCTCCATTAACAAAGATGCTTTTCTTACTATGTCTATTATCCAATATTCATCCCTCAAGGTAATTTTGATAACATGCATCAAATTCTTTAGTCCCAAGCAAATAGATTGATTTAAGGCCTGAAATCATGTTTTTGGGGCCCCCCTTGGCTTCCTTCTAAACTCTCCTATCCAAGAAGAAAACCCAACGAGTTAGAAAAGGTGAAAAAATTGCAAAAAACAAAGCTCGGGGCCGAAAAAATGAAGAAAATTGGCTAAGTCCTAGTCCGCACAGCAGTTGGGACAGTTGGGACGTCGGGGCGCGAATCAGCCGAAAAGCCACCAGGCGGTCCGCACAACAATTGGGGACGTCAAGACGTGAAAAGGTGAACCGGCTGAAAGAGGGAAAAAATTACCTAAGTTTTGTTTCGCATAGTCTGGGGACAGTTGGGCCAAAAGTACGCGTGGGGACGCAGATTGGCCGGATTGGCGCAAGTCGGTCCATTTTGGGCGGTTCGGAGATATTTATCCCACACAGTCTAGGATAGTTGGGCCAAAAGTACGCGGGAGGATGCGAACTAGCCGATTCAGCCAAAGCAGAGGATTTTTGTCTGGGACATCTGGGCCAAAAGGACGCGAGGGACGCGAAAAGCCGAAAGAGCCGCAAATGAATGAAATCTCGCCATGTGTCTTCACCTCAAGCAGGAACAAGGAAGCCCGAATTGGCCGAAGGAAGAGATTTTTTTCTGGGATAGTTGGGACAAAGGGTATGCGCGGGACGTGAGGGATGCGGAAAGCCGAAGTGGCCGAAGGCAAAGAAGAAAAGTCAACGTTTGACCCGTGAAACTTCAAAAGGCCATAACTTTTGACTCCGACCTCCGATTTTCATAAAATTGGACTTTATGGAATGAGCACGACATTCTCTATGCCTCAAAGACCGTATTTATTATTTTCAATGAGGGTAGATATATTTAATTAAGGGTAACATGTTCGGCTCCAGTCAGTTAATGTTCATTCCCGTCAAATGACAGACAACGCCTGCCAGACCCAAAATAGCTGCCCGCACTCAGAAGGCCATAAATTTTGCATTTCTCAACAAAATCACACAAAATTGGTACCATTGGAATTGTGGCTCTGAGCCTGATGCAAAAAAATCAAGAAATTTTAGATTTGATGAGAAATTGGTTGAGATTTTTTAGAAAACGTAGCTGGGTTCATAACAGTGTTTTATTTTGGTGGTTGGGAGTGCAATTAAGAGGCATGGTCATCATTCTTTCTCATGCTACAGCACCTGGGACAGTGTGGGGAGCCTTTTACAAGTAATATATAATCATTTCAATCCATTTAATACCTCTTACAGGTGGTTGAAGGACAGATTTCAGGATTTCCATTTTCCCTTCTCTTTCCCTTCTCATTTTTCTATAAATTGGAGTGTTGGGCTCATTGTAATGAGGAGGTAGTTTTTGTAGCAAAGCTTTGTCAAAATTGCTTTGTGAAGCCAATGTGTTGCAGGCCCTTGTAGTGGACTCCTTGCATGGTGATCCAGGCCCTTATCTTGTAATAGATTGAACTGTGCATATCATGAAGCAATAAAATATCAGTTTGTGGATGTATCTTCCCCTGCTGTGTTTTCTTGCATTCTTCTTGCCCCTTTAATCTTTCTACAAGAATATTGTGTCTATATTATATTCTTGTAGGGATCCATTATCATTATGTGTGCTTGGAATATTGTTGTGAATGCATTTTGCTAGATTATGGAGAACTGTCATCACCTCTTCTAGTGTGTACTTTGCTTTTGTATTTCACGCATCTGGAGACTACTCTCACACCCTCCTTTTTTTGGTGTATCACTGCTTTAGTGTAGGCTTTCATTGTATGCATTCCCTCTCCTTGGTCCCTTGGAAATTTAGATTAGAATAGTTAGTTTCCCCTGCATTAGAGTAGATTGTGGTAGCTAGTTTAGGAATAGGAACCAGCCTTCTCTGGAGATTCCTTTCTCATTCTTACAAGTCCCACACTTGGAGAAAGGATTCCATGTTGTGAAATCACACTGGATGCTAGTATGATCAAACTAGAAATCTAATCAACATCCAGGGGGTGTTTTGATTCTGCGCTAATAGTTCTGGCACACCCGATGGGACACTAGAGGTCTCATTTTTATTGCAGCAAAGTTGATGTGCATTTGCTGCAATTTTTCTTGCTTGAAAAAGAGCTATTATTTGCATATCTGGTGATTCCAAGGGGAAGAATCAACCTAGTTTCAGCAGTGCAGGCCTAAAAACTCATGAGAAGAGTCACCACAAGGTTAAGAGTTGGAGAAGAGGAAGTGTTGTTTGAATATCTGTAGTTATCTCCAAGAAGAAGGAAAAGAGGAAGAAGGATTCAAAGGTCTCCATCTCCACCAAACAGAACTCTCTCAACTCCTCCACCTGGTAGGCCTTTCATTCAATCAACAAGGGTTTTTAAGACCGATTAGAATGACAAAAAACAACCCCTATGTCAACTTCACAGGCAGCAACCCACTTGCCCTCAATGCATAACATCCAATTCTTATTGCAGCCTTAAAGAACATTCCATGCTTCACTGGAGAAAATCAGACTACTCCAGGTGATCATGTTAAAGATATTGCTAACCTTTGTGCAACCTCATGAAATCAATGAGAAGCAAGTGGCTGTCAAGTTACTGGCATCTTCATTCAAGGGTAAAGCATTGCAATGGTTTAGGAGCCTTGGAGCTGGTTCTATCACAAATTGGAATCAGCTGTGTATAGCACTTCATGAGCAATTTGGAGAAAAAGGAGACAACTTGTCTCTTTTGGAGCAGCTGACAACCATCAAGAGAGCTCTCAACGAATAGCTGACTGATTTTCAACTTCAGATTTCAAAAGACTTGGGAGAGAATTCCAGTAGCAGTCAGGCCAACAACAGAAGGTGATTTTCTCTACTATCCCAAAGCTCTAAATTCTGATATTTCTATGTTGATTCAGTCCATGGGAGGCATAACTATCCCTATGGCTTATAGCATTGTCATTAGGGCTGAATTTTTTTTGATCCAAGCTGACTAACTTACCCCTAGACCCTCCTATGCCATTGTTTCCAAGTTTAGAGAGTCCAAACACCAATCAAGCACCTAATTTGGCTCCTTCTCCCACTCCTAGAAATCAGAGTTCAAATGAAGCTTCCACTTCATCTCCAAGTGCCCCAAATGAGCTTCAAGAAGTCATGAAGCAATTGCAAAACCTAGGCAATGAGCTGGTCACTCTCAAAAGGCAGCAGGCTCAAGGTTTTAGACCTTCTTATCAACCCCAAGCTCAGCCTGATAGGCAGCCATACCAACCACAAAGGCCACCTAATCTAGTTGCAAATATGAATCAAACAAGGCCTCCTACCAATAGACCATTTCAGCCCTATAATCCAAATGCCATATCTGCCTCTAAGGCATTGGTGCCAACACAAAACAACATTGTCCAGGAGTATGATTGGTGTTTTCCATGCAATGAGCCTCATAACCAATCCATGTGCTTCAATGGTGCTTTGAATCAAGCATTAATGGTGACAACTACTGGTGTGTGATGGTGAGGGCAGTCAAGGAAACAACCAACAACAAGAAACATTCCGATAGCAATTAGCCCCAAATGACACCACATTGATAAATTGGCAAGCAGAGGATTTTTGTGGCATGAACCAGGTTAGTTTCTCAAGGTGTTGTTAGCCAACACAAGGTCAAAAAGGAGGAATTTGGGTGAAGAACAGCCATTAGCCCCAACCAATCCACAACCTTCCATGGCTCAACAAATGGTTAGCAAGCAAAATCCAATTTCAAATGCACAAGGGCAGCCGAGGAGAACAGCTCCTAGACCAACCCAAATACCAGTGGTTGCTACCCACGTGCAAAGAGCGAATATGCAAACCAAGGCACAACAAAGATATCCTTCATCACCATTCAGTATCATTGATCAGATGAAGAAGACAAATGTTAATATATCAATGTGGGAATCCCTATCTATCCCAGGACAAATAGATTTGCTACAAGCTACCATGAAGGACTGGCCAACTTCGAATCAGCAAGTTCAGATGCAAGAGAAAGTGCTCACAAATGCTGCCCAGCCTGAGGGGAATCATGGAGGACAGCAAGGTAAAATGTTGAAGCCCCCTCCTTTCTATGCTTCATTAATCATTGGAAATCAGTTAGTGCACAATTGCATGATAGATTTCGAGGCAAGTAGCTCAGTGATGCCTAAACAAATAGCTGATTAGCTAGGGCTCCAATATGAGACCATATCCAAAGGGGTAGTATAGTTGGATGGGACAGCAGTGACAATAGTTGGAGTGATTAGAAAATTTGAGTCTTACCTTGCATGCATGTCCAAATGTTGTTGTTTTACAAGATGTGTCAGTCATAGACCTTCCACCATTGTTTTCCCTATGCTTGTCAAGGAACTTCACAGCCAAGATTGGAGGCTATCTTTCTGTTGATTGGTCACACATGTTGTTCAGAATGAGATATGGAACTAAGGCTACAATCAGGTCTGAACCTATTGCAAACTTCCACATTGAGCCTTACACTCTAAGTCAGATCAACGCTAATTGTTCAGCATTTGATCAAGAAGACCACCCAAGCACCAATGAAGCTGACACCAAGGTTAGAAGCATCCCGGATCTAACTCTTGATGAATGGGCAAACAAGGTACATGCTTTTGATCCTTATCAAGAAGTGGAAGAATCTGAGCTAGGGGTCTATTGCATACACGAAGAAAATCAGCCTATTCCTAGCATCACCAAGCCAAACCATGAAGATGAAAATGAGGTATGGCAGCTATTTTTTGATGGATCAAGGAGTAGACAAGGTGCAGGAGGCGGAGCCATGCTTGTTTCACCTCATGGAGTAAGGTACTATTCAGCTTTTAGATTTCAGTTTGCATGCTCCAATAACACTGCTGAATATGAAGCCTTGCTGCAAGGGATGTATTGGGCAATCAAGAAGAAAATAAAGAACTTGCAAGTCTTTGGGGTTAGTGAATTGATTGTAAATCAGGTCAAGGGACAACATGCTACCAAGAATGATCTGTTGAAGAACTATAAAAATTGGGTATGGGATCTTATTGAATATTTTGAAGCTTTTAGCATCAATTCCATCCCAAGAAAAAGGAATGAAGCAGCGGACAAACTGGCAGCAATTGGGGCTGCATTTGACGTTGTAGAAAGTATCAAAAGTGAAAAATATTAGCCTCATATCAAAGTGGTTGTGAGACCAGCTGTTCCGGTAACAACACAAGCTGGCAAGTCTTCGAGAATGATCAACAGATTGTTAATTTCTTGCAAGAAGAAGCTGAGTTCTCCATGAGAAATCAAGACAAGCTGGAGCAGCAGTATGGTGACCAAGTGGTGTAGCTGAGAACTAACGAACTACCAAAAGGCCTCATAACCTTGGAGTCAATCTTCAACCCAAATGATCAGTTCCGGAAGGAGAAAGTGAACATCCAAGTAAAGGGTGAAGATTCAGAACCTATTTTAGTAGATGAAGGTAAGACATTGCAAATTGGCAAAGTAAGTACTCCACAAGAGAAATCTGATTTTGTTCAACTTTTTCAAGAGTTCCCAGATGTCTTTGCTTGGACTTATAAATATTTAAGAGGTTTCAACCCAAAGTTGGCACAACATACTATTGAGCTGGATCCGGAATCCAAGCCTGTCAGGAAAAAGCAAAGGCCAGTGAACCCCCATATTGAACCTCTCATGAGAAAAGAGTTAAGCAAGCTTATTGAGGCCAGTATCATCTTCCCCATCAAACACTCAAGTTGGGTTGCAAACTTGGTGCCAGTAAGAAAGAGAAATGGAGAAATAAGATTGTGTGTGGACTTTCGCAATCTAAATAAAGCATCACTCAAAGATCATTATCCATTTCCATCAATGGAACAAATATTGTAGGCTGTAGCAGGTTCAGAAAGGTTTTCATTGCTAGATGGATATTTAGGTTATAATCAGATAATGGTGAAAGAATAATATCAATTCAAGACGACCTTCACTACAAAATGGGGCACATATGCTTACAAGAAGATGCCATTTGGACTGTCAAATGCTGAAGCAAAATTTCAGCAAGCTATGGATATGGCATTCAGAGGCTTAATTAACAAAATAGTGCTGGTATACCTAGATGATATCACTGCCTTCTCAAAAAATGCAGCAGACCATCTCTTTCACCTCAGACAAGTGTTTCAGAGGTGTATAAGGTTCAGAGTGTCATTGAATCCAAAGAAATGTATATTTTTGGCACACGAGGGCAAATTGTTGGGCCACATTGTCTCTAGGGAAGGGCTAACAATTGATCCTGAAAGGGTTGAAGCCATCCGAATGCTTCCATTGCCACACCACAAGAAATCTCTTCAAAGCTTCTTAGGAAGGATAAACTTTGTCCGTAGATTTGTGCCTAATTTTGCCACTCTTGTGAAGCCTTTAACAATGATGTTGAAGAAGATTCTGGCATTCAAATGGACAGCAGAAGGCAAAGAGAGTTTTGAAAACATCAAGCATGCAATATCACAAGCTCCAACTCTTATCAACCCAGAATTTTCAAAGGACTTCATGCTGTATGCGTTTGGAGGATCAGATACAATCTCAGCTATCTTGACACAGCTGAATAGAGAAGGTTCAGAACAGCCCATAGCATTCTTCATTCAAACCTTGGAAGATTACAAAATAAAGTATTCTTTCATCGAAAAGCATGTCTTTGCCGTGATAAGGAGCTTGAAGAAGTTCAGACATTTGGTCTCAAACAATAAGATTCAACTGCTGGTGTCTTATGCTGGTGTCAAGGACTTTCTCCTAAACAAGGATTTAAACGAGAAGAGATCAGGTTGGATCACTCGGGTGATGGAATATGATATTGAAATCAAAGTGACCAAGCTAGTTTGTGGCAAAGGTTTGTGTGAGCAGCTCACTTTCAAACAACCAGATGACTCAAAAGGTGAAGAAGATGTTGTCCTACTACTACAAAATGATCAAGAACAACCAACTGATGACACACCCATTCCATGTTGGACTTAAGACTTGGTGCATTACCTCCAAATAGGCTCATGCCCTCTAGAAGTGAGCAAGGCAAAGAGGAGATACTTTAGATTACAAGCTATCCCATATGTACTCATTAATGGTATCTTGTTCAAGAAGGACATCAATGGTGTCCTATTAAGATGCATTGGAACAGGTCAAGTTGAGAAAATTTTACACGAGTTCCATGACGGGAAAGCAGGAGGCCACTTTTCTCCGCGAGTGATAGCTCTCAAAATCATGAAATCTGGTTACTATTGGCCTGCTGTGTTCAATGATTGCTACTCATGGGTCAAGAAATGCAGGAAATGTACATTCTTCACGGGGAAAGAAAGGTTAGCAGCGCTGCCCCTTCATCCAATTTTAGTAGATCAGTCGTTCATGCAATGGGGATTGGACTTCATTAGGGTTATCAATCCCAATTCAAGTCAAGGCCACAAGTGGATACTTACAACAACGGATTATTTCACCAAGTGGACGGAAGTAGTGGCACTCAAGGAGGCAAATGAATCTAATATCTTAGATTTCTATGAAGGGATAGTCACGAGGTTTGGTGCCCCTGCCACTATCATATCGGACAATGCATTGGCATTCCTTGGCACAAAGATCACTGAATGGGCTGTCAAGAATTGTGTGTATCTCAGCACTTCATCGAACTATTACCCTCAAGGTAATGGTCAAGCCGAGTCTACAAACAAGAATCTACTAAGAATCATCAGAAGGACTCTAGATGAAAATCAAAGAACTTGGCATGTAAAGCTCAAATCAGATGGTCAAGCCGAGTCTACAAACAAGAATCTACTAAGAATCATCAGAAGGACTCTAGATGAAAATCAAAGAACTTGGCATGTAAAGCTCAAATCAGCCCTATGGGCTGATAGGATCACACCCAAGAGGTCTACAAGAAGCTCTCCATACAAGCTTGTGTACGGGAAAGAAGCAGTTCTACCCATATCACTTGAGTTGCTAGCATTGGAGTTCATGAAACACTTGGAACTAGCTGGGTTTGAACCCATGGAGGTTAGATATGCAGAGTTAATGGAGCTCCAAGAAACTAGAGAGCATGTAACTCAGGTAATAGAGAAGGATCAAGCCTTGATCAAGAAGACTTTTGATAGGAAAGCCAAGGCTAGAACCTTCCAAACTGGAGATCTAGTGTTGAAATGGGATGCAGATCGTGCAAAGCCGGGAAAGCATTCCAAGTTTGATGCCATCTGGAGTGGCCCGTACATGATCATTGAATGCAAAGGTAGCAATGCTTTCCGACTGGCTAAGTTGGATGGTGAAGAATTGTAGATTCCGGTCAATGGGATCTATCTCAAACGTTGCTACTAAAAAGATAGCTTCTCACCCTTGTAAATATTAATTTAGAATTTCCATTCCTCTAAGTGCTTGTGCACATTGTACTGTTGTTAGAGTAGTTTTTTATTTCCCTAAGTGCTTGTGCACATGTCCTATTGCTTCTAGTATGTGCATGTTTGCAGTTCATCAAGCTCTTGGAAAAGAATTTGCATCCATAGGAGAACCAGCTCAACAAATGTTTCAATGGCTCAGGGATACAAGATTTTAAAGTTCAGATCAGTTTGCAGGCTACAACTCATGACTCCATGCCCAATGGATTGCTACAAGCAGCTGGCCGTTCTTCATCTAGCAGGAAGATAACCCCGCTGAGTCGCCAAAATTGTTATCCAAAATTCACCCCTCAAGGTAATTTTGATAACATGCATCAAATTCTTTAGTCCCAAGCAAATAGATTGATTTAAGGCCCGAAATCATGTTTTTGGGCCCCCCTCGGCTTTCTTCTAACTCTCCTGTCCAAGAAGAAAACCCAACGAGTTAGAAAAGGTGAAAAAATTGCAAAAAACCAAGCTCGGGGCCGAAAAAATGAAGAAAATCGGCTAAGTCCTAGTCCGCACAGCAGTTGGGATAGTTGGGACGTCAGGGCACGAATCGGTTGAAAAGCTGCCAGGCGGTCCGCACAACAATTGGGACATTGGGATGCAAAAAGGTGAACCGGCCGAAAGAGGGAAACCATTACCTAAGTCTTGTTTCACACAGTCCGGGACAGTTGGGCCAAAAGTACGCGCGGGGCACGGATCGGCCAGTTTGGCGTAAGTCGGTCCATTTCAGGCGGTTCGGAGATATTTTTCCCAGACATTCGAGGACAGTTGGGCCAAAAGTACGTGGAGGACGCGAACCGGCCGATTCGGCCGAAGAAAAGGATTTTCGTCTGGGACATCCGGACCAAAAGGACGCGAGGGACGCGAAAAGCTGAAAGAGCTGCCAACGAATGAAATCTCGCCACGTGTCTTCACCTCAACTAGGAACAAGGAAGCCCGAATTGGCCGAAGGAAGAGATTTTTTTCTGGGATAGTTGGGACAAAGGTACGCGCGGGACGTGAGGGACGCGGAAAGCCGAAGCGGCCAAAGGCAAAGAAGAAAAGTCAACGTTTGACCCGTGAAACTTCAAAAGGCCATAACTTTTGACTCCGAGCTCTGATTTTCATAAAATTGGACTTTCTGGAACGAGCACGATGTTCTCTATGCCAAAAAGACTATGTTTATTATTTTCAATGAGGGTAGATATATTTAATTAAGGGAAACGTGTTCGGCTCCAGTCAGTTAATGTTCATTCCCGTCAAATGACAGAAAACGCCTGCCAGACCCAAAATAGCTGCCCGCACTCAGAAGGCCATAACTTTTGCATTTCTCTTAACGAAATCACACAAAATTGGTACCGTTGGAATTGTGGCTCTGATCCTGATGCAAAAAATCAAGAAATTTCAGATTTGATGAGAAATTGGTTGAGAGTTTTTAGAAAACGTAGCTGGGTTCATAACAATGTTTTATTTTGGTGGTTGGGAGTGCAATTAAGAGGCATGGTCATCATTATTTCTCTGCTGCAGCACCTGGGATAGTGTGGGGAGCCTTTTACAAGTAATATATAATCATTTCAATCCATTTAATACCTCTTACAGGTGGTTGAAGGACAGATTTCAGGATTTCCATTTTCCCTTCTCTTTCCCTTCTCATTTTTCTATAAATTGGAGTGTTGGGCTCATTGTAAGAGGAGGTAGTTTTTGTAGCAAAGCTCTGTCAAAAATGCTTTTTGAAGCCAATGTGCTGCACGCCCTTGTAGTGGACTCCTTGCATGGTGATCCAGGTCCTTATCTTGTAATAGATTGAACTGTGCATATCATGAAGCAATAAAATATCAGTTTGTGGATGTATCTTCCCCTGCTGTGTTTTCTTGCATTCTTCTTGCCCCTTTAATCTTTCTACAAGAATATTGTGTCTATATTATATTCTTGTAGGGATCCATTATCATTGTGTGTGCTTGGAATATTATTGTGAATGCATTTTGCTAGATTATGGAGAACTGTCATCACCTCTTCTAGTGTGTACTTTGCTTCTGTATTTCATGCATCTGGAGACTACTCTCACACCCTCCTTTTTTGGTGTATCACTGCTTTAGTGTAGGCTTTCATTGTATGCATTCCCTCTCCCTGGTCCCTTGAAAATTTAGATTAGAATAGTTAGTTTCCCCTGCATTAGAGTAGATTGTGGTAGGTAGTTTAGGAATAGGAACCAGCCTTCTCTAGAGATTCCTTTCTCATTCTTACAAGTCCCACACTTGGAGAAAGGATTCCATGTTGTGCAATCACATTGGATGCTAGTATGATCAAACTAGAAATTTGATCAACATCCAGGGGTGTTGTGATTCTGTGCTAACAATGTCTATACTCTTTGTCACAAAAAGTTATTGGGTACTGTTTCATAGCACACAAATGTTTTTTCATACAACCTGAGTGTCCTCCGTTTATTCCCCTCACATGTATCCTTGATTATGGCACCATAATTAACCCTTGTTGTTACATCAAACATTTTTGAACTGAAGTTTGATAAAAAAAACATTTGTGCAACCATATTGAACGTTATTTGTTTGAGTATGTGTGTTTGTACTTGTTTCCCTATCAGGTTAGCTTGTGTATTTTCTCATATTGCATTGCATTATGTATGTTGCATGGAGTCAACATTTTTGGCAATGAACAAATATTTGTATCATATATTTTCATGTTATAGTACACTTTTGTTGTATGTGTATATTTCAATAAGGGCTGATGATGTTGATCATAAGAAAAATGATGATATCATGTTGGTTTTTACATCAACAAGATGATATCTATTTCCATCTCCTTCATCTTAATTTTTTCTTCACTATCTTCTATCAAAACTATTCTTCCAAAACAACTTGGGGCAATATGGATTCATTCTATCTTTTTTTTCATATTTTTGATCGTCGATCGACCTATTTCATCACCCCATCGACACTCGAGGTGGCATCCTTCATTCTACTAATTTTCTTTTCTTCAAAAAATTTATTTCTCTATATTGTTCTACTATCTTTGAAGTGGCATAACTTATGCCACCCCAAAAGGGGGGGAATATAAACACCTAAAATATACTTACATAGTTTTAAAACTAAAATTACACTAACTATTCTCTTTCCCATCGTTTTCATAATAATTAGTGCTTTTCCGCTAATTAGATAACATTCCTCTTCATACTTGTTAATTAACAATATTTCGTTAATTAATTAGCCTTCCTATCATTTAGGATGCCGATTAACGACCTTTCATTAATTAGTGTTCACTTATACTTAGGTTAGTTAATTATTATTAATTAATTACACTCGTAACTATAAATCCATAAATCTTCATCTATTGGATGAAATTGCTCTTATATCCCTCAAATCACACTAAATTTCCTGTAATCAGCTTCTATAAGCTTTCTTCTATCTATTAGCTAATCGACTTTTATTAATTAAAACATCTCCCAATTCCCATGGTTGGTAATGAAAAATTAAACTTATCTAAAGCAACCTTATCCATTTCTAATCTTTCTTTACCCTTATCCCACATGCACCAAGTTGCACATCTCTCTCCAACATTCAATCTATATAAAGGACCAATCATCTTATATATTTACAAGCACAATGAATTTTCCCTAAGGTAAACAATATACATTTTACTTTGAGCATTCTCCATTGTTATATTATATCTTTCATCTTGCATCTATCCACTCAAAGTTGATTAATATGGGAAGATCCAAAACGACCTTGTAGCTATTCTTGATGAGATTCCATTCTCAATTCTTGAGGTATCCACCACTCCATTTTGATTGCATATGATCTTTATAGGTTCATAGTTGTATTTAACAACCATAGAGAGTAGGAAATAGCTTATCATGTTAGTTTCATTTATGTATTGAAGATGAATTTCATTTAAACTCTTATCTTGATGGTTCATTGTTAGATTAACTTACTTTTGAAGATATGTAGATGCTTAAATTCAATTTGTTTATAGCTTAGTTAGTAGAACATGAGAATAGTGCTGATCAAATGAATAGAGAGGGAGGAACATCACACAGAGACTTAGGAAAATGTAGATCTAGAGGAATAAGTTGGACTACGGCGCCTGGAGAGGGACAACGGCACCTATGGGTGTCCTAACCCCATTTATGTGTGCCTTTGTCTGTGGAAATGCTCAGGAAACATCTTCTAAGTGGTTGTAATTTATTCATTTTTGTTCTCCTTTGTCTTTATGAGGTCGTACACTGATTTCCGAAATTGATGGAAACCTATAATGAAGTGTTGACATGTAAAAACTTCAAACAAGCATCAAATCCCAAAAAAGAAAGATGCAAAAGGAGGGGGTCAGATTGTCCTCAACTTTCACAGTGGTGATCTTATGATTGAGCGTTGCACTACCTCTCAGATCCAATGTAGTTCTATGTGTGTGTGTGTGTGTGTGTGTGTGTGTGTGTGTGTGTGTGTGTGTGTGTGTGTGTGTGTGTGTGTGTGTGTGTGTGTGTGTGTGTGAATAATTTTTCCCTATGTGGCTCTTGTGCATGTCACACTTGATATCAAGAAATTAAGCTAGATGTAAAGAAACGTACTAGATATGTATATGGAATAGAATGAAATTCTGTACTATGAAGTGATATATAGAATAACCAACCTTTGTGTCCCCTTATATGGAGATAGATGGATGAATTGGAGCTCTGAGATGCTTGATGGATGCAAATTTAGTTGGTGATAACTAATGCTAAGTGCTTGGTCCCCTTATTATGATCACATAACTTTATATTTATATGATTCTTTATCTTGATTTTTATAATTAGCCATGAAAAGGCTAACTACCAAAAAGATGAGATGTTCAAATGGCTAGAAAGGACCCAAAAGATGTGCATAAAGTATAAAGAGGTCGGGGGCACCCAGAATTGGATGAGGAAAATTGGTGCTGACATCGTGGCTAGGTGCTGGTGTCCAGGATTATGAAAGCCAAAGTTAGATTGAGATAGTAAGCGTGCAAGACTAAGAATATCAACATAAATTAAAGAATGGTGGCCAAAGACATTGGTCAATTAATAATTTTCTTTCATACGAATCATATGAATAATAATAAGCAATAAGGAATAGATAATTAGCTAAAGTGCATGATTTTTTGTCTACATTTTCCCCCACTTTATGTTGTTGAGAAAAAGCTCGATAAAATAAATTATATTAGAGATGTGTACATGATAACCATGTAGATTGATGACGAAAGCATGCTGAGGGACAAGAAAAAGTGTGGAGTGATAAAAATGTGAATCATGGATGATAAGGAGGAAAAAGTATAAAAAGTGACGATGAAAATGATCCTAGGATGGAAATGATTGTTGTTGTAGTTATGTAGGATGATGTTGAACGATGTTGACTATTGCTTCCCATATGGATGGACCTACAGAAAAGAAGAATCATAAAATTTTTCAATACACATGTATATTTATAAAAATCATATAAAGAAGCATGTAAAATGAAAAATGTGAAAAAAGGAACATGTGAACCTGATTCGTGATGAGGAAAGAGTATCGAAGGGATCCTGTAGATCTTGTAGAAGAACACATTTTTTGGGCGATATCACACCAGTTGCATTGGTTTCACGTTTTTTTGGGCGACCTCGCACCAAGTCATGTAAGAAATGTAGTGAAAAAATTCTGGTGTTATCCTCCAACCTTTAAATGCTTCCCGCAATGTAGAACACCCAAGTCTAATTCTGAGCCCTGTATGATACTGGTGACTATGCTATACCGATATTGTGTTGTGTTTGAACTATGACTGTATGACACTATATGGGGTGATTGATTCACCCAAATGATTCCCCATTGTTTTGGGTTCATGTGATGTCACTGAAGGATTATGCAACCTAATGGAGGACTGAACGTTGTGCTGAAACTGTTCCTTGTAGGGGGGGAGTGTGTTTGGTAGAAACCAAGACACACCCAAACAAAGTGGCTAGGAAAAAAATGTTATTATAAGAAAAGACAAACACGCATATAGAAGACAAAATGTAAGAAAAGACACAAGAATATAGTGTAAACACACAAGAAGACAATGTAGACACCGAAAAGTGTGTTTAATACATGGGACACCAATTTTTGTGTCTCAAGACAATCAAGGATGACAAAGCCAAAATAATATAGTATGTACACAAGACAAATGGAAAAGCCCGCAATCAATGACAAAAAATAAAGTAATGTAACAGACAACCATGGAAGTAAATAGTCCTACATAACAAATGTTGCACAAGAAGCACCTGTTAACATGTTAGAAGGATAAAAAAAATGTCAAAACGTGTATAATCCTATATAGAAGAGTGTTTAAAATTAAACAATAGCACCTGTAATGTACGGAAGTGGATTCCCCTAAGATCCGATTTGGGACTAGTAATAGGTAGTGCACCAAGAATCCATGTTGCGTGTAATAGATTTGTATAATCCACAATCATAACTAGAAAGGAAACTAAACACGCATGTTTGTATGAAAAATATAATGGCATACAAGATTTCTATCTAGCATGCGTAATAAAGTGAACATGCAAAAGCATGAGTAAGCAAGAGTGAATTCAACCAAGATATGCAAGTATTTTGTGAATGAGGTGGAAAGGAATGCAGTGTGAATGATAGAATCTGTGTGCTCCCTGAGATGATGTGTATGCATGCAATGAGGTTTATTTTTATATGCCCCCTCATCAATCAAGAATGAACTGTAAACGAGAGTGCATCATCATGAAATGATTTAATTGTGTTTGTGAGAAAGATCTGATCATCTAAGTGCAAAGCGTAGAGTGTAAGTGTGCAAGTGAGTGTGTGAGTGATCATGTGAGTTTGATAAGGTCCATTGGAGACGTAAACCCTCAAAATTTGAGTAAATACTGTGGAACTAGAGTGCGTCATAGGGTAGTGAGTGCAATGTGTAAGAATAAATGTGAGAAAGATATGTCACAAATGTGTGGATTAGATGCTACATAGAAGGACATGAGTGTGTGAGATGTATAGTGTGTAATGTGTATGTTGTGAAAGATTTGTTGAATGTGAAAAGGGTTCTATTGAAGGTATTGATTATAAACACGGTGAGTGTTTGATGTGTATTTTTAAGTGTGTAATGGGTTGTGTTGATTTTGCGCAAGGGAGATGTATTATGTGATGTAGAGGATGTATACCGTAAAAGCACGAAGTATATAGTATGTTGTAGATATGATGAGTGTTTTGTAGGTCATGTGGAGCATGTGCAAAGAGTGTGATTATGAATACATTTAGCATGTAAGATGTGTTGTTTTTTGTGCACTAGAAAGAATATGACACAAAGATGTTGATTGTATACTGAGGAAGATGTGTAAAAAGTATGTGAAGTGTATAGTTTCATGTGTAGTGCAGCGATTAATGTGTCATGGGTGTGTTGAGAAATATGTGGAATGTATAAAGTGATGTGTTGATTGTCAATACAAATAAAATGATGATATGTTGGTTGTATTGTGTTCTGTGTGTAATGATATATGTTGAGAGAGGTGTGTTGAGCATGCTTTGAACTTGTAGTATGTTGTGTAAGATGTTTGTGTTGATTGTATTAGAAAAAGATAAGGTATGTTCTAAGATGTAGGAGAGAAATGTTGTGATAGCACTAAGTGTGAAGTATGTTGTAAATGCGTCGAATGGGTTGTGAGGTATGTTGAAATGTACACAGAGTATATGGTGTGATTTTATTGAGGTTGTATTTATAGATAGGCATAAAAAGAGTGTATTGTAAATAGGTCGAGTATGAATGTGTCACAAGTGTGTTGGTTGTATAGTGAAGAATATGTGTGAGAAATAGGATGGTATGTAGTGTAGTGTGTAGTGTGTGCGAGGTTCACGTGTATAGGATTCCCTCAACAATCAAGTGCCCATCGAAGCATAAGAGTGTTCCATCGGAAAATGACAATACTAATGTATAAAGATGTATGTGAAAATATGAATGTAAAATATGGTGAGATGTGTGTAAGATGGAAGATGGCTAATGACACTAGAAGGGGGGTAACTTTGATGCCCCCAGGTATATGATGATGAGGGTGTTATTAGATTAATGATGTTTGGAAATATATAGAAAATTAGTGCATGAATGTGGTGAAGTATAATAGATAGTGTATGGTTAGTTGAGTGATGTGGCCGATGATGAGAGATTGCATTGCATGTGTGAATATAGATAGATGGTTGTCACATCCCTCAATTTTTTCGTATTTCATCGAAAATGGATGAACTGACGACTTACTTGTGCAATGTCATTATCATAACCTATGTTTAGATTTGTGATCGTAATTGATTTTATTAAAGGATATTGGGAAGTAATGAACTAATTATAATTGATTTTGGAACATGCTTACATATCATTTTTATGCTGATCCTATTTTTTGAATCATGCGACCAAGTTGATGGCTTGGTACAACAGTTCCTAGATTCTAACTTGCACCTATGCAGTGCCCGTAATATGTTGCTATACTGGATTTAGTGGATAACACCAATTATATACTAAATCAAGGTATTACAATGAAGTTAAAAGTGCAAAGGTGATACGACCATGTTATCCTTATTAATTCTTACCTTGAACCATGTTTATTTCAATGGATGATCACCTTGGGATTCGGTTATAATAATAAAGGTTATGTTATGGGATAGGATAGCATACCATGTTAATTTTGACCACCATGGAACCCAAATTAATAAAGTGGGAACGTACATTTGAGCCCATAATGAGAAAAGCTTAAGTTGATGGGTATATGTACACCCAACGCCTACATATCTTGTACAAACTAGCAAATATTTAATGAAATTAGAAGCCCGTCAAAAATGCAACATAAGGAATACTATGGTGATATGATGAGTGAATCTCATTACTGTTGAATAAGGTTAAATAGCCATGCAAGTCAAAGTGTTTTAATTTTTTTTATAGAAGAACTTAAGGCTCCAACTAATTTTGGAGGAAGAATGAGTAGAGGGCGGTGGTGATAACATCAAAGCCACTGCATGGCAGTTACAGGGATTAAATAACTTTTATTATCTCCATTTACACACCTTGGGAAGATGGCCATAGTTTTATTATTGTCTAAACCCTCATCATTTTGATTCCACTATTACTCCACTCTATTCTTGATATGCATGAAATGGAAGCGTGACCGTTATCTTTGAGTTAGACCTTGTTATTTTGTTAAAATAGTATAGTGTTGTATGCAAGGTTTCGAACTAATGGTAGATAAATTGTTGGGAGACTTAAAAGGATTTTATAAAAGGGCATGGATGGGAGGGTTTGGTTGTCTGACCCTGGTAATAGTGCTGGTTTGATTCAAGGAGTTTTTTAACTGAACATTTCGAGGCTTTGGAGCTTGAGAAGCTTCACCGAAAGGTTTTGCAGAGATCCTATATCAGAGGCATGAATCATTCTAACTTCTTCTTTATAACTTATTCTATTTACTTTTTTCATAAAAGGAAATATATGTAATAATGTTCTTTTCTTTATAGGATTTATGTGTGTTAATGCTTCTGGGTTTTCCTTGTTATAACTAAGTGAAGTTCTATGATGATTTTTTTTTTGTGAGCTCTATAATGGTTAGAAACATTTGTGCTTGTTGTAATAACTGATTAGAGGTGAACCCTTCCTTTGGGTTCTGTGTTCATTTAAAGGAAACAATATATCATTCGATTCTAGGTTATACCCTAATGTTGGAGGAATAACAGGACTGTAATTTCACTTTTATTTTGTATATATATGGCATTCCATTTAAAAATAAATAAAAGGGTAACCCCTTCTGGTTTCTGTGAGGTGAGATCTGTTTCTGGGTATACGTTAAATGTGCCTCTTGGGATGTTATAGAATATCTCCTCCTAGTTATGCGCTTGTTTAACCTTCTCGGAATCTATTGCCTCTTCGTAATCATATGATGACGTTTTTTTTTTCTAAAACCCGTTTGGGGTTTTTGGGTATATTGTGTAATGAAATAGTCAGACTTATTTCTTGTTAGGTTCTTTAAACACCTCTGGTATCTTATCTTCGTACTCACCGAATTGTATCATGTTGGAAATCTATATGTAACATTTTGGAAATCGTTGCTTGTTATATTATATCAATACCTTGATATTTGTTAATTTTTAACTGAGATAAAGTTTGGCTTTGCTAGTAGGGATTCGTGCATGAATCTGAGAGTTCCTATTGTGTAGGCACATTTTTTTGTTAAACGATATCAATACTCTATTTTAATTAAATGGAGATGATCTCCAGAACAATTTTAGGGAATGAATAATATTTTTTCAGCGTTTTGTGGACTGTATACTGATTCGGGTAGCTGGAGGTAAGTTGGGTGGTCTTTGACATGGTCAAGGTACCTAAATAATAACATTCTCGAATAAACAGATTAACTGTTGTAGGGATGCCCTTCTTATTTAGTAGGGGTAATTAATGTATTGCTTCACTGTATAAGAGGTAATGATGTTTTCCTTAATGTTTGTTGTACAACACCCATTGCACTCGTGGTTATTGATGTACTTCAGGTTTGGTAAATGTTTGAATTCTATATTGTTGATTGCTCCACGTCTATGTGATTTGGAATAATACTTTGAGATTTAAAATTATATTTTAGTCTTACTTTTGACCTTTAAATAATATGTTGAAGGATTATTTTGTAAGAAAATAAATTGATGTCTGTTAAATTAGGGAAGCTTAGGGATTTACCCTAATCCGAGTCTTAACCAACATTAAGTTTAGAGAATTACCCTAATCCGAGTCTTAACCAACCCTAATCCGAGTCTTAACCAACATTAAGTTTAGAGAATTACCCTAATCCGAGTCTTAACCAACATTAAGTAAAGTTAACAACCACTTTAAAGGGAACATGCACGATGTTTATAAGTAAATTTCTGTAGTAGATAGTAAGTTATTTCATTAGTAAGAGGTGTATTGGATAATATGCATGATTTTGTTATATGCAATTATGTATTCCGTTCTTGTGAAATCTGCCATTAAGACATACTCAGAATTTAATACAATGAATAGTTCTCTGGACGATGCAAAATAAATTATTCCAAGTATATGATGATTTGATTCTCAACATTATTATGTTGTTATTGTGATCTTAATATTGCAATATTTTCATTTATTCAAATATTAAATGGCATAAGTCGTTAAGCCAGAAAAGAGAATCTTTCATGCTAGTTCAATTGAATTGACCTCTTTTAACATTTTACAAATGGAATAATTTAATTCTTCTTGGTAGATGTTGTTGAAAGATAATACATGTTTCGGATTTTTGGATTTCATGCTATATTGTATTAATTATCATGATTGTATGCGAGTGTATTCTCATTGTTTTATTTGATTAATAAAAGACTAGTTAGCCTCATGTAATTTTAGAACTATATCGTGAAGAGAATAAATCAATTGTATATACTATTTAATGATTTACCATTATGAATCAAGTTTGTTGGAAAAAGGTTACTCTATTTATTAATGTACTATTATGAATATATGTTGATTAATATGGTATAAAGTTTAAATATAATATATTTAATGGTAAATATATGAATATGCTATAATTAAATACAAATGGGTTAAATATAATGTGGATTGTTTATTCAATTTGACATTTAGATCTATTGAGTGACATCCTGGGAATGATATTATACTTGAGTAAATAGAAAAAATTTGGACCACGGTATTAATGTAGTAAGCTAATTAAAATTTGCATCTAGGATGTAAAGAGAATGTAAAATTATAACTTAATCTACATTAGACTTACATGAATTTGATGACTTAGGACCTTTGAAATGTATACAAAAGTGATGAGAGTATCGTTGTGACTTGATGATACTTTTTTGTAATTTAATTAATTTACCTTAAAATAACTAAGATACGATGTTCCCAATTAATGAAACTAGGTGGGCCAACTCATTAAAACCACTATTGAGTAGTATTAATTTAATGACATAGGTCATTAATTTGATACTGCTGTGTAACAACTATACTGAGTTTTCTCGTCAAGTTCCACATATTGTGATAGTCCTAATACCTTAAGATTAAAGTTTCGTTCAAGTTACAAAGATGATTTCTCTGCATGGTCCAGCACCCAATGCCAATTTATGATGGCTATGGGAAAGGATGTGGTTTCTTAATGATGTGAGTCATTACAAAGACATTTACTCTCCCATAGACATCCTAAGCTAACGTAGTGGCACTTATTCATGAAGGTTGATCAGGTTTTGTACTTTGTACGCAACTTGAAACTAATCATAACTCCTCTATCTAATATTCATCTATAATAGCAACTAAAGTGATATGGTGGAAGACAAGTTCCTAATGATGAATGTGTCATCACAAAATTGAGCATGGAAAACATGTCTCTAAAACTTTGATCAAAGTAGTGTAAGTTATTGATTACACTGTCCTAATTTCACTAAGATCTAAGTTGTAGGATGTCAGATGAGATTAAATAACAGATACCCAAGTAGACACTTAGAATTTAAAAATTCATTATCCTTAAATGAAAAAGGAAACCAATAGTATACTAGGTATACTTACTCTAATGAGTAATTTATAAGGGATCGAAATTTGACCGATTCATACAATTGCACATGGTTTAACTGTTATAGGATGGATTGATTTAAATTGATGTTGGTTCTAAATTATATGAATTTAGAATAAGGAAACATGAGATATGATTATAAATTTATGTTGGATTTAAATGTTGGGTATTTAAATTAGAGAAACATGAAGCTAATGTATAATAAAATTAACAAATGTCGATGTAATTCAACGAGGGCTATAAATGAGGCTACTCATTTCAGTGTAAGATAGCTTAAGAGAAATTATAACTCTTTTGTGCTGGAATTCAATGGCAGCGTGTTAAATTCATTAAAGGCATAAAATGAGTTGGTGGAAATTAAAAAAAAAAAAACCTAGTTGAGAAGCATCATAAAGAGGTTGTTACAATGGTTGTGTATGCATGTATGGTATGTATGGGTAATTATGTAATAGATAGGTACATCAATGAAGTATGGGATGTGAACATGAAATGAAGTTCTTATTGTAAGAGATCCCTCAATAGTCATGTAAGAACCATAAGAACACAAGTGTGTCACTAGGAAATGATGATACAAATGTATGGAGAGGTTTGTAATAATGCTTAAAGAAGATTAGTTAACAAGCAAAAAACATCAAGTGCATGAGATGATATCGATATTTGATAAAGCGTGAAGTAATAAAAATGTGAAGAATGGATGCTAAGGAGGTATAGTATAAAAGGTGATGATGAAATTTGATCCTAGGGCGGAAACAAATGTGTAAATGTTGCGATGTGTCCATTTTCAATGTCGATTGTTGTTGTGGTTGTTTTTTTGATGTAGGACGATGTTGACTATTGTTTCCCATATGGATGATCTTGCAAAAGAGAAGAATAAGAAAGTTGTTAAATATGTATGTATATGTGTAAAATCATGTAAAGAAGTATGTAAAATGAAAAATGGGAAAATAGAAGATGTGAACCTGATCCGTGATGAGGAAATATTGTAGAAAGGATCTTGTAGATGTAGATGAACACATTTTTTAGGTGATCTCATGCCAGTTGCGTCGACCATGAGTTTTTGGGGTGATCTCACACCAAGTCATGGAGGAAGTGTAGGGAGAAGATTCCGATGTTATCCTCCAACATTTAACTGTTTGTCACAATATAGAACAACACCGCAGATGATGTGTAAAATTCAAGCAATTTGATCCAACGTGAAAGTGAAAAGTGTTGTGTAGTACATGCATGTCGAGTGTTAAGGAATGTGTGCCCTGTAAAATCCACTGTGGAGTTCTTTAGATTATGTTGAACTGACAAATGTTATGTAACTGCCCCTAGTTAGAGGTGTCCAGGAAGGGTCAGGGGCACCCAACTACTTTTGTGTTAGTTTAGGCACTGGTGTCTATGTTGTGCTAAGGACCCGAGTTTGATTTCGAGCTCTGTCTGATACTGATGACTGTGATGTACAGGTAATGTGTTATGTTGAACTGTGACTGTATGAAGTTGTATGAGGTGATTAATTCACTAAAATGATGCCTCCCTCATTTTGGGTGCATGCGACATCCCTGAAGGAGTATGTAGCCCAAAGGAGTATTAACCACTATGATAAAACTGCACTCTATAGGGGGAGGGAGTCTACTTAGAAGAAACCAAGGCACACACAAACAAAGTGGCTAGGAAAAAAGTGCTAGTACAAGCAAAGACAAACACACATGTAGAAGACAAAATGTAAGCTAAGATGGTAGAATATAGTGTAAACATGTAAGAAGACAATGTAGACCATGGAAAGTGGGTTTCATACATGGGACACCACTCACGGTGTCACAAGAAAATCAAGGACGATTAATCCAAAAGTGGATAGTGTGCACACAAGACAAAGGGAAAATCTGGGAAATAACGGAAAACAAAATAAAGTAATGTAACAGACAACCATGGAAGAAAACAGTCTTACATAACAAATGTGGCACATGAAGCACCTGTTAGCATGTTAAAAGGATAAACAAGTATGTCAAAACATGTATAATCTGATATAGAAGAGTGCTAAAATGAAACAATAACACCTATAATGTACAAAAGTGGATGCCCCCAGAAGCCACTGCGGGACTGGTAATAGGTATTACACCAAACATCTATGTTGCATGTAATAGATTTGTATAATCTATAGTTACAAATAGAAAGATAAGTTAATGTGCATGTGTGTATGATAAAGATAATGACATATAAGATATATATCTAGCACGTGTAATAAAGTCAACATGTAAAAGCATAAGTAAACAAGAGTAAATGCAACAAAGATATGTAAGTATGTTGTGGATGAGGTGGGGAATGCAATGTAAATGATATGATCGGTGCACCCCCCAATCAGATGTGTATGCATGTAATGAATTTTATTTGTATATGCACCCTCAACAGTCACAAATGAATCGTAAATGAGAGTGCGTCATCAGGAAATGGTTTGATTGTGTGTGTGAGAAAGATATGGTCATTCTAGCACAAAGTGTAGAGTGTAAGTGTGTAATTGAGTGAGTGAGTGATCGTGATTGTGTGATAAGGTACATTGAAGATGTAGACCCTCTTCAATTGAGTACAAAAAATGGAACTAGAGTGCATCATAGGGTAGTGAGTTCATCGTGTATGAATAGATGTGAGAAAGACATGTCGTAAATGTGTATATTAGATGTTGCATAAAAGGAGATGAGTGTGTGAGATGTATAATATGTAATGTGTATGTTGCAAAATATTAGTTGAATGTGCAAAGGGTTCTGTTGAAAGGATTGAATGTAAACATAGTGAGTGTTTGATGTGTATTTTTGAGTGTGTAATGTGTTGTGTTGATTGTGTGAAAGGGAGACGTGTTATGTGATGTAGAGGAGGTATACCATAAAAGCGCGGATAGTATGTTGAAGATATGTCAAGTGTGTTGTAGGTGGTGTGGAATATGTGCAAAGAGTGTGATTATAAATACATTGAGTGTGTAAGATGTATTCTTGGTTGTGCACTAGAAATAATGTGGCACAATCACATTGATTGTATAGTGAGGAAGATGTGTAAAAAGTATGTGAAGTGTATAGTGTCATGTGTAGTGTAATGAGTAATGTGTCATGGGTGTATTAAGAAATTTGTGGAATGTGTTAAGCGATGTGTTGATTTTCAATAAAAATAAAATGATGATATTTTGGTTGTATTGTGTTGTGTGTATAATGTTATATGCTGAGAGAGATGTCTTGCGCATGCTTCAAACTTGTAGTATGTTGTCTAATATGTTTACGTTGATTGTATGCGAAAAATATGAGGTATGTTGATGGATGTAGGAGAAATATTTTGTGATAGTACTTAGTGTGAAGCATGTTGTAAATGTGTAAAATTGGTTGTAAGGTATGTTGAAATGTGCGCAAATTATGTGGTGCTATTGTATTGAGGTTGTTAGTGTGAGTTATCCTATGTGTCCTTCTCTCATGTTGGAGGGTCATTTCACATGGGTTAGGTTTAGGGTTTCATGTGTGTCATGCACTAGGGTTACTCAGCACCCTATATGTACTCCTTTTCTATTCATTTATGAGCATGCCAAGACACTCCACTGTCTTTTCTCTATGCAAGCTTTATTTCTGTTGAGCAAGTTCTTCCATTACTGATCAATTCCTTCTTGCAATCGCTGGAGCTACCATGATTCCATTGGAGTACAACTACTTTGTGGTGCCTCGTTTCCGATTCGATTCTCACAAACTCTTTTCATGGTATCAGAGCTGCACGACTTGCCGTCACACCAAAAGCTCAAACTTATGGTGGAGAGGAATCTCATCGTGTTAATCAGTTGCTATGCCAATACCCTCTTGTACGATGGAGCCAGGTATACACTCAATCAGGCCCAACGACATATTAAGAGGAAGTGACACCGGGAATTTCTCGGGAGGTCACCCATCTCAGAACTACTCTGGGGGCGGCACGCTTAACTGCCTAGTATCAGAGCTGAGATCCGGTAAACGTGCACTCGATATATTTTTTGTTGCGATTACTCTTTCTTGGTTTCGTTTTTTTACTTTGCATGCAAGTTTTTCGATCACTATTTTCTTGAATTATTTTTCTAATCTCTCTAACAAGCTTTCTCGGAAAGTTGTGTCAGTTTTTGTGTTTTTTTGTGTACATGTGCAGGTTTTCATAATACCTTGAGCAATCAGGGGTTTTACCATCTTTTTTAGCTGGCTGCAGCTAAATCCAAAATAGATATTCATTTCTTTTTTTAAATTATTAAAATAGAAGTGAAATTTTTTTAGATCTCTGTGGTTTTTTGGCTTTCTGTTTTTGGTATTTTGCAAAATACAGTTTTCTTTCTGTGGTTAGGAGTTCGTTTTTTACGTGAAGGATTGAGGAGGAGTTCGTGTTTGTGTTTGAAACAAAGGAGCTCGTTTTTCTCTTGCTGTGGCATTTTTTTACCCACGGCCCCTCTCTGCCCATGACCACGTCTACACCAAACAAAACAAAAAAAACATCAAAAACCCTGCATTTTGACTGCTCACGCTGGCTGCGCACTGCAAAATCTTTTCAACGGATTGTTTTTTTGTTTTCAATGGCATGTCCCTCCTCCCACAGCTGCCCCTGCTGCAAATGCAAACAAATATTCACGGCCCTTCCAACACAACTGCAACAGCTTTAAAACAACACAAAAAAAACTCCACGCCGTGGCAGGTGTAAAAATGTGGTAAGTGTTTTTTAAAAGCTTTTTGGTAAGTGGTTTCAATTGCAGTCGCCTTTTTGGTAAGGTTTTAAATTACTTTTCTTTTTTTTAATCTTTTAAAAACAATCATCACAGCCTTTTAAATTACAGTTGAGACTTTCCTTCATGGTATTTTTTTTGCAAAGTTTTTGGAAAGTACTTTTTTTCATTTTGGTAAGTTTTAAAACACATGCTTTTAAAAACATACCTAAGTTTTTAAAAAAAGTTTCTTTCCTAAGTTTTTTAAATATTAGAATTTTTTTAAATTCCTATCCTTTTTAAAAAATACGTGTGCTTTTTAAAACATACTTATGGTAAGTTTTAATTAGTTTTAATTATAAGTTTAAATAGATATTTAATAGATCTTATTTAAATATCTAATTAGTTTTTTTAACATTTAGATCTTAATTAGGATCTAATTTTTTATAATTAATTAGATTTAATTTAATTAAATCTATTTTTTTAAATTAATTACGAATTAATTTTATTTCATTTATGATCTAGTAATTTAAAATTTGGCATCTAAATAATCTTTTTGTCGTTTTAAAAAAATCTCCAATAGCTCTAAAAATAGTAACATTGGACGTTTCTAAACGCTAAAATTTAGGCGTTATTGGCAGTTTTTTTTTCTAATCGTGCGCTCAAGTGTGCAGTGACACTTCGTGCACCTCTTTGCCTTCCAAGCTCTTTTCCAGCATTTTGAAAACTATCTGAACTCCTTGAGTTCCCAAACCTTGTATTTCACCCTTATTATTGCCTGTGACTAGTGAGCGCGTCCGCCACAGTCTGCAGCAAGGGGGTTTCCTTTTACGACGTGAGACATTTTTTCTCACCACCAGAGTTAGCTTTCACCTCCTTTCTGTTTTTTTGCTTGTGCTTGTTTATGGTGTCCTTTTTTGTTGCACTCCACGAAACATTGTTGTGGTCTCCTATCTTGCGCGTTATTACACTAATTGCAAGACAAGTTACCAAGTGTTTCAAACCGCACGCACGGACCCGATTGTAATCAACACACTAAACTATAAAGTGCCAAAAGCAGGGGGGTTGTTATTGTCATGGGTGGTTGTGTTTCTTTTTTGCATTTCTTTCTCTCTCTCTCTCTCATTATGGATGCTCTTTCAATTCCTTTGCTTATGCCGTTCAACTTTTTTGAATAAAGATCGAAAATAATAATGAAACTAAGGGGTAAAGGGTTATTTCGCATCACCATGGGAACCGAGATTGAACCAGACGACAAGCCTGCAAAATCTAAGTGGTTAAACCGTAGTGATGAAGCCCTAGGTCTTCTTTGCATGTCCATTTCTCCTGACTTGCTCTTCCACATTGAGGCATCTGAAACATCTAAATGTGGAAAACGTTGGATGCGATGTTTGGAAAACTAGATGACATGAGAGCGTATGAGTTGGAAAATAAAATACTAGGGTTAAATCCTAGTGACTTTGATAACCTATAAGCCTTCTTCTCGAAATTTGTCCACATTAGATTGTTGTTAAAAGGATGTCAAGTAGAAAAGAAAGATTCTCAATTGATCTTGTCAATTATCTCTAAGCTAGGTCCCGAATATTCTGTCTTTGTGTCAATTTTCTATGCTACAAAAACTGCTCTGGGCGATACTTGGACTATGCCCTCCTTTGACTATTTTTCGTCCCAACTCATTTGAGAACAAGACAAACTCATTCAAATGGGGTCTCTCAAGTCCAAGTCACATGTCCTTATAGCAAGTACTAGTAAGGGAAAGAAGATTGAAAAGAAGAAAGAAACAAACGATCAACCTAAGAAAGAAACCAAGACCAAACCTAAAAATGACACAAACACTTTGACTTCTAAGCCTAAGGCACAGAAAAGCAAGTATTTGTGTTCCTATTGCAAGAAGTCTAGTCATGACGAGCAACACTGTTTTAAGAAACAAATTGATCACTTATCTCATTTGCTTGAGAATAATAAAATAAGTGTTCCTGAATCCATTAAAAAAAGTGCTGCGAAGGCCAAGTCTTCTACTGCAAAAGGTGCTAAAAATGATAAGAAGAAAGGAAAAGCCCATGTAGCCAGAGTTGCTCCATCGACATGGATTATAAATTCCAGTGCCTCACACCACATGGGTTCTTCGCATGTTGAGTTTTCCAACATCAAACCTTATGGAATGTCCCAAATCACAATGGGTAATGACACGATAGTGTCAGTTTCCAATAGTGGATCAGTAGAGATGGATGGAGGAACATTTAACCAAGTGTTGAGTGTTCCTGATCTCTCTACTAATCTCCTATTGGTTTACCAAATTACTCACCTTGGTGAAGGAATGCGAGTGGAATTTGGTCCTAACTCAGTGATTATTCGTGAGCTTAACAATGACACTACAGTGGCTGAGGGAAAGGAAAATCACCATTCACGGTTGTACACCTTCTCCCACTTTACTTCTGATTAAACGCCCACTACCTTGCTCACTCATGCAAATGAAGTTAGTAAGTTATGGCATGAGCATTTCAGACATCTAAATTATCGCTACCTTGAACAATTGAGCCAAAATGAAATGGTCAATAGGTTTCCTTGCATCAAATTTTTTTAGGGTCTTTGTGAGAGTTGTACCCTTGGAAAGCATCCTGAAAAGAAATTTGACAAAGGAAAAGCTTGGAGAGCCACTCGTCCTTTAGATCTTGTTCACAACGATGTTTCTGGTCCATTTCCTTCTCCTTCGTTTACTAGAGCTCTTTATGTGCTAACCTTCATTGATGACTATTCGCGATATACTTGGGTATATTTTCTTAAGCTTAAGTCTGAAGTATTTGAACATTTTCAGGACTTTAAGGCTCTTGTTGAGAAATAGGCGGAACGGTCTATCAAGGTTCTTCGAATTCGACAATGGAGGTGAATATGTAAACAATAGGTTCATGGATTTCTATACTTCTGAAGGGATCTCTTTACAACATACAGTTGCTTATAGCCCTTCGCAGAATGGAGTCACAGAAAGAAAGAACCATACTCTGAAGGAGATGGCCACTTGTATGATTCACTCGAAGTCTCTTCCTCCGCAGTATTGGGCCGAAGCAGTGAATTGTGCAAATTACATTCAAGAACTGTGTTCCACACAAGGCAGTAAGAGGGATGACACCCTTTGAAGCCTGGTTTGGACGCAAGCCTGATGTTGAGCACTTTCGAGTCTTTGGATCCAAGGCTATGGCTTGGATTCCCTAAGAAGAAACGCAAGGCCTTGGAACCACAATCCAAACCTTGTATCTTTGTAGGGTATCTTGATGGCGTGAAGGGATATCAATTGATGAATCCTACTTCTCATGAGCTGTATATTGAGAGAAGTGTTAAGTTTGATGAGTCTTCTTCGACTTCTACTTCTCCACCTATTGAGGTTCTTCAGCTCGCTGATTCGGATTCTGACTCATCAGATGATGATACTGTTGAGCGTGCTCCTCTTCCTGATCCTCTCGACCATCAGACCTTTGAGTCTTCTGATTTTGATAGTAGTGATGATGAGGACTATGTCCCTTCTCACTCAAGTGAAGAATCTTCCGAATCTGAGCCTGATCCTCCTGGTCCCTTTGGGCTAGGAAAACTTTGCAAACTGCTAGAGATTTAGTTGGAGATACTTCAGATATGAGACGTACTCGCTTAGATTTCGTTGGACCCTACTCCTTCTTCACCTCTGCTTCTGATCCATAGTCTTTCTGGGAGGCTTATGGTATTCCTGAGTGGGATTCTGCCATGGATGAGGAGTATTCCTCTCTCATGAAGAACGATACTTGGGATCTCACCACTCTTCCGAAAGGAAGAAAAATAGTTCGGTGTAAGTGGGTGTTCTGAACAAAGTATGGAGTAGATGGAGACGTCAAAAAGTTTAAAGCACGATTAGTAGCTAAGGGTTTCTCCCAGATAGCTGGGGTTGATTATACAGAAACCTTTTGCTCCAGTTGCGAAGATGACTTCTATTCGACTAACCCTAGCCATTTCCGCAACGAACAGATGGAAAGTCCATCAAATGGACGTTAAGAGTGCCTTCCTTCATGGTGACCTAGAGGAAGAGATCTATATGGAACAACCTCCGGGTTATGTCCAAGATTCCTCCCTCGTTTGTAAGTTAAAGAAGTCTCTTTATGGCCTTAAACAAGCCCCTCAGGCTTGGTATGCCAAGATGGACTCCTTTTTACTTACATTAGGGTTTACTAGGTGTCACTCTGATCCAAATGTTTATATTCTACAGCAAGATGACTCCATACTCATTCTTGTTCTATATGTTGATGACTTTTTGATCACATGCAACTCTTCCTCTATTATTGATTTTGTGAAGATTGCCTTAGCCAACAAGTTTTCCATGACTGACTTAGGTCTGCTTCATTACTTCCTTGGGATCCAAATTTCACAATTGGACTCGAGAATCTTGATTTCGCAACCTAAGTATGCTCTTGATTTGCTAGCTCATTTTCAGATGTCCAATTGCAAGTCTTCTCCTACTCCTTTTCTTTTCGGGGTGAAGTTGGTTTCAGATTGCTCTACGCCCTTGGTTGATGGTACTCTTTATTGACAGTTGGTGGGGAGCTTGATTTACTTGACTGACACTCTACCAAATTTATTGTATGTTGTTAGGATCATGTCTAGATTCATGCAAGAGCCACATGAGTTGCATTGGAAAGTAACTAAATGGATCTTTCATTATGTTCGTAGCACTTATGCTGATGGCATTCACTATTATGGAGGGGTTGATATTGACTTGATTGGATTCACAGATTCTAATTGGGCCAATGACTTAGATCATCGAAAATCTACTTCTGGCTACAATTTCTCTCTTGGTTTGTGTCCTATTAGTTGGTCTATTAAGACGCATAATGTAATTGTGATATCATCTACAGAGGAAGAATACAGAGGAGCAGTTAACACTGCCAAAGAAGCTATTTAGCTACATGGTATTATGATAGAATTTGGCATCCACTTTCTGGTGGCCTAGCATTATCTACTGTGATAACATGAGCACAATCTCTATTTGCTAAAATCCAATTCAGCATTAGCGGATGAAGCACATTGAGATCCATATACACTTCATACGGGAGCTTATTCATGATGGTATCATCGACATTCAATACATTAAGATAGCTAATCAGATTGTAGATTTATTCACCAAGCCTTTCACTGAGATGAAGTTTCTTCACTTATGGTCTCTTTTTGGGATGAGGTCTTCTGCAATTTCCCATCTTCTTCAAGCTATGTAGTCCTTCTTTTCTTCTTCTTCTTCTAGGTAGATTGTGTTTGTATATGAGAACCTTATCAGGGGCCTTTAGTTTCTGAGCCCCATTGATACATGTTTCTTAGTTTTTTAGGAGTGTCTTCCTCTTTCGTCTGACTCATCACAGCTGATACCCCCAGCTTCGATGAAGGGGGGTGTTAGTGTGAGTTATCATATGTGTCTTCTTCTCATATTGGAGGGTCATCTCACATGGGTTAGGTTTAGGGTTAGGTTTAGCGTTTCATGTGTGTCATGCACTAGGGTTACTCAACACCCTATATTATACCCCTTTACTATTCATTTATGAGCATGCCAAGACACTCCGCTGTCTTTCCTCTATGCAAGATTTGTTTCTGATCGAGCAAGTTCTTCCATTACTAATCATTTCTTTCTTGTAATTGTTGGAGCTATCACGATTCTGTTGGAGTGTAACTACTTCGTGGTGCCTCGTTTCCGATTCAATTCTTGCAAACTCTTTTCAGAGGTTGTATTAATGGATGGGCATAAGAAGAGTGCATTGTAAATAGGTCAAGTAGGAATGTTTTCCAAGTGTGTTGGTTGTATAGTGAATAATATATGTGACAAATAGGATGGTATGTAATATAGTGTGTAGTGTGTGTGAGGTTCATGCATATAGGATGCCCTTAAGAGTCAAGTGTGAAATGAAGCATGAGAGTGTACCATCAGGAAATGACAATACTAATGTATTAAGATGTATGTGGAAATCTGAATGTAAAAGTCTAGTTTCGATGTGTGTAAGATGGAAGACGGACAATGAAGCTAAAATACAGGGTAATTATGATGCCCCTAAGTTTATGATGATGAGTGTGTTATTCAATTAATGATGTTTGGAAATATATGGAGAAGTAATGCATGAATGTGGTGAAGTAGAATAAATAATGTATGGTTAATTGAGTGATGTGGACAATTATGAGATAATGTGTGAATAACGATAGATGGTCGTATATGTATGTATGTATGTATGTATGTATGGGTGATTATGTAATAGATAGCTAGGTTAATGAAGTATGGGATGTGAAGATGAAACAAGGTTCTTATTGTAAGAGATCCCTCAAAAGTTATGTAAGAACCATAAAAACACTAGTGTGTCATTAGGAAATGATGATACAGATGTATGAAGAGGTTTGTAATAATGCTTAGAAAAGATTAGTCATTAAGCACGAAGCATCAAATTTATGAGATGATATCAAAATTTAATAGCAATGCAAAGAGGGTAGAAGTTATGATGCCCCCATGGTATGTAAGTGATAGAGATCTAGCCAGATATGGTAAGTGGATCGATGTAAGGAGTAGTTTCCTTTAAAAAGTTATTGGACGCAGAAATGATGAGGTTATAGGCTCCTTGAGCGATGGAAGTCAAAAGAGGGCAGCGAGATTCTATTGGTCTTACAAAGTGAGTGGTTTCTTGTTTGGTGATGTTGTAGAAGACTTTATAGGAGAAGGTAGACTCATTTTGAGAGGATGTTGCTTAATTTTACTTGATGATGCCACAAATGACTTGAGATGAAATGGTGTTAGATTGGTCTTAAGAGGGGGTTTCTTGGGTGGAGCTTGATTTTCCATAGAATGAATGTGAGAGGTGATGGCATGATGTTCATGAGACATAGACGAATCAGATTTAAGAACTAATTTGGATGAAGTAATTGAAGATGCAACAAGATGTTGTGTAGGAAATGAGATAAAATTTAGACACTCAAGATTATTTATTCTTCATTGTAAAGCATATAAATCATTGTCATTATGTCCATTTATTTGAGTATAATTGCAATATGGGTGGCCTGTATATTTTGCAATTCGGTAAAGAGGATAACCTAGAGTAGATGGTAAAGTGATTAATTGGTGATGAAAGAGTTCAGTAAGAATGCCATGTTGATTAGTATTACAATAAAATGTGAGTGGATCTAGTAATGGTATGAATAGAGGCTCACTAATATGAGCACATGTAGAAGACATATAATGATAATGAGAAAACTAATTATCATGAACCTAAGAAGCATCTTCAAGCTGTCGAATTTCATATTAAAGAGATGCGATCATGGATTCCATAACCTGAAATTTGTCATAAAATAAAGAATACAAAGATTGAATTAATTCCAATATGGGTTGATTGGATGGAGGATCATGAAGGATAGGGACATTAGATAAATGATCAAAGATAACACTTATTTTATGGGGCGGCATATCTTTAGGGAGATACATAGTGTTTAAGGTTTTTTACAGAATCGTTTGGTAAATGGGATACATCTTAAGTAAATCAAACAAAAAACTTGAGGGATTTTAGGAGCCATGATAGAAAATATGATGTACCAAAGAAGGATCCAAATGACCGATCATGATCGGGGTTATTCAAAATGATTAAGATAAATTTGGAAATCTAAGCCTAATCTGAATGCAAGATTGTAGTAAATGAATAATAAATTAAGTACAAAAAACTAACCCAAGAAAACTAAGCAGGAAAGTGTAAAACCATAAGTGCAAAGGAGGAGTAAGATGACTTAGCTGGTTTGCAGTGAAATCTAGACTGTGTCAAAGTGCTGACTGAATGAACAAAAAGGGAGGAACATCACACAGAGACTCAGGAAAATGCAGATTTGGAGGAATAAGCTAGACCGGGGAACCTTGAGAGGGACATAGGTGCTTGCGGTTACCCTAGGCCTATTTCCAGGTGGTTTTGTCTATAGAAATTCTTAGGAAACCTATTCTGAGTGGTCAAAATTTATTCATTTTTGTTCACGTTTTGTCACTATAAGGTGACATAATGATCAACGAAGTCACTAGAAATGTACATTGAAGTGTTGACATGCAAAACCATTAACACAGACATCAAATACCAAAAAAAAGATGCAGAATGAGGGGTTAGACTTTCCTCAACTGTCACAATGGTGATCTTACAATTGATTATTGCACTACATCTCAGACCCAATGTATTTCTATGTTTGTGTGTGTTGAATTGTGCTCTAGGTGGCTCATGTGCGTGTCATACTTGATAGCGAGAAATTAAGCTAGATGTAAAGAAATGTAGTAGATGTGTGCATAGAATAAAATGAACTTCCCTCCTATGAAGTGTATATATAGAATAACCAGCCCTTGTATCCCTTGGATAGTGCTAGATGGATGCAATGGAGATCTTAGATGCTTGATGGATGCAACCTTAAGTGGTGATAGCTAATGCATAGTTTTTGGTCCCTTATTATGATCACATAAATTTATATTTATATGATTATTTTTCTTGAATTTTGTAATTAACCCAAAAAATATTACTACCAAAAATCTAAGATGCTCAAATTGCTAGAAAGGACCCAAAATATTTGAGTAAATTACAAAGAGGTCAGGGGTGCCCAGATTGGTGAGGGCACCTACTGTTGGCATCCTGTCTTGACGATGGTGTCCAAGATGATGAAATCTAGAGTGTAAAAAGGCATATTGAGCTAGTAAGGGTGAAAGACCAAGAATATCAAAAAAAAGAAAATAAAGGTGGCCAAAGACATAAGTTAATTAGTAATTTTCTTACATATGAATCATATGAATAGTAGTATGCAATCAGGACTAGATAATTACCCAAAGTGCGTGGTTTTTTTGTCTATGGTTTAATAATGTTATTAACTGTACAATAATATGGGAGATGTAGTGATCTCTTGTAGAAAATATAGGGTGCAAGGGTAGTTTTTGTTAGATCCAAAACCTTGCGTCGTGTTGCAGTTTTTTTGTTTTAGCTCCTAATTTTGTCACTGTTTTACCTCTTCCTAAAATTATTGGCACAATAATTGTATTAAAGACATATGTGAAAATCCCACTTGGTTGTGTTTCCACTAATATTTTGGCTTGGTGCCACAATCTCAATTCCTCCCTATGCACTTCATCCATACTAGTTTTCCTAATATTTATTATTCCAAAATGATGTGTAAAAAGTATATTCTAAGGGTGCATGAATGAAATATTTCTTATTTGGTTGAATTAAGACACATTTTACTGTAAATATGGAAATATTATGTATAGGATGTATTTAACTTTCTCCTTTTCTAACTCTTATTCATTTTTCAGTTTTTATAGTCACTAGATTGTCAATATAAATACATATAGGTTCATGAGCATACACGTCAGGTTGGGAAAGGATTCTACTAACATTATATTTATTTTCATCATACTCTGGAGATCCTATTGGTGGAGTTCATGTATCATATCTCCTTAGGTATTCATTTTTACTCTTATATCCCTCCTTCCATTCCTATTCACCTTGGGTATTTGTGGCATCTCCTAAGGTTTATTCGTCCTCTTGATGTAAACCCTTGTCAAACATTGATCTACTCTAATTTTTATACCACTTATACCTCAACATGTACTCATTTTAACTATTTATTTCATAGTGTAACCCTTCCCCCCCTCAAACTATTTACACTGCTCACATGGGAAGGATTTTATCTCACCATGTGGAAAGTTTTAATATTGAGGTCAATCATAAACTTTTTTATATCCAAATTAAGTTGTCTTATGTAGGATCCTTATGGATATTTAATAAGTGGTACTCTATTTCATGTATGTAAGAGTAGGTGAAAATAAAATATTCTATTACATAGTTATTGTAGACACTCAAATTTGGAAATTTACTTTTTGACATTACTAATTTTGACAATGAACTATTGTTAAGATAAATACAACCATCCCATTCCCACTTGGAACATTTAAAGGTATTTTGTTTATCTTTTTTATCCTTGCATAATAAAATGTCATAAAATTTTGAGATTACAATGCATAAAATCCATATAAAAACATCAATTAAAAAATTACAAACTTCAAATTACATGTTTTCCATCCTTGAGAAAGGTTGTACAGTCTAGTCAAAATATTATATACAATCTTGGTTGACTTATATGATCTTGGACTGACACGTTCTCTAAATTTACTTTCAAATTCATATTATTTGTTAGGTCTTGTAATCCTATTGGGTCAACCTTTATTTAATAAATAATGTATGAAAACCCTATATAAGCAAGTAAACACTTCCTCATTTGCTAACATGTAAATCTTATGGGATTGCTTTGATATAATCACTTTCAACATTTGCAAAAAGCACATAAGACTCCCTAAATCTCACAATAACACACCCAAAATAATTAGGTAAAAGTAACTATAGGTTTGAATCTTCTTTCCAGGTCAAGGATTCATCCCAACTCATCTACAAGCACCCAAGCATCCCTTCTCAATTTTTTTTTAACAAGATCCAAATCAACTTGAGAATCATCAAAGAAGGTTGTTAAAATCATAGTTACATAAATTTGGATATCACATACTAGGTGGAGAATGATGTGTGGTTTGAGGAATCTTTGGATTAGTGCCAATTTAAATGGTGCACAAGGGTACCCACTACCCAACTAATTTTTTTTATAGGTTCTACCACCCATGTTCAAGGTTTTAGATCTCATTTGATATGTTTAGAGAGATTTTGAACATGATAAAACATTAGGGTTTGAAAACAACAAATAGATCTAGATAGAAGACAATCCCATATAAGTTATATAGCTCAAAACTAAGTAAGTCCAAGACCATACATAAGGGTCAAGACCATAAATATGGTCTTAAAAAAAGTGTACGATCCTACCCTAGCTTAGTTTCCAGTCAAAATGTCCAAATGAAGCATTAATAAGTTTAGATCCTCTTGTTTCAATAGTATACATACCCATAACTTCTCAGAATCATCTTTAATAAACCAAGTGCACTCATTTCATTGTGTTTTCAAGTCTGTATCTTTTTTAATACATCACTTATAAGTATTAATACAATATTATGATATTGTTAATTAATGTTAGAAGTTAAATAATCAGAATAACCTCATATTGCTAATATTTACATCCTTTGGTGAATTTATTTCATTAATTATTCAATTTCGCATTATATAATTAGTGTGTATATAACTTCCAAGTGATCCTATCCACCAAACATATATTATACATGTCCTTGTGTCATCGCGTTGTACAATTGTAATAGTGTGATCTAGAGTCCATGTATACTTCTTCCCTGGATTTAGAACTTTGTTCAAGTAATAAGATACTAATGGGGAATATAGATTTAGATGTATCTCATTGAAGAAGGTTTCATAAATTGAATTGTAGATGTCCCTCTATACCCACGTCTTGGGTGAGAAGTACCGATGAATAGGGTACTTATGTATAAATATTTATTCTACTCGATCCAACCAATTCTTAATATTTTCCTAAGTGAGATGAAATATCATTCTCCTACCTTATCATATAAAAAAAATTCAATGGGTTCTAGAAATATAATGAAAATGTTACACTCCTAGGTTTTATCCTCTACAGTAGGTTTGCATGCATGATTCTTTCCTATGAGTACATGTTACAAGGTCTTGCAACATCCATGAACTGAACTATCATGCAAAGCATGATCTTGGCATGCTCACCTAAGGTGCAAGGAAAGGATTGGTCCTCGTAAGGTTTGGCAAGAAGGATGAACTGTAACCAAGTTTTAATTTGTGTTCCTTCAGGATTTCACTCACCTAGGAAACAATTATGTAAGTGATATTAGTATTATAAGTACACGAGAAAAAATAGTATTAGATCAATGACTTACATGATACATATGCTCAAAGTAATAATAATAGTCTTGTAATCAATTGATATCTTGCCTCAATGTCTCTAATATAATGACTACCATTGTAGTAGTATCATTATATTCATGACTCAAAAAATGCTTATCCTAAAAGTTTGGATATAATCAATTGAATGTAGAAAATGTCATCATATATTATCAAATTACAAATACCCTTTACAGAAATACTTCAATGGTCATTTATATTGATGGGGTATTTTATATTTAGTTCAAGATTAATTACACTAGCCCTTGAGTTATGTTCAAAAATTCTTCCCCTAAATAAAAAGGGTGGCGCGCATCAACGAATGGTGTGACTCTCAATATTTTTACATCATGTGGAAGTTATAACTCCCCAAAAAATTATGCTCCATTGATGCATTGCACCTATCTCATTGTAATGTTCTAAATGTTCCTTGTAATCGAGATGTCTCTTCCTTGTTGTAATGTACCAAATATTTTCATTTTGACATTTATGTGATAAAAAATGAAAATTTTATTTTCCTTATCTTTCCCTTAATTGGAGTTCCTAAATAAGTTCTTGTGTATGGAGCTTACTGAGTATACCCTAATTCTTTCACATTTGTAATATTTTTAAACTTTCCTTAAAATTTGTGCACTATCTTATGGTTTTTCTTTAAGTCTTCACGCATATAGGTTTTAGGACCCTTTAGAATCATGAAAATGCACACCAAAACAAACGTGGAAGTAAAACAGGTGTGCACATTCTAAAATAAAGGTCCTTATACACTAAGGGATAATTAGCAAGCCAAAATTCCTGTTTTGTTTAGAAAAAAATTTGGGCCCAACAATATTTTACCCAAGAAATTGAATAATCACCATTTACCATCATGCATTAAAATTTTGAAGCTAGAAAAATAAAAAATTCCGTGTGTGTAGCCAACATATTGTTGATGAAGTTATGAAAACTTCCGAAGTTAATCAATAGCATCACCTTCTGTTGTTAAAGAAACCTAGTATCTTGAGATTTTGTGGGATGTTAATTCTTGAAAGTGCATGAAAAAAAATATTAAGTTAGGCATCTCTTGATTCCTCCTTTGGATCATCAAAAATATTCTATGTGTAGACATTCAAATTTGAAATTTATCCTTTGGAAAATACAAGTTTGGATATGTTTTCTTAGTAAGAGAAATACTAACATTCTAAGTCCAACTAAGTCCAATAAGTACATCTCCTTAGCTCTTTCTTATCTTTATCATTTACACACTCTACTACGTCGTTCATTTAAGAATTATTTAGTAACAAAAACACAATATTATCTATGCGAATCATTCCAAAACTCATGATTTTACATAAGTAACAAATTGGGTGAATCCATAGAGTTTGAATTAGAGTGGAATATAGTATTGGATGACCCATATGATCATTCCCCTTTTAATCTTCCAACTCAAATTTTAATTTGAATATCTTAAATGCATCATTTCATCTTTCTAGGGTCAATCTTATCATAATATTTAACCTATAGAAGGCCAGATAAGCAATTCAACATCACATCACAACTCAATTGAAACTTTTATACACTCCTATTAAAAAGATCACTCCAAAATCATTCAAGGTTATCCTAAATATTAGTAAATTAGTTGCACATCACTTAGAGAAGCCAATACTAAAAGTATAAAACAATAAACCATGTTAAGGATTCTATCTTCCTCCATTTCCAGACATGCAAAGGTTCTAGAGCCATGTCTCAGTAAGATGAAATTCATTCCAAGAATTTTTAAATATCTTTAAGGGATAAAAGGATTTAGTCTACTAGAGAATAAAATTACATTACAAAGTGTTTGTATTAAGTACATTATGTACTCTATAGTTATCCCACTATATTTATGTTGAGACACACAAGGGTAGTTATAAGAGAATGGCTTATATGACATTCACATTTGCACACATACCTAAGAGAAATAAACGAGGCATAATCCCACTCGAGGATATGTAGTGCAATACTTGGATTGGTTAAGTAGGGATTAATGATCAAGGATAGTCCAGAATCACCATACAAAAAATTATCCTTTTGTTATATAATGCTTTAATTAAGGGTATTGCATGTATCTAAGTTTCCACTTGGTTTAAGTAATTACAAAGATGTTCCAAGGTTGTGTGAACAAGAGATGCATATAGAGAAGCATATACCCAGATAAAATAAGGGCATGGGAAGTTATAAAACCTCACCATAAAGGGTTCAACTATTGTATAGTTCCAATTACGACCATACAAAATATAGGACATGGTCATACAATAGCTTTACAATTCTACACCAATATGCTTTCAAGTTTTACGCTCAAAATGTGGCATATTCAATCTCATATAAACCTATTTTCCTTATCTACCCATTTATAACTCCTATACACAACTAAGTATTCACATCATCTTATGTGTTTGAGCTATCATTCTACAACTTATTATTATTGTAAGTATTTATGCATATTTATGATCAGTTATAAATTGATTAAATAAGAATAACCTCTTGTTACAAAACCTTAAATACCATACATTATTTTGCACATGACATTTATGTTATTATATATTTTAGGGTGTAAAAATTTATTGAACCAAAATTTTGAAAAAAATCTAATAGTTAAAGACTAGTGTTCCTATGGTTTCTCATTCTTTTCTTGACGCATTCTAGATTTAAGATTTTCCTTTTTATGCATCATCGTGCCTCTTCCTCCAATATTTTATGATCTTCACTTTTTACCTAAGAAACCATTATCTCATTTTTATATGGGCTACCATGCCTCTAGCCATGTCCATGCCCATACTCCATATGGTGGAGGCCTCCCTATATTGGTTCTACTTGTTTCATGGATGATAGTACTTTTACTTATATTGATATACACTTTGATTTCATTTCTATTACTATCCACCTCGCTTTACACCTTAACCCATGACTCTTGTAGTTAATATTTCCACAACACAATGTAATAAAAAACTATTTGGGGGAAACCCAAATTTATCTCCATCATAAAATATCCCACCTAGTAAATCTAGTGCTCCTACTAAAAGGTTTACTATATTAGAATAATAAAGTAACACCTTTTCTAAGATATATATTTTGAAACTACATTTAAGTGCACCTATTTACACATATGTATTACCTTTCCACAGATTACTCAACCCATTAATTTTCATCTATTATATCACATTTAAATATATGAATAAGGAAATCACTTTATTTCAACACAGATCCCCCTCCACTTAATAAGGACCCATGCCCACCTCTTCTTATTATGAAACAAATACGTGGATCCTTCATTTAGCATATTTTAATAGGAAATGGTTCTAGTCTCAATATTTGTCCTATTTATTATTATTATTATTTGAGTGTCACACCTCAAACCCCATCCCACAATGCCAAGGATGTTGATGTTACTATAAGATTCTTACGGGGTACGTGTAACTGTGGTCAACCTATTCAAAATTATTAACAAATGGGTGATGATATACCTCTCTTGAAAATAAGGCACGAGTGGGAAGAAAAATAAATAGTTTAGTATGGACATGACAATTCCTTTAAGATTTATTTTTCTCTCTCCAGATCTTGATAGCTAAATGACGCTATGTTGGGGAATAGCTCGATAAAAAGGGAGAGTGGATTTTAATGATTTATATAAGGGTATTTTCTAGTTCTTTGCTATTTATAGCAAGGGTAAAAAACTTGTATCTTATGGAACTCATCATAGTATAACCAATTTGGGGATTTTGTAAGTAAAACAACTAGTTAGTGTTCATTCATAGTAAATTTATTACATAAAATCCAATAAAAAATATTTATCTATGAGTATCTCTTGTAATATATATATATACATTTTGCTATGATTACCAATTACAAGGTTTAGTCTTAATACTAACAAATTCGATTAAATAGTGCAAAAGAGAGTAGGGTAGTGAAGAAAGAGAATAAGTAGAGAGTATGTGTTTCTAAATCCAACTCATTTGAACACCAAGGATTATGAAAACCATTCCCATGATCACACTTAATCAAGAAACACTTATTTCACTAAATTGGGACTTATTCCAGTCCCAACAGCTCAAAAATATACTCAATATTGGAATCCAATATTACTATTTTCGGATTCCAAAATGTCAAATATTGGAATTATCTGCACTCCAAAATTGCACATATTGGATTCCTAAATCGCACATATCGGATTCCAAAATCGCACATATTGGATTCCAACATTGCATATATTGGAATTCAAAATCAGCTATATTGGAATTATATGTACTCCAAAGTACCATATATTGGAATCTAGAAAATCAAATATTGGAATCTATTATTAGGGCTAGCAGCCACTAGCCATTATTTATGCTATGTTATGTATAGAACATGTTTCTATTTTATAAGGGCTAGCGACTGTTGGCCATTAGTTATGTTATGTTATATACATAAAATGGTTATGTTTTAAACGGGATAGTGGTTGCTAAGCATTATTTATGCTTTGTCTTAGTGAAGCTATAAAAAATAAGTTCCCTCAAATTTAATTTTTGATCAAATATAATCCCGAGCATCTTCTATTGTCCTTCAATGATTGCAATAAAGGCCACAACATGGTGTTAAATTTGATGTTTGTTTAGATGTTTTTAAATCCTTTTTATCTATAAAATAGTTGCAAATATTTGAAATAACCATCACATATGACTTGCATATTTTAGATATGACCTTAAATTTTTATAGATTATATATATTAATTATATTAAATAACAATTAGGCATATATAGTATAATTTTATATTTATTTTATGAATAATGTAAAATAAAAATAATTTACAAATTTTCGAGGGAAATTTTTTCCGATAATTCACCACATAAGTTATTCAATCATAGTGTCATATTATAATTAGTGAAAATATAAATCCTCCCAGCTTATATTTCTATAATCTTAACATAATAGAATAGAGTTACGCAATACATTTCATTATAACATATGAATGTATATATTATTGGAGATGTTAAGAAGTACAATCATAACAACATTATGACAAGATAAATAGTTATTTATATTTTTCTTGCTCCAAGTATTTGATGCCCTCTATCACATTCAATTCCTGAGACACTATTTGTGATATTATTTTGTACAAATATGCTCATCAACCATTTATATTTTGTACAATCTATGCGTCTACTTTTCAAACCCACCATAAAATTTTCAGGAGGGTTTCCCTTTGCACCTAATGTAATACATAAAGTGTTTTTCGAACTGTATGAAAAATCATTTATACTCCAAACCTTTTGTTGGTATATTATTGTTATTCCTTCGACTATATTGCTATGTTCCTTTCCCCAAGTGAGTATTGGATTCAATACGGTCGATATTTTTTTATTGAAGCCCATTGATATCTTTCTAACATCAACAGAAATAAGAGTGTCAGACCAGAATCCCAGTTAAAAGTATGGTGATAGTAATTTTATAAATTCTGATAGGCCACCTCTAAGGTTGACAACTTTCATACCGAACTTGAATGAAATCTTCCTATTGTATGTTTTGTTTATCCCATATAACAAGTCCTCCATATCCAAAATGAGTAAATAAATCTTATCTCTACCTGCATGGAAGTAAACAAATTTTATTTTCATTGGCCGCATATCAATTACAACCAATTGAAATAAACAAAATTTTATCTTATGACTAACAGTTACCGATTGAGATTAATGCTTGGATTACACTGCCTGTACATGCTACTAGATCTGTTAATGCAAGATCTATTTCAAATAAACAATCATCAATTCATAATCTATTTATTCCTATTGAAAATGCAAGAATAATGTATTTGAAATAAACATTAATCAATTCATAATCGATTTCATGCTGTGGAAAACTTAAATGGATAAACATAGTGGTTTCTATTGTGATATGGTAAGTACAATATCAATTATTCTCTGTATTATAATTCAAATTTAGTGGTCGTTAAGCTACACTTATATTTTTCAAACCACCCTTTGGCGGAGAATAGTCATAAACTATTCATGAGGATTTGTGACCACTAAGCTATACAATCGTTGGCCAAACTACCCTTAGCTGGAAAAGCTTTAATGAGGCTAGCCAAGTGTTATGATCCTCATGTGTGGATTTCACTAATGCCTCGAGGTTTTGGTGTAATGGTTCGTTACATTTGGTATCAAAGAAACCACCCGTGTTTGAATCCCGATCGGTTAGTTATGCCGTGTAGCTGGGGCCCGTGGGGTGCCTAAATGTCGGTGAAGTGGGGCTCATACGTATGGGAGTGTGGGCGCAAACCTAGCCCAAGTCAGGCTCTACGGAAGCATGGTGGGATGTTATGATCCTCATGTGTGGATTTCACTAATGCCTCGAGGTTTTGGTGTAACGGTTCGTTACATTTGGTATCAGAGCAACCACCCGTGTTTGAATCCTGGTCGGTTAGTTATGCCATGTAGCTGGGGCCCGTGGGGCGCCTAAATGTCGGTGAAGTGGGGCTCATACGTATGGGAGTGTGGGCGCAAACCTAGCCCAAGTCTGGCTCTACGGAAGCATGGCGGGATGTTATGATCCTCATGTGTGGATTTCACTAATGCCTCGAGGTTTTGGTGTAACGGTTCATTACACCAAGTGATGCTTTACATACAAACGATATGTATCAAGCCATATGTAGTTTTTTTTATGATGATGTTGAATCCAAAACAATGTTAATTTAGTGTAAGTAGTCAATATGCAGTAGTGAATAAGTGAAACATTGTAGAAAGTATGCAGTTGTAAATCAACGAGATATTGATGAATGTAATGTTTTTTAGTCAAACCAGTTCTATATTGAACGTGGATGCATAGAATCTATTAATATCTATATAGTTCATTTTAAATTTTTATCGTATCTTACAAATTGATTTCCTTAAACTTTTTCTTCGACCCTAAGCCAAGCATATAAACTAATGTTTGTTAGTTATCATTTCATATAAATTTGTGGGCTTTATAAATAATTTTGTTGTAAAATACACATGGATATCATATCATTTCCTATAAATTTGTGGGCCTTATTGGTTGTCAGCATAATCATTTATTGTCTTATAAATTTGTGGGGATTATTAGTGGTTTTGTTTATAAATTCACATGATTAACATACATGGATTTGATGGCGTATTTGTGGTCGCTGTGTCCACGTCCTCCACATCTGTCATCTGAACTATAAAAACATAACTTTGTTAAACAAAATAAAAAACCATATCAATTGAAGATATAGTTCATGAAACATATTTATAAAATGATTGAAAGTAAATCACCATGTTGAATTGGTTGTGTAGCATCATGGTGAAATAGTTGTACATAAAATTTTATAACTTTGTGGTTGTCTGCATAAAAATAATTGTATAAGTAGCATATTTAGGTTGAAATCGATTAAACAAAATCACTTGTTGAAATTGTTTCTGGAGATGAACCTTTCTTCATATGAGAATAGTAATGTTTCAGAAACATTCTTGACTATGTGTCTCAGCAATAAAAATGGTAGATAGTTTGGAATCCACCAATGCATAGAGTGTAACACTAACACCGTAAAGAACTAGGACTAGAGAATTTATGGAACAACATCGAGTGAACATCTCATCCCAAAACTGATATGATATTTCACAAAGAAAAGGAAGGATGTTTCCTTGTAAGCCAATTTCACTTACAGTTACCAATTTTTGTGGCTGTTTCTTCATCCAATCCATAGTTATCTCTTCTCTACAATCATTACTATTGTCGAGGTTGTGCACACAAGATATTGTGTACATAAGACACAAAATTTTGAATATCCCATTGCTATTGTAGAGTTTATAGAATCCATTCATAATTGTACTCCAATGTCTTTAACCTTTTCCATGTATCTTTGTACTGTGTCGCTTAACATTTTTGAATAACTAGTTGGTATGATAACAATAATAATACAATCCAACACATTGGTTCTAATAACTGTTAGAATCTCCATTATGACATATGAAGAAATATCACTGGCCAAATTGTAAAAATCAGCGATCACACATTCAACATTGAAAGGATTAGTCAAACGAATAGCTATAAATTCAATGGAAGATGGAATGGATATGAACATTTATAAGAAAAATTGTCTGTGAATTTCACCCTTGTTGGTATATTTCCTTCCAGTGACATCACATAGTTGTCTAATATTGTCTGAGCTGCGACGGGAAGAACTTCTTCCACCTCATGATATTTTTTCCGTTTTTCCATTTTTTCCCCAATATGGGAATCAAAATTTATTTTTCCATTTCTCTCTTCACCCAACAGTACAAAAAACTGGTGGTAGTGTGATTGATGCAATTTAACATTTTCAATTACATTGGATTCACTGCAGGATGTCAATACAATATTATCCAAATGCTTATTTCTCAAACAATGTAGAACTTTTGCTCTCATTTTGTTGTCTTTTTTTATTCTCCGACAATAAGAATCAAATATCTCTGCTATTACACTAGCCTTAAAAGCCCCGGTTGATTTAGTATTCCTTTCCAACCCATGCAATTTTGATTTAGATGGGTTTATCTCCAATTTGGTAAAATATGTTCACCTTAACATAGTAAACAACTTAGTATGTTTTGGAGGTGAAAGAAAAAAATTTCTATGGAAAAAATGAAAAACATAAGACGTTTTCGCGTTTCTATACAATTTTATGAATACTGTAAATATACCATTTTGAATGACTTCTACATTTGAACAACCATTTTTGTTAGAATCCCAAAATTCCAACCATATTTTGAATATGAATATGGTCTAGTGTTTATGGAGGCATGCATTTCCCATTTAATGAACAAAGAAATTCCTAAATCCATATCCAGAATAAGATGTACTTATTGTTTTCAAAGTCAAATCGTTCCACTTGGACATGCAGTGTACCAAAATCAGAAAATTCTGATGATAGAACAATACCAATTTCCTCTTGATTTTCATCCATACCAAAAAACAACCATAGGTCGATGTGGTAGTTTTCATAGGAATTAATTTCCAAAAACCATTCCTCATCTCTTTTCTTCCAAAAAATACCGCTTGTGATGAATGGAATTGTCGTGAATGGAGCGCGGACAATGGAAGATATTTTACCTATATTTAGAGTAAAATACATTAATAATTAGGTCATTTCCAAAATTTAAAGTGTTTTTCTCACATTTTATGTTAAGGAATTTAAATAATACCCTAGTAGACACCAAATTCTAGAGTTCTTTACCATGTGTCATAATAGAGTAATTAAATTAATGGTTAGAGACCGCTACGATTTGATAGGAAATATTACATATCATTCAACTGGTTACAATAATTCATATTTTGAGGATCAAATCAATAATAACAATTTTTTTCTAAAAGTCTGAAATTGAATTATGATGTATTGAAAGATATGAAACCATTTGCACCTTTTGAAAGTATTACATATGAGTCGGACAAACCATAACATTATATAGATGGCATGATAGGAATGTTAAAAAATACACACTTTAGTGGCAGATAGAATTCTAGTCAACATATAAAAGAACATCCTAAAACAATTTTTAAGCCATTTACACCTTTTTAATGATAAACCGTAGAGGACATTAAGATGTAATATTGGGTATTTCGAAGAGCTTTTGTAGTAGGTTGGGAGTTTTTTTACAAGACTATGTGATTTATGTATATATCGGTCATACTGTAGTAGTGAGGATTTGATGCATGTAAGACGACTAATGAACATGTTTAAAGGATAGAAGTCAGAATATCTAATGTTTGGTATTTTGAGGAGAGTGTTTGAGTAACAAATCACATTAACAGAGTTAGTGATAGATCATCATTTTTTTATATAAGACAATGTGAAATATCTGTATATCAGACATACTTTATTCATTATGTCTAAATGTCTATAACTACTCTAAGTACGATATTTTAAGCATAGCGCTTGGTGGGAAATTCCACAACAAGCTATCAAAAACAAACGGGAAGGATTACACTTTTCCTAAACATAAGGATGATTGTCTTCACAACATTTTGTACCAGATTTTTTTTACCTAACACTTAGTTTCATTACTTATCAAAAGAAACGACACGTTAAATGTTACTTTCAATAGTTTCTTTTATTGAATATTGTGATAAAATAATAAATCGTGACCTAGCTAAGTGACCGTGAGACTCCTACCATTACGGTCATTATAAACACTATCTGTACAAATTTTTATTGCTAGTGTTTTTCATTGATTATAATTATATCATGTTGGCTGGAATATACCTGGTGGAGACAATAGATGCATTGCATACCAGATAGAGTGATCAAGCCTTATGTATTTCCCATAAGGTATATTGTTTGAAACACATAATTCACTTTGGATCTTATCAGAGAAAGTGTTTAGCGCATGCTAATCATTTTTTTCTTATCGAAAGTAAGGGCATAGTGGACGATAGGTTCAACAGTTTCATCATTTAAAAACAACGATAAAATAAATGATCATGCAATAGTTTAGTGGTCGCTAGGATGCCATCATGATTTCTCTAGTCCTGAAAAATATTCATCGATTTTGTGTTTATAGTTCATCTAATTTTAGTTAAATCTCACTGGAATGGAATTGTAGATGGTCTTACATTAGCCTTAAACTTCAAAAATATGTAATCCAAGTTGACTCCTATGTATCAACTTACAATAAGACCCCCTTTTCCTCAACATAGCCATCACAGATTCAGGCCATATTCCAACTTGCCAAACCCCAACCTTGTTGCAGCCTTTGCACCTCCACTTATGAGAATGTTTGTCAATGAGTTAAGCCTTATGCCCCAAATTCATAGGAATCAAGTTTTGTCTTGTCTTGTAAAGTGAAACTAAATTATTACAAACCTTAGCCAATAAATATATTAATAAATATTACTTCTTATTTTGGTTTAATGCTTCCAGATGATATTTACAGTTTAACATTACCAAAATAACTCAGTTTTATTAAGGAAATTAGGCCTAAAAATATAGAATACATTAAAAAAGAAAATACGCAAACATTAAATAAGAAATGAAACCCTTTATAACCAAATTTTGCATGCTCCTTTTTATTCAATGCTAGACCCATAAATATTTAAGCCATTGTTCCCCAATAAAACCTTAAAAACAAAAAATACCTAATACACTAAAACTCAATAAAAATACCCAAAATAAAATCGCTTCCTTCCAATCAATCCTCTGGAATCTCAACCTCTCCATTTAAATCTGATTGTAAATCCTTAGGATCCTTGCCGTGGATAGTGCACCCGATAGAAACACACGTACCTAGAATCTACTTCACAATTCTCACAAGATGTTTTTCCATCGATCGACACATCATGACCTTCACAATTTCAATAAAATCATCCAATGAGACATTCTCGATATATTTAATGTTTTTTGTCTTTTTCCTGTCACATTCAAGTTCCTTCAGGGCTTTAATCACCAAGGTAGCTGCGCTGGGAAGAACTGTAACTTTGGCCTAATGAATTTTTATAGTGAGCTTTACACTAACCCTCAAACCCTTCCAATCTCTTGCATTCCTTTGCAATGTATTCTCTAATTTTATCGGTGAAAGAGCCATAGGACCAATTTTAAGGGCCAATGAAGAGGCCGTTCCAACTTATCCTCCTATCATATGGAGGAACACCTCCACAACCTTATATGGGTCCAAATTCAAAGGCATTTTTTGTTAACCCTTCAAATCGTGCCTCTTTCAAAAATCCTCTACGACTCTACAACCTCTTGTTAAAAGGGAAGACTAGGAAAAACCCTATGTCTTAATTTTACTTATACTTACGGTTGGTCTCTTTTGTTTTCTTTTTTTAAGTAATATATGTTGTTATTTCTTAGAGTAATTAAGGTACATGAGGGATCAAGCCTTACGTAGTTCCCATAAGGTATATTTTTTGAAACACATAATTCACTTCGGATCTTGTGGGAGAAAATGCTTAGCGAGCACTAAGAATTTTTTCCTTATCGAAAGTATGGGTATAGTGGATGCTAGGTTCAACAATTTAATAATTTGAAAACAACAATAAAATAAAAGATCATGCTTTAGTTTAGTGATTGCTAGGATCCCATTATGTATGCTCTGGAACTTAAAATCCATCATCGATATTGTGTTTATAGTTCATCTGATTATAGTGAAATATCACTGGAATGGAATTGTAGATGTTCTTACATCAGCCTTAAACCTCAAAACTACGTAATCCAAGTTGATTCCTCTGCATCAACTTTCCAAAGAACCCCCTTTCCCTTAACATAGCCATCACATATTTGAGCCATTCTCCAGCTTTCCAAACCCCAACCTTGTTACAACCTTTGCACCACCACTTATGATAATGTTTGTCAATGAGTTAAGCCTCACACCCCAAATTCATAGGAAACAAGGTTTGTCTTGTAAAGTGAAAATAAATTATTACAAACCTTAGCCATTAAATATATTAATAGATGTTACTTACTTTTTTTAATGCTTCCAGATGATATTTACAGTTTAATATTACCAAAATAACTCAGTTTTATTAAGGAAATTAGGCGTACAAATATAGAGTAAATTAAACAATATAATACACAAACATTAAATAAGCAACAAAACCCACTATAACCAAATTTGTTGTGCTCCTTTTTATCCAATGAAAGACCCATAAATATTTAAGCCATTATTCTCCAATCAAACCTTAAAAACAAATAAATACCTAATACACTAAAAATCAATAGAACATATAAAAAAAATCGTTTCCTTCTGATTAATCCTATGGAATCTCGACCTCTCCTTCATCGATCTCAAACTATAAATCCTTGGGATCCTTTCCATCCACAGTGCGCCCAATAGAAACACACGTACCCAAAATATCCTTCACAGTTCCTGCAAGATGTTTTTCCATGGATCAACGCTTCATGACCTTCACAATTTCAATAACGTCGTCCAACGAGACGTTACCGGTATGTTTAATGTTTTTCATCTTTTTCCTATCATGTTTAGGTTCCTTCATGGATTTAATCACTAAGGAAACTACATTGGGAACAACTATAACTTTGGATTGATGATTTTATACAATGAGCTTCATGGTAACCCTCAAACCCTCTCAATCTCTTGTAGTCTCCTTTGTAATGTCTTCTCAGATTTTCTTTGGTGAAAGACCTAAAGGACAAATTTTATGGGTCAATGAAGATGCCGCTCCAACTTCTCCTCCTATCACATAGATGAACACCTCCACAACCTGAGATGTGTCAAAATTTGGTGGAATTTTTCCTCAATCCTTCGAACTGTGCCTCTTTCGCAAATCCTCTAGAACTCCACGACCTCTTGCTAAAAGGGAAGACTAGAAAAAAAACCTACATATTTATCTGTACTTGGACTTTGGGTTTTTCTCTTTTGTTTTATTTTTTTAAGTAATATATATTTTTATTTCTAAGATTGATTGAGGTACATGAGGGATCAAGCCTTACGTAGTTCCCATAAGGTATATTATTTGAAACACACAATTCACATCGGATCTTGTGGGAGAAAATGCTTAGCGAATGATAAGAATTTTTTCTTTATCAAAAGTAAGGGCATAGTGGATGCTAGGTTCAACAATTTAATAATTTTAAAACAATGATAAAATAGAATATTATGCTCTAGTTTAGCGGTCGCTAGGCTCCCATCATACTTTCTTTGGAACTGAAAAACCCGTCATCGATATTGTGTTTATAGTTCATATGATTATAGTGAAATCTCATTAGAATGAAATTATATATGGTCTTACATTATACTTAAACCTCAAAAGTATGTAATCCAAGTTAACTCCCATGACTTGCTAAAACATGTATTAAACCCTTCTAAAGTAAGGTTACCTTTAATAAAACAACCTTATCCATTCCTAATCATGTTTTACCTTTATCCCGCATTCAAAGGGATGAATGTGTTGAATCCTTTATCCTTTGGGCTATATAAAGAGCCCCTCCTTCTTACCTTTTTACTTACACCTTAAACTCCTTAGAGAGCAAATGCAAAACATATAGCAAAGAGACTAAGAGCTTGCACCCTTGCCCTTTTGAGAGTTCATCATCTTGAAGATTTAAGCCTCTTTCTTAAGTGCTTAGGTCATATGGAGAGGTGTTAAAGGGATCTTGTAGCCCAACTTTGATAGGCCCTCATTCCTAGGTTACTTGGACATACTAAGGACAACTATTTTGATAGCCCATGGAGCTTACTTAGGTCCATTCATTTATTTTTTGTTAGAGAATAGAGGAGTTTATATATTTAGCATTCTTAGTTTCAAAGTTTGTATTGATGAATGCTAGCATCTAACCCTTGTTTAATTCTTATCTTGATGGTGTTGTTAGTTTGTTGTTCAATTCTTGCTAAGTTAAGGCTATTTAGGTGTTAGTCTTTACTCATATTAACATTATTTTGAAAACAAACACATGCACACATTTGGCATGCCCGGTGGGACTTACTCCATTGTCCTTTGCACTTAATTTCAAGTTTTTGTAGTTAAGTTTCATTTTTGGTTACTAACCCTCTTTTACACATGTTGATCTAACTTGTTTTTTTAACTTATTTTGTTGAGTTTGCATGTGTTGAGTATTCCTTGTAGGTATAAAGGAGGTGAAAATGCTGTCAAAATTAGAATTGATGGGAAAATTTCAAGATTTCTCCATGTTTTCATTTTTAGAGCTTACTTTTTCAACATTCTACATGCTAGTTTTGTCAATTTCTTGAAAATTTTAAACTCTTGAGCATGTAGGTTAGTGTTTGATAGTCCCGAGTCTTCTATTTACATATTAATGTGGTGGGTTGCTGTCAAAATTTAATCTTGGTGAGAAAATTTTAAGATTTCATCATGTTTTTATTTTTAGAGCTTACTTTTTTCATCATTCTACATGCTAGTTTTGACAATTTCTTGAAAATTTTAAACTCTTTTGAGCATGTAGGTTAGTGTTTGATAGCATGCTAAGTCTTATATTTACATATTAATGTGAGTGGGTTTGCTATCAAAATTTAATCTTGGTTGAGAAAATTTTTTCAAGATTTCATAGATTAAGGGATGTTTTCATTTCTAGAGCTTACTTTTTCAGTGCATGTCTACAGTGCATACCCGTTTTGCATAAGATTTCTTGAAAAGTTTAACCCATTCTTCCGAAGGCCATGTATGTTAATGTTTCCCGATAGCGTCGAAATGACTTCTATTCATATATTGAGTTGTGATGGGTATTGAAGTTCAAATATTGCAATCCTAGTTGGAAAAATTTAGCCCATTTGTGCTTAGATTAATTGTAGACGTTTTTTTTTTTACATTTTAAAACTGAGTGCATGTGAAGTGCATACCCGTGAGCATAAGAGCATGATGAATAACCCATCTTTCTAAGCTTCCATAAATTTTTCTCCCGAAAGTCGAAATGAATCCATTTCTCTTGCACCTTTTGGTGATCTGGAAAGGTATTGAAGTTAACTATGTACCTGAAAACATTTTAACATTCAGAATTTAAACTTACAGAAATTACAGGTTTTTCATGTTAGTTTAAGAGACTGAGTCATTTTACTAATCATGTCTTAATGGTCCTTTGATTTGAATGTTGTATTTCCATTTCTATATTCGATTTAGCTCAAAGCGTGTGTATGCTCTTCTCTTGCACCTTTTGGTGATCTTGAGAATCAAAAACAACTTTAGATCTCTATATTTTTTAACATTGGGATTAAACTTAGAAATTTGATCTATTCACTTTTGGTTTAAGGGAATGAACCTTTTACAAAGCATTTTTCAATGGTCCTTTGATTTGAAGTTTTCTATTTCTATATAGTTGGGATAAAGTTTGTGTATGCTCTTCTCTTGCACCTTAGGGTGATCTTGAGAATTCAAAAGCAACTTTAGTCTTCATTTTATAACATTTGGTAAATTAGAAACTTCATCTTTCACTTTTGGTTTAGGGGAATGAACATTTATCAAGAATTTTGTATGGTTCATTGATTGAAAAGATTTTCTTTACTTTTTAGTTGGATTATTTGTTGTGTATGCTCTTCTCTTGCATCCTTGGATGATCTTGAGAATCAAAAACAACTCTTAATCCTCTTTTAAATAATGTGATTTTCTTGGAGAACTACTAACGCTTGAGTGCAGGACCTAAAAACGCTTGTCAAAGAAAGGAGGAATCAAAATGAAATCAAAAACTACTAATACAGTTGTTATACAGGTTGCCAAAAGGTGTTCAAGCAAACCACACCTAATTAAACAAGATAAAAAGAACAACATATTCAAAACACTGTATTGCAGGTTTTAGAAAAGGGTACGTCCCTCTCCGCTCAACTGGAACATAACCCCTTTGGCATAATGCCTTAAGCTACAACAATGGGGGTGGTTCCAGGAACCCCAAAGTAGTCCACGCAAGAGGGAACCTTGTGGACGAAATGGGAAGTTCTCCGCACTACCTACTTGACTAGTGATTCCTTTGTGAGATAGCGTTACAGGTTGTCTATTGTGGCGAACCCTAGTGATAGTACACGTAGATGCACTAGTTGCCTACTATTCTTGAAGGGGGGTAAAGTAAAGCCGAGATACTCCCAAACTAGTTAGTGTGACTTTTTGGGTAAATCGTGCTCGTTTGTGGCAACTTTGTAACACCTAGGGCTAGAGAACCACCGAGGAGAATATACTTTGGCCAGGAACCCACTTTGACAATTCTAAAATAGTGTTGAGTTGTGAACCTTATTTTCATTTAGAAATGTGTGATGCGGTACTTTCATTTAGTATTTACTTGCCTTAGGGCAAGGCAAAACTCTGCCGAAGTGAAGCCAACATTTTTCATCTTTTTTTGATTTACTTCCTTCACATTCTTTTGACACTTTGTTGATCAAAAGAAGGGTGACTACCTTTGTGTTACCAATAAACTGTTTCTCTCACTTTTATGTTCGTTTACGCCCATCCATGTTTGTGGCTAGGTTAGTTAAACGTCTAAAGTGTGTGGGAGGCATTTTCGCGTCATTAGTAGCCATTGTGATCTTGATACCCATGTCAAGGTCATCGTTCCAGTTAGGTGTGGTTCATCACCGTAGACTTCCTTAGAAGAGTGAGCTTCTTTGTATAATATCACTACAATTTCAATGTTTACATCTTGTTTCTTGTAAACTCGACATAAATACCTATATTGTATGGTTACGTTGCACACATTTTTAACTATTCCTAGCTATACTTTGAGCTTTTTAGTTCGGTTCTATTATTACGTCGATTTCAAAGAGTGCTAGGTGTTACTATTTGTGCGTGTTATATCAATAACACCTCGATATCAATACTTCACTTTTTCGCAAAGTGGGTTAACATATCTTGGTGATATTGTTGTGTCATTTGCGAATTATAATTGGCACTTTTTAAGATATAGGTCTTAATCAAGTTTGAGCTCGCTCATCGTATATCTTGATTGGGAGATCGCATTGACTTCTTGTTTTTACTTATGTTTTGTTAATTTCCTTAAACTTGGCATAAGTGAAAACATCTTGTTGATCATCTTTGCATCGCATTTTCATATGGTGTATTTCCTTGTTGATTGGCTTTGGGTTTCACACTTGCATGATTGTTCCTTGTGATTATTCATTCAGAAAACTTATTTTCTAGGAAAATCCCTTTTTATCTCATCGATATTACATCATCACGATGTCTAATTTCCTTAGACCTTCTTCGGAAAATCATGCACGCATCCCAATACTTATACAATGTCTATTTGGTTGTCCTTATGCTACTCAAATTGACATGTCACTTCCTTCCCTTTTAAGGATTTCCATCACACTATCTAAATCTAGACATTTCTGCTTAAAACATTGCTAAAAATGATTAACTATCGTGCGGTTCCCCATACTTACAAAAATATGGAACCTAGGTTTAGCAATTCAAAGCAAAAGATTCCCATTACAACTAAACTTCGTTTGGTTCTTCGTGCTAGAGAGCCCATAGGGGTAACTCATTTCCCACCTTCATCTCACAATCGGTGGTATTATTTGGACATGTCTGATCCAAATTATTATTCGAGTTCACCCACTGTTCTTATAATTCTAATCCAAACATTTCCTCTTCTTCTTGAGGATTCCAATCCAAATATTTCCTTTGACTCTTCTGAGGATTTAGATCCAAACTACTATTCAGATTCATCTAATTCAACTCCTAAGTCATGGTCCTCCCTTTCTTTGTAGGACCCCTTTTATCAGTCGCCCCAATGACGTCTTCTTCCTTTAAAGATACACGTGACTCTGAATCCCTCCAATCAGTAATATAATACAATTTTTGAATCGATGTCCTCTCTTTCTTCACAGGGCCCTTGTCATTATTCATCTAATGCGATGCTTTAATCACAGTCCTCCCTTTCTTTGCAGGATCCTCTTCATCAATCGATCTAATGCGACTCTCCTCCCTTTCTTCACAGAACCCCTTTTATCAGTTGCCCCAACGATGTGTTCTTCCTTTGAAGATACACGCGACTCCAAATCCCTCCAATCAGAAGTATAATACAATTCTTGAATCGCAGTCTTGTCTTTATTCGCAGGACCATTTTCGTTATTCATCTAATGTGATGCTTAAATCACAGTCCTCCCTTTCTCCACAAGACGCTTGTCATCATTCATCTAATGTGATTCTTGAATCACAGTCCTCCCCTTCTTTACAGGACCTTCTTCATAAATCACCCCCACGGAATCTTCCTTCTGTGAAGATTCGTGTGACTCAAAGTCCTTCGAGACAAACATTTGAATCGACCCATGCATGTCGCAATCTACAGACATTGGACTTAATCCTACTATTTTACATACGACATACCATTGTATAGGTAGATCCACACCACCTTCTTCTACTCCTGAGACATCTAGCTACACGTATTCTTCATCCCCCACATCATCTTCTTCTATCAATAATCATCAAACATCTTCTAAGTCTTCCACACCAAGTGAACCTATTTCTTCCAATAAACCCCTAGGGATCGATCAACAACTCATACCGATTGATCTCTTTCAGAATGAAGAAACAATCAAGGTATTTATAGGGGCATATGAAGATATTGCTTTAGTAGATTACAAAAAGGATTCTCTTTAGACTTTGATGCATCTACATATTGTGAGGAAAATGTTGATTCCTTTTGATCAAGAAATAGAGGAAGAGCCTCGGATCATGCAACTTGATCCTCCTCTTATTCTTCGATCTTCACATTCTTCATTATGTGATGAAACTCCTTAGTCTTGCATAGATCCATGGCCTATCTTCTCATCACCCAATAACTCTTCATCTATCATAATTCCTCAATCACAATCTCTTTTGGGATCAGCGCCAAATAGCCCTTCATCTTCATCTAGGTGTGGGTCACCTTCTATTATCCCTCCCTCTTCTATTTGTGGGACATTTTTGAGTAGCCCACAATCTTCTGATTATTGGGGCACGTCTAACTAGCCCCTTTTCTTCTATGTATGGATCACCCCCAGGTAGTCCATCATCTTCTATTCTTGGGCCACATCCTGGTAGTCCATCATCTTACATCTATGCGTCACGTCCTAGTAGCCCTTCTTCTTCTATTCTTGGGCCACATCCTAGTAGCCCTTCGTCTTCTATTTACGGCTCAAATCCTAGTATCCCTTATTCTTTTATTCTTGGGCCACATCCTAGTAGCCTTTCACCTTTTATCCATGGCTCACCTCCTTATAGCCCATCCTCTTCAATTCTTGGACCGTATCCTTTTCATCTATCACATATTTCTTCTATCAATGGTTGTGGCAAGCCCACTACCATTTCTATTGTTCCTATCATCAATCGTAAATGTTCACATTCTTCTCCTTCTCAAGGTCAGAAAATTCAAGCATCAGCTTATAAGAAACCCAAATAGGTTCATTATCAAGCTCAGGTCAAAACTTCCAAGAGCTTAAAATCCCCCAACAACTGGAACAATCTCAAAGTTGTAAATCAAGTGCGATTCAAGAATGCACATCAACATAACCATCAAGTATGGCGCAAAGTGCATAAACCTCTGGATAGGGAACTCAAGCTCCCGCATATAAAATCCATGTTTCAGGATAAATCACAGTCCTTTGTTGAGTGTGAACTCACCACGATCATCGAGATTGGGGAAAACATGACTCTTGATAAACAAACACGCTTAGTCTCCCTTATCAAGGAAGTCACAAACATCGTTGTTGGATCCTATCACACAGAGTGACTTTGTTAGTAATAACGGTTCAAAACTAAAAAAAAATATCAAAAATCTAAAAATAAAAAACAAGGAAAAAATACAAAAATATAAAAAAGCATGAGAAAAAAACAACAAAAATCAAAGGTACAAAGATCAAACATTGCAATCAAGTATTGCATACACATGGATATTTATTTCTTCCCTTTCTTTCTATTCTTCTGCAAGTCTTCCTACCATTTTCATCCCTTCGGTGATATTTTGGTTAGCTTATTCGCATGCATTTTGTGACATTTATCTCTATGGTATCTGTTTGCCCCTGGTCTTTTATCACCTTGGTAAATTAAAGAACGACTGACCTCATGGAGATCCTATCACATTCAAACATCTAATAAACTTGTTGCAAAGAAATTTTGGACATATTTGTTGACACTAGCCAATGTCGTCATCACAATCACTTCCACCTCCTTCCATCAAGCCATCAAGTGGTTCTTAACCCCTTGTCAAACAAGAGAGCTGAAATAAGTTTTCAGAAAGGAAAAGAATCAAAATCAATCAAAACTCAAAAGCTAAAAGCTACAAAGCAAAAGCAAATTAATATATAACTCTCTCTTGGGGTATTTCCAATAATCTCTATCAGGGCTATGGACGCCTGACTGGTAGTAGAGAAATGTTGTGATTAGAATCAAATACATCTCCATCGGGGCTATGGATGCTTGGCTGGCAGCGGAGCAATGTATGGCTATCCTTTCACCCTCCATTCACAAAATCACTTATCAAAATAAATCATTCCTACACATTGGCTAGGGTCTCTTCACTTGTTGTCTATTAAATCTTCACTTCAAGAGGTAATAAAAATCCACGTGCACACACTGGATCTCTATGAGTAAACAAGATTAGTATGTTACCAAGTGTCTTTTTTGGACCTTGTTCAGACTCTTACTCTAGTCCATATCTCGTCTCACGATTTATGCCTTTGGTTAATCACTTCTTCATCGTGAGGCTTCTAAGCTACATTCATATCATTCACATCGTTCTTCTACTTCGTTCAGAACATCCATGTGTATAAGGTTACTTGTTTTCCATGTTTGCAGACACCTTTAGTCCCCTTCCACAAAAATAATCTTCTCCTTCCTTTCTATCACGTGCTCTTAGGCCAACTTACGCTAGGGGAATCCTTGCTTCTTCCCAGCATTTCATTGGTTTATGTTCATCATCATGTTGAACCTATCCATAATGGCCTTGGGTCCCGCTTCTACCTGTGAAGAGTTTACCTTTGAATACTCCCACCTTATTGTTGGGACATTTTTGAATCTTCACCTTTCTGGTACACACGTGGCCTTATGCCCTTGTACATCCCATCTATCGCTAGGGGCATCCACGCTTTCTCATATTCCTGTACATAGTTTCATAAAACCTTTAAAATCAACCAAAACATTCAAATATGTTAGAAAAATCATAAAAAAACATTCAAATATGTTTTAGAAAACTTCTAAAAATTGAAAATCAACCTACAAAACGTCACTCTTTGGTTCTCACTTGTTCATGTGTGTGACTTGCGGATCATCTTGATCTACCTCCATCAACAAAAGCTAGGCTGCTTACTTCGTCCATACTCTGGGGCACAAATGAGTTGCCTGGTACTGTTTCGTAGTGCACATTACTTTTCCATCAGACCCAAGTGTCCTCCATTATTCCCCTCGCATGTATCCTTGCTTGGGGCACCATCATCAACCCTTGTCTTTAATTTACACAGGTCATAACTGAAGCTTGATAATAAAAACATTATATTATGTTTCTCTGTTAGTTTAGCTTGTTTACTTTCTCGTATTGCATTATTGTATGTTGCATTACATTTTGTATGTTGTATGTTGCATGGAGTTAGGCATCTTTCACTTTCTCATATTGCATTGCATTTTGTATGTTGCATGGAGTTGGTGTTTTCAGCAATGGACAATCGTTCATAGTATGGCTTTTCATGTCGTTCTACCTTTTTCGTATGCTTATATTTTTCATAATGACCGATGACGTAGCTCTTATGGCAATATGATGACACCAAAATTGTTCCAATACATAGTGGCTAGAGGCTAAGATCTTCTCTCCCCTCCTCCATATTCATTCTACATCGCTTTCCTCTCACCCCTATTCTTCCATCTTACTAGGGCATCTTGCCTCATCCCATTCTTCTATCTATCTCTCACCTTTTTCGATCGTCGATCGGCTTCTTTTTCATCACCCCATCGACACTCGAGGGGGCATCTCTCCTTCTACTAATTTTTCTTCTATCCCTTCAAAATTCTTCTAATGTCTACTATCTTTGAAGTGGTGTCACTTACGCCACCCCAAAGAGGGGCAAATGTAGACACCTATAATTACGCCCAAGCAATTTAAATACTTAAATTGCGCTAATTATCCCCTTTCTCACAAATCGACGACATATCATCAAAAAGTACTCATTTTCCCTCATATCATCATTAATTAATTACACTAAGCTAATTAATTAAGTTACCTATCCAATAAAATACCCTAATTAACAACCTTCTGTTAATAAATCACCCCTTCTACCTAGACTAATTAATTATTATTAATTAATTAGCTTTCCCTTCCATTTAACCAATAAATCAATATTTAATTGATTTAATCCCCTTCTAATAGCCTAAATCGTACTAATATTCCTCTAATTATCTTCTATAAGCTTACATCTACCTATTAGTTAATCACCTTTGATTAATTAAAACACTCCCCAACTCCCATGACTTGCTATAAATTAAACCCTTCTAAAGTAAGGTTACCTTTAATAAAGTGACCTTATCCATTTCTAATCATGTTTTACCTTTATCCCACATTCATGAGAATGTGTTGAATCCTTTATCCTTTGGGCTATATAAAGAGCCCTCCACCTACCTTTTTACTTACACCTAAACTCCTTAGAGAGCAAATGCAAAGCATATAGCAAAGACACTAAGAGCTTGCACCTTGCCCTTTTGAGAGTTCATCATCTTGAAGAGTTAAGCCTCTTTCTTAAGTGCTTAGGTCATATGGGAGGTGTCAAAGGGGTCTTGTAGCCCAACTTTGATAGGCCCTCATTCCTAGGTTACTTGGCATAATAAGGACAACTATTTTGATAGCCATGGAGCTTACTTAGGTCCATTCATTTATTTGTTGTTAGAGAATAGAGGAGTTTAGATATTTAGCATTGTTACTTTCAAAGTTTGTATTGATGAATGCTAGCATCTAACCCTTGTTTAATTCTTATCTTGATGGTGTTTAGTTTGTTGTTCAATTCTTGCTAAGTTAAGGCTATTTAGGTGTTAGTCTTTACTCATATTAGCATTATTTTGAAAACAAACACATGCACACAATCCCAAAATCCACATACCTGTTAATATGATTAGAGAAGGAGAATGAATTGACACAACATTCCAACATTTTCACTTTAGCGCAAGTAGGGAGTTCTATACCCTGATTTTCCACAACTTCCTCAAGACCACGTGTAATCTCCTGCATTCCCCACATCAATGCATGGACATGATATTGAAGGTTCAATATGATATCTTCTAACTTGTCATTATTTATATGCAAGGTAAACATCCCTGAAGAGTTAGATAGTATATTTATCGTGCTCAACCCTTGAGCCATGTCAAAAACATTCCTTTTCCCTTTGGACTGGTTTAGGTTAAACATTAACTTGTGCATTCTCTCATAAATATCATCCTCATAATATTGTTTGAATCAATATGTGACTGACTAGACCTTCTCAAGCCAATTCTGCATAGCTTCCAGGGAAAATTTTAGTGGCAATTTTTTTTTAAACTCATGAATATTAGGGATTTTGGAAATTGGAAATGGCTATTTTTCAACAATTGGCTCCAACCCAATTCACCTAAAATTTCCACCGATAAGTTATTTATATGGGTGAATTCACCTACTATTTATATGTTAAATTAACTTATGCATGTATTTCACCAATGTTTCTTATCATTGTAACCTCATCTAAGAAAATTACGCCTTGCCAAATCGCCTTTACCATGAAACATTTTTCAGAAATTCACCATCAATTCAAAATTCAATTTTAGAGGTTCGCCACGAATTCTAAACTAATTTTTCAGAGGGGAGGTCTTAAAAACGAACTCTGAGCCATGCTCCTAAATTTCCCATCCATCAAAGAAATAAATGATTCCCTAACATCCTTTCCTATCATAGCTCTCCCCCTCTTCCTACTAGGAGCACACTCCCATGCTACCCAAGAAACCACCAACACCCCTATCACCATGGTAGGGAGATAGGAAACACAATGACCAAAGACAAAAAGTGGAAAGGGGTGGTGAAATGTCCACTCGGCCTAGAGATATAAAGCCATCAGTGCAAAACACATGAAAGGAACAAAGTGTGACAATACAAAAGATCATCAATTAGATATCCTTATCATAAATACCACACTTCCTATTAAGAATCTTAAATGTCCAATTCCATATTACATGTCACAGGTGTATAACTCTTAATCGATTCCATCTATTGCATGAATAAAAACTATTGATGTCATAAATTACCATTAAAGCCATAAATGCCATATCCTCTTGTAATTCGCTACGTTTTCACAAATTAAAGTAAGTTTTTTTGATCTTATTGACCTCTAAGTTAATTAACCACGTTAACTTTGGAGAAATGTATAGAAATCAAGATCTGTATATATTAGTACGACTTTATTGTATGATTTTAAGATTTCAAATTACGATATTTTGAGCATAATGTTCGTCTATTTTATGCCATCACACAATCTTTGCAGCTATCAGTGGTTAGGATTTGATAAATTAAATTAAGATATTTTCAACATAGCCACCACTAGGTTATTCCACAACATAATATTAGGATCTTAGTAGTCTATAGGTTTCAACAAAAGAAAGAGAGAACTTAAGAATATAAATATTTTGAGTTGAAAATCCATAGTATTTAAGAAACAAAAGAAAGACATTGACTTTGGAGATCCTTATAGCAATCAAGACTAGTATAAATTAGTTGAATTTTTTGTATACATTTAAGATATTTCGAGCTTAGTGCCCGTTAGGTTATGCTACCAAATAATATTTGGATATTACCGGTGGGTTTAGATACTTTGAGTTTAGTAGCCGGTAGCCTTTTCCACAACATATTATTTAGAGATTGAACTCGCTAGGGTTCAATAATTCATAGTTATAATATTTTACAGTAGTTAACAAATTACAAGAAGATATATATAACTTAGCTGACGCTAGTTTAAACAACGACATAATATATGGAGGTTATGCTTGATAGGATTGAACAAATTGAATTAACATATTTTGAACTAAGCGGAGACTAGGTAATTCCACAATATATTATTTCAAGCATAGTGGTTGTTATCATTTAACATGTTACTGAATGATATTTTGAGCTTAGAGTCCACTAGATTATGACACAACATAACATTTAGTTCTTAGCACTCAATGGGTTTACAGAAAAGAAATAAGATATTATTAGCTTGGTTGTCGGTGGGTTATGCCAAAACATAATATCTCGATCCTAATGGTGACTATGATTTAGCAAATTTAAATCAACATAGTTTGATCTTAGTGGTCGTTAGGTAATTAAATAATATATTATTTTGATCTTCTCAACCACTAGCTTTTTCCACATGTTATTTGGTGATTTCATCACTAGGTTTTAATAATTCATAATTAAGATATTTTACAACATCTAGAAAATCAGAGCCGGATATTAATAACTTTTTCTAGTGCTAAACCCACAATATAATATTCTGAGTTTAGTTTTCACTACCACCTAACTAGTAAGAAAATTATATTTTGATATTAGACAACGGTACGTTATGCCACACCATAAATTTTTGGATGTTGGCGGTTGTTAGGTTTTATCAAAATAAAGTAGGATACTCTCATATGAGAAGTTGCTAGGTTATACCAAGACATAAATTTTGGAGCATAATGATCTTAAGGATGTAAGAAAACTCATTAACATATTAGGATCTTAACTGCGACTACGATATGCCAAAACATAAAACTGTTTGGAATTAAAGTAAAAGGGGTTTTTCCCAAATGACCCACATACTTGCACAAAATATCCCTCATGGCCAGGTATTAGAGTGAAACAAAAAGAGCATTATCCTGTATGCAAAAAAATAAAAAACCAAAAAGTACCAAACTGGAAAAAGCCAAATTAGATTTTATGGATATTCATGAGAGTAGTTGCTTCATCCTTAGCATTGGTAGTAGGCCTTTGTTTAACCAAAACATCTACTAAATTAATGTGTTCCAAAAAGTCTTTGTTAATTTTCATACAGGTCATGACTATGTGAATTTTCAATTCCTTGATAACAGATATTGAGTGAAACATAATCTTTGATGGCCTTGTGTGTATCATGAGAGATCTTCTATAAATGATCTTTATGTTCTGAATCTACAGCGGGGGAGCCCATTTGATCTAATAGAAGATAATTAGGGTAAATTGAGGAGAGATCCCGAAACACATTAGGAATTTTTGAGTCCATGCTAACTTCCCTATAAAAATGTGGGAGGAAAGCCTCACATGCTTCCGTGTTTAGCTAAGTTGAGATGGTTGTAGCCATTACAATGTCAGTGGAGATGAGAGGAGAAGAAAAATAAGCATTGACAAGAGGTGGAGAGGAAGTAGATGCTGGGTCCAAAAGTGATTCAGATACCTAAGGAGAGTGATCCAAGGTCTACAAAGGGTTGAGATCCATTGGCAAAGATGAGGGAGACCTAAAAGTGAAAGAACAGGGGCTAATGATCATGATGTCTGAATCAGAGTCGCAAGGGAGACTAAAGTGGTGGTTATAATGATAGATATAAGGAGATGGTTGTGGAAAAGGAGGGGGGAAACAATGATTCTTTCTTGACTTAAAGGGTAAGTGCGATATTTATTTTTGGGAAGCTTCCATTTTAAACAGAAAATACAAAAGGCCTTGGTGTAGGAAAGGACCATCATCTTCTATAGCCTTTTTAAGGGACTTCTCAAGTAATTGAAACAATAAATTTACAAAGTTTACCTTCCGATCATGTAGAAGATGCACAAGAAGAAAATGATGAGGCCCATAGATCACTTTTTAGCATTGATGAAGCGTGAAGTACCTCCTTAATTTCTCAGCAACCCTATCCCAAGGTTCTAGAAGTGAGTCCCGTTCATAGCCTAAGTGAAACATTGTCAGATTTTCACTAGGATACAATAAATCATCCATATCATCTAAAGCAAGCATTGAAAATAAATTTCTCCCTCTGCAGGGATCCTTGTCATAACTACAATGGACTTTGTTGAATTAAGAAACTTAATATTTCCCACTTTGACTCTTCCTTTCTTCTAGGTTGCCAGCACACTGTATGTTACTCAGAAAGAGTGACCAAACAATCTTTCCATTAACAACATAACACCATCATCAAGAAAAATATTCCATACTAGTGGGTCGTCCTTGACCTCTTCACAAGAAGAAAGCTCGATGCATTTTTTGGTGCTACCCATAATGAATAGGAATTTTTTGACAGTGATTTCCAAAGGCCCAAAATAAATGATGCTTAAATAGAGATGTCGAGCACCTTCATTCCAATCTTCAACTCGTTTCTCCAAGATTTCTAATTGAATTCTATCTTGATTAGTAATAATCATTAATTGATCTTGTCCATCACATGAACACAATCTATGAATTTCATAATTTCCCAAAATATCCACAAATGCCTTATCCTCTTGTCGTGGCCAAAAATAGGTTATGCCTTAACATAACCGAACAAATTTTAATCTTAGTTAATGTTCAGCCAACCCCAACATTAATTAGATAATGCTCTTGCAATTACTACATTTAGTGGAGGTTGAAGGTTTGAATATTAGCAATATGAAATGTATTTAGTTAATATATATTATAAAGGAAGAATCTTAAAAAAAAATGAAGGTGAAATAAATAACATTGCTAGACATGATTTCATATTGTATAGATTATCACACAAAAAATCATAAATAAATATCTTATTATAATTTTTTAATTGACACTTCTATTTGTTACATTTAGGTTCTCCAAGGTTGTTCATTCTACACATGGAAATGAAGTGGGTAAGCACACAAATATTACATGAAGCACAAAAAACACTTGTGATGGGAATTTTTTTTTCGATATTTGGTAAGGTTATTTCAAAAAACAATTTTTGACTAGAATAAGAAGAGGATGGTGTTGTTTGAAAAAAAATGCATCCCCATGAGTCCTCTCCATCCCGGTGTTTGATTGTTTCATCAGAGAGAAGTGTGTTTAGTTCAGACCAATATAAAATTAAATGTAGATATAATTACATGTACATGGCAAGAATAATATCCTTATTGGGTTTGTGTTCTCTTATAGGTACAATTGCATTCACAATTACATGTATAATTATAGGTACATGACAAGAATAATATACGTTTTCATCCTTTAACTAGCCTTGTGGATGTTAAAATTTCTTCTTATATTGAACCCTTTCATGACTTTAGACTGGTGTGGGTATATATATTAAATTGAATCAATATTGTTTTGTTACAGGTATAGTTGGCAATTGGTTGTTTATACTACTTCAAGCGTAGTGGTCGCTTTCATTTAACAAGTTACTGAATGATATTTTGAACTTAGCGTCCACTAGATTATGACACAATATAATATTTGGATGTTCGTGGTCTCATGGTTCTGAAAAAATAAAGTGAGATATTATTATGATTTTAGTGGTCACTGGGATTTAATAAATTCAATCAACCTAGTTTGAGCTTAGCGGGTGAATGTATTTGAATAATATAATATTTATAGCTAAAGAGTCACTACCATTTAACAAGATAAAGAAAGACATTGCGTTTAGTTTCTGCTAGTATCTCTTGTGTTAATCTCGTAATGAACTTCCTCCTGGTTGGAGGATTTAATTGATAAAACAAAAAAAAGGTATAGTAGTTTAGGATTGAAGTGAAATTTGTAACCTAATTTTTAAATTTGTTACTGTTTGAATAGAAGTGTGACTAGTGTCGTGGATGTTAGAATTTATTATTATTGAAAGGATTCAAAGATTTTTTAATTTCTACAAAATGTATTTTATGTTGTACTTATAATATGTTGTTGTTTGAATGAAAAAATATTCAACATGTTTCTAACATAGTCTTGTGTGTTTTAAACGTCCTAGATCAATTACTTTCACAAAAACACTTTTCTTACATGCATTGATGGAGATCAATGACTACAATTCTTAAGTATAACATGTGACATATCATTTATTAGAATAAACATGTTCATTGTCAAAACATATGTTGTCTTGCAAAGGATTTCTGAAGGAAAAATTGGATTAAGGATTTACTCCCAAAGGCCAACAACATGAAGACTTCCCACCTTAACTAGAATTGAATTGTAAATATTGGAGGACAAAAATTGTATTTATTTGAAAGATTTGTTAGTTACTACAAAATATCTTTTAGGTTTTACTTATAATATGTTGTTGTTTGAATAAAAAATATTAAACGTGTTTCTAAAATAATTTGATGTCTTTTAAATGTTCTAGATCAATTGTTTTCACATAAATGCTTTTCCTACATACGTTTATGGAGATCAATGAATATAATGCTTAAGTATATCACCTGAAACATAAATTCTTGGACCAAACATATTCATTTTCTGAACATATTTTTTCTTGAAAAGGATTTGTAGAGGAAAAATTTGATTAAGGATTTACTCATCAATGTCAACATGTTTTTCTTGTTAGCCATTCAAAACAAGATTTTAACACTAGACAATGTAAGAAAGGATACAATTGATAATTGGACCATAAGCAATATCCTTCAAGATACTAAATTTTTTTTTATGAAATATTTTGATAAATGTAATTAATTCACACCCCGAGTAAGGGTAATAAATGTGTAGATTATCTTTCCAAATTGAGGGCTAAAGGTAGTAATTTTAAAGTGTGTGAAAGGGGAGATGATATCACCAATGTTTTTAATCTCATGCAGAACATTAAGTACTGATGTGCTAGTGGCTGTTTTCCCTCATTGGGATGTCATCCTTGTACTTTTGGTTAACAAGACCCTTCCCATGTGTAGGATATATGGCGGGATTTTTATTAATTTTTCTCTTACAAGTCATTTTGGCCATTACTTTTTCCATTTTCAATCTTGGTTGACTAAAAACATGGGAGGTGGTCATTTGAGAGCCGATCCCATGAGCTATGGTGCCCTAAAGGAAAACCCCTCCTAGTGGTGCATTCTTAAAATTTGGAGGTTTAGGAATTTCATCTCAAAAATCACGGGGTCTGATCCTTATCTTGCATTGGAATCTGGGTGGGCATGAAACAATGACAACATGGTGATCTGTGGCATGAAAATTCAATTTTAAGAGGATCCAATAGCGTAAGTGAATGGAATGGATATGCAGGGATTAAATATATTCAAATACTACCCCAAATGCAAGCATGAAATTGAGACTTTCTTCGGCGGTAAAGAAATGGTTTACCTGTTGGTAGACAATATAGCTAGATTCTATATCCTTGATATTTGGAATATGGTATGAATCCACCTTATGAGGTACATTAATCTTGAAGCAAGTTATAAAAATATATTTACTCACCATCTCACTATGGTTAATATGTTTAGGAATAAGATTTCTACGAGCCTTCCCTTTTTCTTTTTTATGTTGCTCTCTATGTCGGTGAATGATTTTCAACAGGGAAATATTGATACCCCAATACACCATGGAATAATTCTTTTGATTTTTAAGAATGGTAAATTGGTGGTATTAAAGGAATTAAAGCCCAAATCTGGGGTTTCAGATGAATATTGTACTCTTGCAGACCATATGAACAAATTGAGGAGAAAGAAGAGTAAGGCACCTCAGGGGAATGATAATCTTGGTACTGGAGCTGCAGATTCTCTAATTGATATGAAAGGGGAGTTTTCTAAAGGGAAAGAGAGAAGGAATCTGGGTTGTAATGTGGCTTTTGATAAATTTTCTCTCTGAGTGAGTCAAGTGGAAATGTATATGGAGGCCTTAGGAGAAGTTGGAACGTATATATGAAAAAATTTCATGCATTGCATCGATGCCTCTAAGAAAATTTGCATCACCCAAAACTCTACTAGTGCCAATATGATAGAGATCAAAATTTTTGTTTTGGGGTTTCAGGGGCGTGTGGTCAAGCTAGAATAGGGACACAAAGTTTGCAAGTATAATCTCCACCTCAGTAGTTCAGATGAGGAAGAGCAGGTTGAAGAACACATCCCTATCATGAGAAAGCATGATGATAATATGAAAGGATAAGAGGAGTGTCAACCAGATGAGTACAAATATTTTAATACTAACTAGTTCATTGGATCTTGGAGATTTAGTTTGACTATATCGTTTGGGATGTTTTCCCTTCCTTGTTTTGTGATTTTTCCTTGTATTGATCTTTTGGACTATAGTTTGGGATAAGTTATTTTATCCATTTTTGTCCTATTTATTTTTTGTTCTCTCTTCGTAATGCTCATGATGCATTCTATTATAAGGTTTCTGGGTTCCTTAATCCCTATATAAAGTAGGAAATCATTAAGTTCATGCTTCACAGATGGGATATGTGTTAGTTGTGCGATCATGCTAGATGTGCTAGTTGTGTGATTGTTTCCTTATAATTATGATTTTTATTAAATAAAATAAATCAATGTTGTAACAAAGGCCTCATATTTTTCAAATCAATACTAACTATAAAATAAATAAAAATCTAAATAAGTTTCATAGTGTAAAAAATTATTTAAATAAGTTACAAACATTAGAAAGTTGAAAATTTAATAGAATTTTTTTATTTTGAGTGGTGGATTAAGGAGAAATTTTAAGTAAGATGTTTTGAGCTTAGCATCCTCTAAGGTAACCTAATACTTCCAAAATATAAAATTTTGAGCTTATGGATCAGTAGCATTTAACAATCGAAAGAATATTATTTTTAGCTTAGCGTACACTAGCTTATGCGACACCATATTAATTGGATATTATCGATCAATAGGAATTAACAAAATAAAGTAAGATATTGTCATCAAAGAGTCTGCTAGGTTATGCCAAAACACCATATTCCGATGTACAAAAAATATGTCCATTATTTTGTATAAGGGTTAATATGTGGCTTTTAAAAGGACTCACATCCTTTTAAAAAAGGTCCTTAAGGCATAATATGACATTGAAGCATAGAAGAGAGAAATCCCGTAGGCAGAAAAAGACAAAAAGCCACATATCCACGATGCAAACAAAGAAAATTTACATTTTTTGAATTTTTTTAGGATAGATGCTTCTTCCATAGTAGTAGAATCTTAGAGTTTCTTTGTTCCTCCAATTCTCCTTGCACACATTTGTATTCTTCTTTTGTTCTCCAAACTTTGTTTGGTTCTCCTAGTCTTGCATTACTATATTTTTTCTTAAATAGGTCACTAGAATCCAACACCAACACATTCAATGGAAACTCATTCTTAACATGAATATCTTCTAAAATATTTTCATTGACAATGTCAACTATGTCGTAGCCATTGAATTTTGTTGAGTATGTGCATCAGAGGACTATTTGCGGACAACAAGGCCAACAAAATAATACCAATTTTATAAAATACATATACTCTTCTATTCCTTTGCACCATGATGTCCATAAATCATTTTTGATATTCACTTTTTTACTATGCAAATCGAGCCACCATCCATACAACCAGGATTCTTTTTCAAGACTCAACAAAACAAGTTTTTGGCAGGTGTTTTTGGTTTTTAAAAATTCTGTAAATTTTCCTCTCATGTTATTACATATTAAGTTACGTTACTTCTCTGTCAAGATGTGCTCCATTCCGTCCTCTTTCACTGCTCTAACAAATTTTTACTATATTACGAAATTATTTATTCGATAAACAAAACTACCTTCTACAAAATATTGAATAACAATCTTGCTTCCATTTAATCATCTACAAATTCCCTACATGGATATAAGCCGTAATCAGCTATGGAAAATTTTACATGGACATAATCCATAATTAGCTATGGAAATTTTTACATTAACAAAATTTTGAAATTTTGGAGGAACTAAAGGTGATAATTCATATCAATTTTTAACGTGGAGAGGAAATCAAAATGTTTCTAGAACTTGAACACATAATTTTTTATGTTTGCGATGATGAGAGTTTTATATTGATGAATAAGATTTACGCAATGGAAAATATAATAGAAAGGCAAATGTTTAAAATAAAAATTCAAAAATTGTCTACTTATAGTGATATGTAAACAAATCCAACCGCCAATTTCATTGGCACCCGAATTTAAGAGGGCACGTGTTTGATTTTACATTGCTTTTCATTAAATGGATGATTAATGGATGACAACAATTATATGCTCCAAAATGTGCACATATTTCAAATGGTGCATGTACTTTTAAATGGCGAATTTTACATAGCTCAAATTAATGGTTAATTAATGTTGAGGCAAATGACAACATTAATTAGAATTTTACCTTACAAAATGGTTATCATTAATACTGTAAATACTTGCAAGTATTTGTAATAAATGTCACACATTAATTGCATATTTAATATTTAACCGTAAATTATTAATAAATATTTATATATAAATTACAAAAATTATCTAAATTTACATCAATATATATTAAAAATAATGAAATTTATACAAAATATTTGGTATAAATAAATAATGTTTTGTATTTTTAAATGGTACTGATGAAAAATTACCATTACCCAAAAATTGTTTGACATGTGAGTTATCACACTTAGTTGTGCGAATCAAGACTCAAACTTAGTGGTGTAAATAAAGAATCGTAGCTAGAAGTGTGAGTCGAGACTGACACTTATAAGTGTGATTCGATACTCGTACTTAGTAGTTTCAGTCGATACTCACACTTAAAGTGTGAGTCAAGAGATGTGTAATTTGAGGCTTGCACTTAAAAATTCAACCAATCGCACTTAGATGTGTAACCAATCACACTTGTAAGTGTGATCACTCGCACTTACACACTACTTACAAAATTTATAAATGAAAATTCTTGATTTTTTAAACTATGCTTAATATATAGAAATAAATTATTTATATAAATGTATATAAATATTTACGGTCACCTTTTAAACCAGTTCTGTAAAATATTTGCAAATATGTTACGTCTAAAATCACAAAAAATGTATAAATAGCTGTCAAATTTAACACCATTGAAGGAAGTTCAAGAAAGGGATTTTCAACATCAACATTTATTGATTTTAATAAGGTATACATGAATAGTCACATATATATATGAAGATATTAAGATTGATATGTGGCATAAATAAAAACAATCACTTATGCACTATCTTGAAGTTAGTGGCCACTTGACATCTGTAAGTTAGCAGCAACTTGACATATGTAAGTTAGCTGCCGCTTAGCATATGTAAGATAGTAGCCACTTGGCATATGTAAGTTATTGAATGCTTCGAAATATGTAAGTTAGCAGACACTTAGCTCATGTAATTTTGCAGTGGCTCGGGTTATGTAAGTTAGCAACCACTTGGGTTATATAAGATAGTAATGATTAGGCTTATGCAAGTGGGAAGCTGTTAGACTTATGTGGCAAAATTGGAATCCAATAATAGCGTTATTGGAATCTAGTAATGTGAAATTGGAGTCCAATAATAGGGAAATTGGAATCCAATATTAACAAAATTGGAATCAAATAATAGAGAAATTGGAACTCGAATACGTCTGATAATGACAATATTGGAATATGATATTGCTACTAATAGAATCCAATATTGCCAATAATGGAATCTAGTATAGCATAAAATGGAATCCAATATAAGAAAAAAACAGAGATGGAATTCTTCTAATACTTGAAATACTGGAGTCTTAATTCATTGGAATATGTCCCAATTTAGTGAAATAAGAATTAAGACATAAATTGGTGTGATATTCTAAGGGGGAGAGATTAGAACACCAAGATTATTGTGTAATGTCATTGGATGCACAAGATGTATTCTCTCATTTTCTATCCATGAAGAAATATATTGCATTCAATAAAAAAAATCATTAACACTCATTGAAATTGAAACAAGATAAACGTAAAAGATAACTTAGGTTAATAAAGTGAATTAAAAAGTGAGAAAAAAGTAAGTGTGAATGTAACTCTTGGAATATTTTCTATTCTAAATTAATTGACCTTTAAAATGATATTGATATGGGTATTTATAGAAAAAACCTAGATGAATAGTTCTTATAAACATTAATCATGGTAGGATATTCTCAACTGGGATTCAACAATATAAAATTACATGGTAGATGTAAAATCAAATTACATTGAATGATAAATTAGCCATTTAGAAGATCTGTTATGTCAGAAATCATCCTCTACAAGTAGGAAGCCCCTCATTAAATAGTAAAGGCTCAAGAACTAGCTTAGATATGATACATCTATATCTTGAAGATTTTGGTGCACTTAATTTGAAGATTCAAATTACTATTTAAGGTAGCAAACTACCTCTTCCACGACATTTACAAACACTAAGATGCTATGATAAACTTATTGACACTGCCATGTGATTAGTTGATAGATTCAAATTGTTTCCTGACTGATTTGTCATTTTGTGTATCTCCAACTTGTGGAGTGTGTGGAATTTTTTTAATAGAATGTGTTGATGAATTCCTTATAATTTGTGCAATGGAACCTTCATAGTTTCTCTAATGTCATAGTCATGCGGATTATTCCTCAATGATTTGTGCTTGTTTTGCATTCACAAATTGGATGGAAGGAAAATAATAAATATTACACACAATAATTTAAGTAAAAGGAGGAATAATTAATTGGTATATGTAAGGATACACATGTATTTATTTCTTATATTCATCAGTGTTGACATGCAAATGTGTATTGGTGGTTCAAATTAACTTGTAAAAATTAATATGTTATTAATTAATGTACATTCATTTAATTATAAGACCTAGGGATGCAAACTTTCAATATTTCTAGTATTGCATGCATAGTTCGAGATGTTTAAGGACTACAAAGGTAAATTGTTGCTACTACAATTAGGAAATAACATTACTAGAAATGACTAAACTACAACTAGAAGTAAATATTATAGCTATTACAAAGCATGTAAAAACATAATGCAGATAAATAAGTAAACTACTGAAATTATAATCATGAAATGAATTAAAACAACAAACAAAAGGGGAGGATTAACAAACTACAAGTGGGCCCTTCCTTGGGTGCTAGTCTCTCCTAATGCTTGTGTCTACAACAAATCAACAAAACTCAAATTATTATTTCATCATCATAAAGATTTCAAAGGGAAGAATACATCAAAACTTTTTCTTTATGGCGTGATCTACTTCTATGTCTCAATACATCCTTCATCTTTCCTTTTTATATCATTCTTATAACAGAGGCGTGAAGAGATAGACTCATACAAAGAGTTACATTTGGCTTCAGTAAAAGATCATAACAAAAAAAATGTGGGATTTTTCTCGCAAAAGAAATATTTATGAGATGTTCTAATACAATCACATAACTTAACTAAATAATCGATTGAGCAACCAATTATTAAATTATAAACTCAATAAAATAGTTCTCTATTTAATTTTCCATGCATAATCAGGTTATGGTGTTGAATTTTCTTCTTGTTTGCATAATTACTTCTCTATGAACACGTGCAAGCTTAGGTGAAGTGTGCATGTTGTTCAAGCTCCTCAAAATAATGATTTTACACATTTGTGTGACCCCATGTGGCTGCAGGTGCTTATCTATGGAAAGGTCCCTTTGGATGCATGTCAGTTGCTGTAGATCACCTCTATGTTGTGAATGAGTTTCTTTGGCCACATTTTAGTGGATACAAATAACAAATCTTTGAAAATCAAGGCTAACATTTATTAAAAGAAAATTTATCACCACATTGCATCATAATAATAATTGCGTACCCATAATCCACTAAATAAAGTAAACTTAGTATTATATTAACTAATATATGTGACATAAGTTCAAGATATAGTGGAAATGTTCAGCAGTATAACTAGAAAATACAAGTTCAAGGGTACACATGGATTTAAAAAAATACAAGAGATGAGGTGTTAAAATAGTAAATAAAATGACTTATCACACCCCCAAACTTAATTTCTTGAATTTCCTCATTCAAGATTCTGTTGGAACCTCAACCAACTTAGTATCTTCCTAAATGATGTTGTATAGGTGCATGAAGTTAGTGGGTATAGATGTTCCTTCTAGATCAATGAAGAAGTACCATGCATTACTTCTGTACCTTTCCATTATCCTATCTTGTAAGTCCTCATTCAACTCTGTGTTTCCTAACCAGTGGGAGATAAGATAGTGGAAAATTGGTCAATAATAACCAATAGCAAACCATGTTTTTCCACATCCTTTAGAGACTTCAATATATGCATTTATCCTCTTGAAATTCGGGATGATATTAGGATAAGCATTTACTTCCTCTGCATCTCTTGTGAGATTTATTTCCATCTTTCCCTACATACATGTACTATTTCCATGCCATTAAACTTAATGTAGTTTCTTGCTTCATCATGGGCTTCATGTCTCATTTGATAAACCCTCTATTTAATTTACTGAATTTTCATAAACTTCCCATATTCTTCAATCATGGATTTGGTATTTCTATCCTCTACCCTTATCATCAATGATTTTACTTTGCATAAGTTTTTGTATTCAACCATTTTCTTCTCTCTCTATACAACTCATTCTTAAAGTAGGAACACAGTGCCCTAATTTACACATCCCCAATATAGAGTATAGGGATCCAATCTTTGTCATACTCCAAAGCATAATTATACATATATAGCTCACATAGAATCAACTGTATCTCATGGGGAATTTTCATATCTATCTAGAAGAAATATTTGGATCCACTAATATCAAGTGGGATAACATTGTTGATACATGTATACTTTAACTACAACATTTTTTATTTCAAGAAGACATCATAAATTTTATAAGGTGGTCTACATTTATTTATTTCATTCATCAATTGAACTATATTTTATTGTTTCTTCTTCAGTTTTGCAAATTCATTTTCTTTGGCCCTAAGATGTCTATCTTTTTCTTAAAGATCCTTTTGATTTTGAAAGAGTAACTCTTCCTTATCCCTATTCCATATACCTTTTAACCTAGCAACATAGTCTTTAAATTACTACACCCATTAGTCTAATAAATTTTTAAGTGGTTATGCCTCTACAAACTAGTCTGGGGTGTTCCTTAAAAACTTCTTTGATAAAAAATTGTAGCTACATTTTATTTGGTTGAAATTTTGGGGAAACGAGATTTGAAACTTGATGAGTTATATTTGGAGTGACTACAAGATTATCCACTTGTAAGGTCTCAATATCCTCATATGGGGGTTATGTATCAAGTGTACTAATAATATTTTCTATTGATTCCTCAAAATGTGGTGGAAAAAAATACACAATATCATTGTCAACAACATGTGGCTCAAACATTACATGATATAGTGCTTCCTCTTTATGTTCTTCATTAACTATAACAAAATGCATGGTACCTTCAACTTCTTCTATCAATGCTTCACCTTCATGCTATTTTTGGGTTTACCTAGTATGAATGACCTCTTCCTGAACCCTAATTGGTTCATTAGGGATCTCATGAACAAGTTGTTCATCAAGTTCCTCATCTTTTATTTCTTCTATTTCCTCAGTGGTGTCTTTCATATTCTTATTTTCACATGAAATTTCATGACCACCTTGATCAATATCCATTTGTGTAGGCTCTTCGGTATTTTTAACCTCCTCTAAATCATTGTCTAGAGAGATTTTAGTATTTTTCCTAGGCTTTAAGGTTCTAGGATTTTTAGTGCTAAGCCTATGGGATATCTTAGATGGTTCAGGGGATTTTCTTGACAAGTTTTGTTTTCCCTTAGGGGAAGATGACTTAGGTGAGATATATTTAGCATAGTTTCCAAAAAAAGAATCTTTTTAGGAGAGATGGGCCTAGCGATTTACTATAGAGATGGAGGTTTTTCATGTATAGGTGTTTCTCTAGGTATAGGAGTTTCTATAGGAAAAGGGGTTTATGAGGGAATACATGTAGAATATATTGTTTCAGGTGGAGGTGTGGAAGAACTATTTGAGCTTCTCCTTTTTTCTTCCCTTTTTGTAACAAATCATCAACATGTTTTCCCTAGAAAACTCTTCCCAAATTATTGCAGGGTGTTTCCTATCTAATGTATGTTTAAAAAATCAAGGTAATAAGAAAGTGATGAGATAATTCATACCCCCCTCCGATATTCCTTACTCATTTTCTTCAAGATTTCATGTAAGAAATTAGGGACATTAACATGTTTTCCATTATTTAAATGATTAAGAAATTTTAAATGCACAATGTTCAATCTTGAGTACCTACCCTCACAGGTGAAGTATTTTATAATATAGTTTACAACATCAACCCAAAAAGGTTTAACGGAAGTGCGCAATATACCTTGTCTGTCACTTACAAAATTATCATCATCATCACCAAATTTAGTTAAAGATTTCTCTGGATTTTCCATTGTAAGAAATATCTCACCTTCTGTCAGGAGTCTTGTAACTATAGCTAAAATTATGTCATCCACCTTAACCGTTAAACCCTTAACGGTATCCCTTCCATCCTTGAATTTGGTAGCAAAATATATCACCATGGAATCATTGAATCCCTGAAACTTATTTATGTAGTCCATCCATCTACTGTCATATAAGTACTACAATGTTTGCGGCTAACTATAAAGTTCTGAGTGGTATATAGGCTCATTTCAAATTATGTCCCCTCCCGTTTCGAATTTGTAAATCTTCTCAAGCTCTAAGAGGAAAAATCTTGTAGTTTTTGGTGATTATGCAAAAAATTTGAGTAAGTGTAAAGATTTTGAGTACTTGATGATTATGATATTACAACCGACTCACATGCAACATGAAAAGACATGTATTCATTTTTTTGAGGGGTCAAAGCGTGTGAGGTGAGGTTGTGTGACAAAGTGGGATGACATGGGTGAAAAATCACATAATGAAAAGGCGGTAAAATATTATGGATTATAAAGTCACTTATGACATGGCACAAATATTAATCACATATAATTATTCTATCGCTACTTTATTAAATATAATTAAGTGCACTTATCTTGAGGTGTATGTTAGATGATGGTGACACGTTCCTTGTTGTAATGTTTACCTCTTGATGCATGCAGAGTCATCATGATGCTATAGACTGAGGTGCTACGATGCTGCATATATTGTATAGAGTGCTATAAGTGTATGAAGAGGCATGCCAAAGGCTCTTTAATGAAATTAATTAATTCTTGGAGATGGAATATCAACTCGTTTTTGGGTCAATCATATTGATCACTCCTTACATGCAGATTGGTTTCCTTATTTTTCTTCATGCAATCAAGAGTTATGCCAACACGAAAGAAGAAAAGAGATTTGTTGCATGTTTCTATAAGTGGACATTTTAGTATTTCCATCATCTCCTTTTGTCAGAGACTATGCACTCCTTAGAACAGATACACCAAAACCTACGAAACAAAATATTATTAAAAAAACATGTTAGTAGAGTGGTGTTGATCACCAAGAGGGATAATCACATCACTTTTATTCATCCTTGGAGTATTTAGAAAAATAAATATACCAATTTCAATGAACATCTCATTCCCCAAAAAATTCATAAGATGAACCAATAGGTTCAAATTCTGATCATGTCTCTGATATTCTCATCTCCATCTTGCTTTGACCTCCTCTGAATTGTCGCATGAAAGTGCTCCTGTCAGCTATATTTTTATACAACTTCAATCTATGACTATTCTCCTGTAGTTTTAATCTCACAAGATTTATGGTAGTGAGTTTCACAACCCCATTGGGAAAGGTTTTCTCAATCTCATATGGCCTTAACCACCTTATTCTGAGTTTTTCCATGTGAACCTTGTACTTGGAGTCAAATAAGAGAGCCCAATCACCTTCTTGGAATTATTTTATTTTGATGAATCTGTTATGTCATTTGATCTTTTTCTTTTGTACCACCTCTATATAATGCACATCCTATCTCCTCATTTCATCCAGCTCGTTGAGTTGGATAATCCTCTACATTTGAGCTTAATAAAAATATATGCCTAGTTTTAGTGCAGTCCTCAGTGTCTTATGCTCAAATTCAATAGGGAGAACACTAGTCTTATCATACAAAAGATCGAATGGTGTGAATCCTGTTGTTTCCTTCCAAGTTGTATTGAATTCCCAAACTACTTCTGGAATCATGTCTTCCCAATCTCTCCTGCTAAGTGCAATAGTTTTTTCCAATATGTCTTCTATTTCCCTATTTATTACCTCAACTTAACCATTATATTAGGGGTGATAAGTTGTATATTTCCTTCTCTTGATTTCATATTCCTTAGCTAGATCAGAAATGACTTCAACAGTGTAGTGTGTACACTTATCTATAATTATTTCTCTTCGTGCTCCATACCTTGTGAAAATGTGGTCATATAAAAATTTATAAAATTTCTCACTCGTTTGATTTGGCATTGCTTTCACTTTTATCCATTTAGTGAGGTAGTCTGTACACACCAAAATGTACTCTTTCTGCTAAGATTTAAGATTTATTGGACTAATGAAGTGTAACCACCATTTTTCAAATGGTTGCAATACCTACTGAGGCTGCATTGGCATTTAATCTTCCTTGGTAGGCCTACCCATTAAGTTTAATTTGTCACACCATCTGGCATATAATTTTGCATCCTTATGTAGTGTAGGCCAATAATATACTATTGCAATACTTTTTGTGATGTTATTTTTGTAGTAAAATGTCCTACACATGTTTCACTATGGTAGGATTTGAGGACATCATATATTTATTCATCATCTATGCATCTCCTCATAACATTATCCCACCCTATGTGAAATAGAAAACAAAATATCCAAGAAAAATCCACACTTTTCTTAACAATGTATTTCTTTTCAAAATACAAATAGTGTGGAGGTGTCTTACCTGAGACCAAAAAATTAGCTATATCAGCTTACCATGGTGTTTTATTGGAAATGGAAAAGAAGTGTTCATCTGGAAAAGAGTCATCCACTACTTGTTATTTAGTATTATTCTCCATTCTTGAGAGAAATTCAACTACAAAATTGTCCTTACTAGGCTTATCCATAATTGTAACATCAAATTCTTGTAAAATTAGTAACCATATGATTATGTTATTACTTACAACTAGTTTTTTGATTAAATATTTAATTGATTCATGATCAATATGAATGAATATTGGATAATATATGATGTAGTGTATGAACTTATTAATGGCATAAACAATTACTAAGAATTATTTCTCTGTGATTGTATAGTTGAGTTTAACGTGTTGTAGGTTATTACTGAGATAATAGACTACATAATTTAAATTCCCTTCTTTTTTCCCTAAAACATATCCAATGGTGTGATTCGAGGCATAAATATGTATGTGAAATGTCAAACTCCAATCTGGTCCTCTTAACACAGGTGCATAAGTTAACATTTGCTTCAAAGTCTAGAATACAACTTCACATTTCTCAATCCACATAAAGGCATCGTCTTTTCCCAATAGGACAAACAATGGTGTTGTAGTTCTATTGAAATCTTAAATGAATTTCCAATAATACCCAACATGACCTAAGAATATCCTCACATATTTTTGTTTCTTAGGTGTTGGTAGATTTATAATCATAGATATTTTTGATGGATTTACCTAAATTCCAGCAGATGATAGATAGTGTCCCAACACTATTTATTTAGACATCATCATTTAACATTTTTCATTACTTAAGGACAAGTTATGATCCTTTCATCTCTTGTGAACTTTGTCTGGGTTCTTCATTTATTCTTCAAAATTACTTCTATGGACTATAGAAAATCATCCATATATACCTCCATGCATTCATTGGTTAGATATGAGAAGATGCTAAGAATTGCTCTCTAAAATGTGGTCGATGCATTGCACAAAAAAAATAGAAGAACAAAGTATGAAAAAATTCCCCATGGACATGTGAATGTTGTCTTGTCCTGGTCCTCTAGTGTAATCTGAATTTTGTTGTTGCTACTATAGCCATCAAGAAAAGAAAAATATTTCTTTCTAGCAAGAGTGTCAAGTACTTGATCAATGAAAGTAAGTAAAAAATGATCCTTCTTTGTTATTGCATTTAGTTCCCTATAGTCTATGCAGATTATCCATTTACATTTTTCTTAGGTATAATGACAAGGGGTGACACCCATTGACTATCTAAAATTGGATATATGAATCTAACATCCAATAGATTCTTTAATTCCTATTTTACTATATCTTTCACTGTTGGGTTCATTCTTCTTTGTGGATGTCTTATTAGATTGTAGTTGTCTTTGATGTATATCCTAGGGTACAAATCTTAGGATGGATTACATGCATGTCTCCATAGTGCCATGAAATTGTTGTCTTGTGCTTTTTATGAAGAGAAACTAATAACTACTCTTGCTACATGATCAATTTTTTTTTCACATTAAGTGGCTTTCCTTGTGCCATTTCCATTTACTTATAAAGATTAGTCATGGAGTATATACTACTACTTAAAGAATTCCATACACAATCTTGTGGAAGAAGTTTTTAAAGGATGCAATTATTACCTGGAATGTTCATAGTGCCTTACTGCGGAAAGAATTTATTCTCAGGAAAGGTTATGCATCTTAATTTGTCATCTAATTCTTCATTCTTCGCATAATTATTTTGCAAGACATTAGAAAGAACAATATTTTCTTCTTTTCCTTCAATTGTGAATGAATTTTCTAGCATCATAAGCCGTTGAATTGAGATTTTCTCTTCTTTTGGATCTTCCACCCAAATGGTTTAATCTTATTCATTGAACACTTGTGCAAGGAGGGGGGGAGGTAAACCATGATCTTTTTGGTTCCACTTCCATTAGAGACAATCATATTACCAGATCTCCATCCTATGAATGCGTTAGTAGTTGCCAACTATGATCTTCCTAGGATAATAGGATATTATCCTAATCTTGCTTTTGGCTGAAGAACAATAAAATTAGTAGGGTATTCCCAAGAGTCTACCAATACTACTACGTCCTCCATGACTCCTTCAGGATTAACTGTTGATCTATTTGCATGCTTCAAGACTGTGGTTGTTGGTTTTAGTCCCTCTAACTTCAAGTCATCCATAATTTGTTTTGTAATTACATTTATTGATAACCCTAAGTCAATCAGTGTGTTCTTGATCATTGTTCCATTTACCAAAGGGATTCCTAGATCTATGTATTTGGGTATAATTGAGTTTCCAAGCATACTATTAGCTAGTTGTCCAATGACCTGCACAATATTTGGATCTTTCCTCTTTCTACCTATTTTCTTTATGCATAGATATTTAACAAATAATTTTTTTTTAATAAATGGATGCATCCTTAGTAGCTTGAATTAATGGAATTTTGACACAAATATCTTTTAGTTGATTGATAAAGTTAGAACAAGATTCTGACTTGAGGTTAGTCTTATTTTCTTGTAACCGTTCACGAAATGGTGGCTCATTATTATGTGTTTTATGCTTGCTAGAATTTTTCTTAGGTTGTTGTGGACTAACATGTAATGTCTATTATGATTGTGGATATGTCTGCATAGTATTTTTTATTTTATATGTGTCATCTTGCAACGTCTCTAATTCCTTAGAAATATCAATAATTGTGGATCCAGCTAGTGAAGGAAGTAATCTACCTGAGCGGATGTGGATATTGTTGATATCAAAAGAATAGGTTGGGTATTGAGATGGTTCAATGGAATAGGCTAGTTGAGAAGCTTTATTATTAGGGTTAGGAATTGGATGAGCTGGTATTTGAGTAGATTTTGGTTGAGATCTTGCTTGGGGATTTGGCATAAGATATTGTTTATGTGGATAAGGAGGTTTATGATAAGATTTTTAGTAATTTGGAGGTGGGTCATTCCATTGATGTCCTCCTCTCTAAGGTTGCTGAAATGATTGAGAAGGTTATTACCATTGTTGTTTTGGTTAGTGATGAGTGCATTATTTGAATTTTTTATATCATCTATGTGATTATTGATTTTTCATTAAACATGGTTAATTAGTGCATGGGAATGCTTTATATAGTTATATCCTAGTAAGTTCAATGCATTTATCTTGTTTTATTTCATGTAACTTGTTAACTGTAGAACTTCCCACTAATGGCCTCTGTGAGTGAAATGTGGTGACATGTGTAGGATAATAGTGGAAATTTACTCCAAATGTTGGGAATTGTAATCAAGGAGTTTGAGTTTGATGCCGTCATGCATTCATGGAAGATTTTTTCCATTGACAACCTACAAATGTGGATCTTGTTTCTAGCAGTTCCCTAGGATTTAATGAACTTTAATAGGATCGTTAGAGGAGGAACTCAGTGCTTATAATTTTGGCATGATGTGTTTCTAACTATGTATATATAGAAATATCCTTAAAAAAATGTTTAGTAGTTAGTTGATGTTGGTAATTTGCAATGCAGTTTATAACAGTTAGTATCTATTTTCCAGTTAGGCACTGAGTATGTTATGGGATGATTTTGAATCAATATTTTAGATGTTGTTTTGAATATCGTGTGGTGTTGAGATTACCTCCATTCTGAGGAAGAGAAAGGGCCCACTCAACCAAGGCGAATGGAGGCTTTTACATTTATGCATGCTCGTGGTTTCTGATAAGTTACAATTTGAATGAAATTACTTATTTCCTTTACCACAATTTCTATTCATTTTTTTTAACTTCCTTTCATGCAATTTCAATTCTGAGTGTGTCATTTCAATTATGTAACTTTAATTTAGAGTGTGTATTATTTAAATTTTTTTATATTGATTTGGTGTGTGCATTTCAATTCCAACAAATTATTCCCTTTAACGCATTTCATTACAGTAATGTTGTTTCAATAGTTTAGCATTACATTTCCATATATTAGTATAGACTAATAGAAACATAACAACCAAAACCCCCCAAAAGGAACCACCGAACAACTGAGTTGCATAAATATTCATTGTAAATAGCCTTGGAAACACAACCCTAATTTTCTAATGACACTAACAGAAGAATTTTTTAGTTAAAAGATTAGAGAATACAACGAACCATCATTTTTGGCATCATTTTTAGGGACAGCATAAGCACAACCCACCATTTTATTCACCTTACATGATATGAGTGTTAATGAAGTTAATCTATGCAACCAATAGAAGTTCTAGGCCTTGTTTACATAGCCAACCTTGATGCACAGGCCACGAGACATTCAAGGGAGATTTATACCTTGTAATATCCAAAGAATATCTCCAAATAGAGTACAAGTAGGGAACATTGATAGTGATGTAACATCTTTGACAAACTTTTATCCTTCCTCTTTTGAATGACAAGTGTTGACATGTGATTTTTATAGATAAGGAGTGTTCCTTTTATTTTTGGAAATAATGCTTGTCATGGATGAGTCATTTATGCTCTTGGATTCATTGGTCTGAAATGATATTGCTTGCAAAGAATCCATTTTTGCTTCTGATAGATAAGTTGTAATTTGGAAATGAAGTTTTATTAAAAAATCCTTGGATCAATTCGATTGATCCAAGGTATGTTTTAAATATTCTTACCTGATCTGAATGGTAAAATGACATTCAGAGGTTGGAGGACATAATGGACTGAACTCTTGTATGTTTACAAATTCTTTTATCTTCTTGAAAGATTGTGCCTACATTATGTTGTATGTTATGTGCTCGAATCTTTTTGAATGATCTCTTTAGGATGCTTAATGGCATTAAGTGGAACGAGACCTACTTCAAGACTATTGAGGAGAAATATAAGTCCTAGACCTATGAGATCTATCCTAACAGGATTCTAAACTAAGGTAAATGTACCTATCTTCTATCTATGTCTACTTTATTTGGGATGGCATCCTAACCTAGGTTGCATGTACTAAGTTGGGATGTGGGGAAATAACCTAAGGTGATGCTAGGTTTATTTCTAACATAATACTATATGTTTATGAATTCTGACCTAAGCTAAGATGGCAATTTACCTATTGAAATGTTTCTAAACCTAAGGTAAATAATTTTAAAACTATCCCATGGTCATATAATAAGCTAATGGAATCTACCCTAAACTAATGATATGTGGAAAGGGGACCTAAGGGTTGTATGGAAAGTGGGAAGCTTGGTGATAGTTCCTAAGCTATTAATGTGATTTGATTTTTGGAAATTAATAAGACAACGTACTATGAGTTTATATAGAAGTAGGAAATTTGGTAGAAGTCTATGTGGAGACATCACTAAGGTTTAGTGATGCATGCAAAATTTGAATTGGGTCTTGAAAATTTTGGATGATGGTGGCAAATAGAGATAGGCAGGAATTTGAGAGTTAATGACATTAATGAGCCTCGTTTTTGGTGAGCAAACTGCCTTGGAAACCATGTGGGTGGATTTTTTGGGGGTTGTTTGGTCATTCATGCTTTGCAATTTTTTCTCTATATGGAGCTATCTGGTTCTCCAAACCAGTATTTCTATTTTAAGTTTGAAGTTATTTTTGAGTTCCTTGATCTATTTTCGATTCAAGGGAAGTATAAGAGGCATTGAGGAAATAGATTTTGGTTGTTGATCTTGGTTAGAAAAGAATAAGTGTTGGATGCTCGGCTAGAAGTCTTCTTCAAATTGGCAGAAGCACTATCAGGCATGATATGCTCTATCAATTATGATTTCTTGCTTTTCTCTAAATTTTCCATTAAAGGTACTCTACTCTCATGAGATAAATGGGTTTCTATTTTTGTTCTGGTTATTTGATTTCTTGTTGAAAGAATCTCTATGCTTTTTGGTTATGAAACCTTTGCATGATAATGTTGTTCTTGGGTGTTCTCTCTAAGTGAGTTAAATGATGTAATGCATTTAGAACTGTTGAGGCTTTTGTGTTTTGATTGGAATATGTATTCTGAACTGTCTACTCGAAAAAGAGTTTGAGTAAGTTATTTTTGTTTTGAGCGTTGAACTCAAAGTCTCTTTTGAAAGTAGAATGTAAATGTATACTTTTGTTTGATACATCCTTGAGTTTTAAAATTTTTTAATACTCTTTTTATGGTCTGTATGGTTATATATTTAACGCATTTCAAGAACACAAATTAGCATGAAAATGTGGAATGGATATCTTGTTCCCATCTGAATTGGGTAAACCTATGCTATTTAAACTGATTGTCTTGAATTGTTTTTGAAAGGTAGAAGAATAACCTTTTAAACTATATCTTTTTTTGTGAAGTTTTAATGCTTCTTTTTCGGTAATTTATTTATATACTATGCCCTTCATTAAGGAATTGAACTTGTGAGAAAAATGGTTAATGGGTGTTTGAGGTTTATGGAATTGTTTGTGTTTAGTAATTCAACCGGTATAAGATCTTTGAAGAAATATATTGTTCTTATTTTATACTGTTTAAATATCCACTGCTTCGAATCATAATTTGATGGGAGTTGGGTAAGTTTTTTTATTTGGAATTACTGTTATAGTTGAGCTCATGAGGAGATAAGAATGAAAGTTGTCTTATACTTTGGTTGTTTAATACTCGAATTCTCTTCTCGAAACTATGTAAGGCGATTACTGGTTTATTGAAATCTGGAAGATGAGATAGTTCTCTTTGGTTGAACTTCTGTTTGATGTTTGAAATACTCTGGTAGTTGGCCTTCTCCAAGTCGTTATGGTGATTATCTTCTTAGGTCCATTCAAATTTCTTAGGTGATGAAACTTACTCGACAGAACTGGAAAATTCTTTGTAGTTTGTTAACGTAACATGTTATGTGCTGACTATGGTGGATTCATGGGAATTGTTAAATGTATAATAAATTTTTGGACTATTATTTTTGTATATGGAGCCAACCAAACTGTTCCAGTTTATAATCTTTATTGATATCTGTTTATTTATGTGGAATAGAATGTCTTGTCAATTCACGATAGTGTTTAGTTGAGCCTATCCTAAAGAAAGGAATACTTAACCATTTCATTGACTGAGTCATGCATGGTTATGAAATTATTTTCAGATGGAATCTTCTTTGTGCACTCAATTAATGATTTCTTCCTTCTCTGTTTAGTCATGATTAAGGGGTGATTTTTTTATAGTCTTACTTTATTTTGATGGAACAAATGGTTTTAGATCAATGAATGAAATCTTCAATGATATAGAAATATTCATTAAGGTTACAAGTAAGTTAATAACTATTTTTTTAGGTAAGATGTTGACTCTTATTTTCTGAATATGTTTATGAGAATTCGGTTTAACCAAATGATAAAGGAAATTTAAAACTGTTTAGTTTTTAGCTCGTTCTCATTTCTTTATATAAACCCTGTCTTTGGTTTAATTGAATCAATTATATTACTTTTTATTATGTAATTTATTAGTAATTATTACTAATTACTTCTCCACTTAAATTATATTCAAGGAAATTAATAATTGTTTCAGTTAATTGAAATGAAACATTGTTGCTGGGAAATACTTTTCTATTGTTAATAAGAGGCCTAATCTAAGAACCTAGGTTATATTTATTTGACTGAGAATTAGGCTGCTACATATGAATTGTAAATCTCTTATTTATTTAAGTTGTTGGATGATTCATCTTAAAAAGTTTACGATGCTGAAATGAATTTGACTATACATGTTTTTTTGACACTTGATAAAGATGAAAATAAGGTCTTTGATTATGAAAGTAACTCTTTTTGTTTATTTAGTGAAGTTAAATTTGTATTTCAAATTCATGAAGAATTATGAAATAATTTAATGACAAGAGGTGTTATTTGATATAAATAAGTAATTGTTTGGGACAATACTTATTTGATATAATGCAGTTGTTAGTTGATCATGTTATGATATTTTCTTAAAAGTGAATTCAGATAGTTAATTGTGCTTATTTCGTGGTTGTTATTACTTATGTTTTATTTGAATGATTACATTAATTGTTTCATTAAAGAAGAGTTGTTTTAATGGAAAAATTAGTGGAATGCACTCCATTTTAATGCTTAGTGCGTATCATGCTCAGTTCAATGAACTGACCCGTGCTAGCAATTTTTCCAGATGGAATTCATAAGTGAGAAAAGAAGGAAATAACTTTTATGATGTATTGGCTGATTTAAAGTCTGGCTCTTTTATAGAGAACTTTGATTCATTCTTGAGTTGTATTGAAAAATAATTCTTTAATGATCTTAATACTGATTGACGTGCAGTTTTTCTGAGATGCATAGTCTTGTAAATTATGTATTTTATCATGACGAATTGAAAAGGTTGGAGATTTACTTTGAATTGTTGTGTAATTTCTCTTGTACATTTTATGAAGGAAGTTGGAATACTATCTTGTTGATATTTTGCATATCTGTTTATATTCTTATTTCTGTTGTCATTTGATAAGTTGGATGAATATAAATAGTTTAATCTCTCTTACTAAGGTGCAACTTGCTAAGTTGCATAAGATGACGTTATTTATCTAAACAAAGATAGTATAATAAAGGGATGTGTAATAAACATAAAATTAAACTATATAAAGCGGGAAAGATAAAAAAGGCTATGATAAACCCTAACACTTAATCATGTAGAGGAAGACTCTTCCTCTCTCAAAAGAATGTAAAACGAAAGAAAGGTGTTTTTGATTGTTAATCATTTAGACTTCATTTTCTATGAAGTCTACTCTAGTTGAACCTGTGTGGTTGCTACACCTTCCTTGAATAGTTGAGTTACATTAAAGTTAACCTTATGATGTTGGATGTCTTGTTTTTGGATAATTTCTTGTTAAGTCCAAGTTAATGAACATAAAAATCAATCATGAGTTAATGAAGTTCTTTAATATTAATCAATCAAATATGGATGAAGAACTTAAGAAGTGTTGGATTTAGGGTTTTGTAAGGTTGCTGTAATCTGAATCTTAATCTGAAATCAATTAAGTGTTAATGATCTCCTAGAGGTATGTACATCGTGATGAAGCATTTTTGTTGGATGTTGGCACACGCCAACTATAAAACTATACCTTTGAGAATACTAAGGTCTTCTCGAGGATACAGTGTTGCAGTTGACATGTTGCAACACCCTTTTGTATTAGTTCATCTAGATCTACAAACATTTGGACTTGAACTTAGTTTCTCTCTAGGTCAAGCTAGTAGTATTAATTGGAATAAGAAGTAGCTTTCTATGACTTAGGGTACCTAGGCACATTTAATCGACTTAGGTTAGTTTAGTATGCCCATACACCCTAAGTTATCGTGAGCGTCTCCCTATAAAAAATTATGTCACTAACCTGGGTTAGGGTCAAACCTTGAACAAGTGGACTGAAAGAAGTCAGTAAAGACCATTCTAGATAACAGAAGAGTGAGGTGAAGGATGTATTCTGATTTGATGAATATGCTATCAAAGGAATAGTAACATGAATAGTATGTTGGAAATCTTTGGCCAAAGTATTGCAAGCTGCTGGTGTAGACACTAAAATTAGGTCACACTCCCCTTTGGTCCCTTGAAAAATAAATACCTTCATCACATTCACCTAGCCATGGCCCCCTTCACCCCACTTATATTAATTTAATTAATATTAATTAAATTAATTCATTATCCTCACCATATTTATTATTTAAATATATTAATTGAGGTAATGCCAACAAATATCACCTCACCTAGACACCTTATCAAGCCACCTCACCCTAAGACCTATTCTTAGTAAGTTTCCATAACTAACTAAGTCTTACCCAAACCCTAAAAATCGATGCCTACATTCCCTCTAACCACATTCCCACATGCTTACAAGAAGCTTCCAACCTAATCCGTGGGTTAACGACACAAGATCCTAGAAAATCAAGGGGATTTGCCTAGTTTAGTAAACCTAGGAAATCCCACCTTAACTAATGTCGGTTACCCTTAACCATCGCCGGTTAAGCCGAAATGGCCATCGGTCACCTTTTAGTCTCTAAAATAACTTTATTTTTGAGGTTGGTACATTCCTGAGTGATATCACATCTTTTGAGAACAAGTTTCAGCAAGAACATGCATGTAAAGAAGGAGATCAAGTATTTTCTCTTACACAGACATCCAACATTCACTTAGCAACCATCCAACACTCACCCCAACACAAGTTTGATCCAATCAGGAAAGAAGGGGAGCACATGCAGCCCATGTAAGAGCTCCTCAAAATTTGGTGATCCTCCACAGTAGTCAACCCTCTTACCAACACATGTATTCCTCACTCATAGATGTCCATAACCAAATTCCATGTAAGTAGAACATTTTACTCCTCTAGTTCATTCATTTCATCACTGTATTTTCATCCTTTGTTCTCCTAGCCACCCATTGACCTCCTTTAATACTCACCCATCCATATACCCATTAAAACCTTGCCAAATCCTGTCCAAATAGCCTAATACCTCATTCCAGCAAACCAAGTCCTTTATGCAATCATAAGGGAGATCCAGAGCTCATTCTTTGGTATTCCCAGTATTCCACAGTAATCGGCACTAGTTCTCCCCAATTGGCATCGATCACCCTTAACCGGCATTGGTCTCTGTATCTACTAATATAGCCCAGAATAGTGACCTACCCACCTATCTTTGCATCACCCTTAACCACCTGTGACCTACTTAAGACCTCTGTCAGACCTGCAAAGACCCAGAAGTAGTTACTTGACCTTCGGATCTTATTTTAACCTAGCCTGTTAGATTAGATCTTTCTTATTATGTTTTGAATGAGATACCTAAATCATTTTAATTACAATAGGATTGATTTTATTACCAACATTAATTTTTTTTAAATAGTGGATCGAAAACCGCCTAGGAAGTATCACACTTCCTGGATCCAACACACGCTAGGCAGTCCACTACATATATTGTTTAACTCTTTCTAGTGGTCTTTCTTTCCATTACAAGTAGTTCCTCCTAGTAAAAGGAAGCTCTCACGATCAGTTGTGGATTCAGAAGTCATAGGCATGCAACAACCCATCAACCAAAATTCTAACATGTATGCCTCTTACGCCCATTACCCTATCTGTTTCATCAATATTCAAAGAAATGTCTAAGAATTAGGTGAAACATTTTGGCGTGCCCAGTGGGACCCATCCGGGGTTCCTTGCATTTTATTCATTCCTAGGAAAAGTTGTGTTTGTTTCCCTTCTGAAAATCATACACATTAATTTTCTTCCTTGGTAACCTTCTTTTTCTTTCTATTTGTTATAAAATAAACCTTTCTTTTGGTGTACTTAAAAAGAACCATTCCTTTTTATTGTTTGCATTTTAGTGAAAGAGCATCCCTCTTCCTCTTCATCTATTTGTCTCATTGAACTTCATATTTCGATTTGGGCTTAAAAATCATTGCATTTCATTCTAATTTATCGCATTAGCTCACATTAATTGACGTAAACCTATACGCTGGAAGTCATGCCCAGCTGATGGTTAATAAATGAATCGTAGAAAAGCACTTCTTTCCTTTTATCTTTCTTTGAGTCTTACCAAACCTCACAAAAATTCAAAAATACATACATTCTTAAACAACATCTTACCTGGAAGAAGTTGTAGGTGATCACATGGTCACGGTATAGTGGGTAACCAGCTCGCTGCTCTGTCAAGTCATACTTCAGAGTGAGGCCTACCCCCACCATAACAAAACTGAAAGCTCACCTTGTAGATCTCCTTTTTCATAGGAAGTCATCCTCGCTAAAAAAATCTATTTTACAGTTCATGTGTCAATCCTTAAATAACATAAGCTAAACAAACATAATCGAAAAATCACTCTTAGGATCATGTTTTTCTTAGTGTTTCTACTGGGCTTGCATTTTGAGGTGAGACGTCACGTTCTTCATTATTTTTGTTTCTCCTCACACACTCCTCATTATAGTTGGTGTATTCCAGCTTCATCTGAGTGTGCCTGGACCATATCCTCATTATTCTCAAAATTCTGGGTTTGATTCTACATCAAATTTTAATTCACAATCATATTTTCTTCATCACTGTTTCAATTCCACAGTAACTGGTGTCAGTTCAACGACTGTCATCAGTTACCCCCTAACCGTCATTGGTTATACCTAACCAGCGTTGGTTCACTATCGTTTTGGCTAAAATACCCAAAAGGACACCTATTCACGTTCTTCAACTATTCAGAGTCTCTGTCACTCTCATCATTTACATTGACCTTGTAAATCTCATAAAAATTTAGCATACCTGTCATATTTGGCCTTCTACCTTATTTTTGACCCACTATCCACTTTCTATAGTGACTAACCATGGTTACCTATGACCGGTGTCAATTTACCTTAACTAAAATCAGTTAGCCTGTGTCATTTTCCACCTAACATTTGGTACCTAATCCACTTTTTACTGATTATTTCAACTGTTCCTACTATTTTCTGTGTCATTTACAGAGAAGTAGCCCATCCTGATCAGTACTTGTTCACATGGTGTTGACTCGAGGACAAACAAGCACACTCGTATTTCACGCCAGTTGTCAACCAATCCCACCTAGTCCTTCACCACCTTCCATTTTATCACTAGCCATGGATCCTATCCAACCTATCACTATCGTTACTGGAGATGAGGAGTTCGCACGACTCCTTGACCAAAACCCTACCGCTTTGTATTTTTATCTTTCCCACTCATCCACTCGAGATGCCTCAGGTCAGTTGATATACAACATGCCCATATCTATCCCCTCGACTCTTGTTCCCACTCCTACGTCAGTCCTGTCTGGCTCCGTGTTGCCCGCATCTACCTTACCCCCAGTCATTTTGTAGCTAGGTCCTATACCTGCTATGACTGCCACGTCTGTTACATTTGTTGCACCCGCCACATCCACTATACCTTTGACAACCACCTAGAACAAAATCTCATTCACCCCTATTGTCTTGCATATACTCGTAGCTACACTATCACCTCTAGTATCGGTGACCCCTACCCCTTTCCAAAATGTCATCCTTTCTATTCCACAATCATTGGCCCCCATTGTCACTAGGGTTACCATGACCCTTCCACCTCCATATACATACTACTAGCAGCCTCTTATTTCATCTATTATTCACTCTAGGTACATACCCCTATTTCACTACCTTCTTATCAATCTACCTACATGACAGCCCCATATACTGAAATGCCACCCCGTCACATACCCAACACCAACCCTTTTATGGTAGAAGAGGAACCCAACCATCACAACCTACCAATAACTTAATTAAGTTAATGATGGACAAGATGCAGACATTGGAGGCATCAGTTTATGGCTCCCGCAATACTCTCACCTACGATGATATTTGTAACGAGCCTATCCACCCATCCATTCCTATTTGTCCATACCCCATGTATTGGGAAATGCCTAAATTAAACTGTTTCAATAGCAAGGAAAACCCGCAACAATATTTGTGGTCGTTCAAACATGGGTGCTACCTAATCACTCACGATGAAACTTTGCTCTTGAGGACATTTCCCATGTCTCTGACTGGACCTGCACTAGATTGGTAGAGTGGGTTACCTAGACACTCTATATTTTCATTTAATTAGGTAGCGAAAGCCTTCTTAGATCACTTCTCCATTAATATCGTTAAGAAGGTTACCATGACTAACCTATACTCCACGCGTCAGTATGATGATGAATCTATCATAGATTTTGTTGCTCGCTAGCGTAGCCTGATAAATCAACTCACCTTCTAACTACCACAAACAAAACTCATCGATCTCTTTATGCGAGCTTGTGATAGACATATCTCAATGACCTTGCAGGTCCAAACCTTCCGAACATTTAAACAAGCATTCACCATGGCCCAAAAGATAGAGATTCAGGCCATCGAAGAGAAGAAAATCCAATTACACAATAAGAATTTGGCATTTAAGTTGAATGATACCTCTTATTCTTCCAAACTGCAGAAAAAATATTTAAAGACCAAGGGCACCACTAATGCAGTGGTACTCAAGGAAAACCCAGCTCATCTATCAAATCAAGCTAGCCCCTCATCTAATCTCTCACCCGTTCAGAATTTTCAATTCAGATGGGAACAACGGAAATATACCCCAATTGGGGAACCTTATTCTTCTATCTTAGAAAAGCTCATCAAAGTTGGGGCCATCACGCTTCTACCTATAAAACCACACATCAGTTTTGACCCTGCTCGCCCCATACCTGCATGGTATAAAGAACATGATTTCTGTAACTATCATCGAGTAAAGGGTCATAGTTAAGGAAATTACATCACTTTCAAAAAAATTATCTAAGAAATGCTCGAGAAAGGTGAGTTAACCATGGATAATCCTAATGCACCTGCCAATAAAAACCTACACATCTTCAAGAAACCCTTTCCCAATCATGTCCCTTCGTTTGATCAAACCGTTGCGACCTTAACTCGTGATAGCCATACCCGCGAGGTCCACGCTATTTTTTTGATGCATCCATTACTTCCCAGTTACCTCATATTCCTTCCATAGAGGAAATTCTAGCCCAAAGTCCTCCTTCTACATTAGAACCCTCCTCACTATTACTCCACCCATAGAGGAACACCTTTCACCTCCTTCCTCACCTATGGAGGAGCCTTCTGCTAACATCGAGACCATTTCACCTTTGGCTTCTCCACCTAGAGAACTGAAACCCACTGTACTTCTTCATTCCATGGAGGATACTTATTTACCTCCTCCACCCACAGAGGAGCACCTATTATCTCCTCCACCTATAGAGGAGCACCCATCATCTCCTCCACCTAAAGAGGGGCACCCATTTTCTCCTCTACCTATCAAGGATCTAGTAGAGATACCTTTTCCTCTAAGCGAGCATTCTCCATCAGCTACCCAGGATCCTCATACCTACTTTCGGCTCTCTTACCCACGAAAGCTAAAGCTAGCCAATGCTCCGTCTCTAAGGCACATTTTACAGGAATTACTATTAGGTCCTCATCAATGCCACTTACAGACGTGCCATTCTCATGCTTGGTCGATCACTTAGATTATGTGGATAGAGCCTTATTGTGGGGGCGTCTTTTAATTCCTATCTCAACGCAAATGTAGATGTCACTTGTTGATACCTCAACTATTTACCCAAAACTATTCTGACCAGTTGAACCAAGCATAACCATCTCAATCACAAATTTTACCACAACACCCATCATAACTAAACACACAACCTTACCCATAACCCAACACACATCTAAATCCAAGCCCACACCTATAACACCTTCCTCGAATAAAACTATTACTAACTTAAGGGTCACCCCAACCACCAACCTTACTCATCCACCTGTCAAACTAGATTTAGCCACATCCTCCAAAGTCAACACAAAACCTACTCCGGCACTAAAATAGAATAACCAAACCCATATGACTCATACCCCAATGACGCCAATCACACCTGCATCACCTTCACCTATTCCGTCTGTCTTAGGACCTCTACCTCCCAACACGGTCAAGAAACTTCCACTTGTCAGAAAACTAAAAACATAACAGCCCATCCCTTCCTCGTAAACTATAAAATACCTCAGAACCTAACACAGATTACACCTACACCTGTAGCATCTCTACCACCCATACCTCTAATACCCTTAATAAATCCTTCACTATCCACTACACTTCAGTCTCTGTCCTTCACACCCCTTGCACGACCCGCATCAACTACCTTCAAAACACCTCCATTATCCCCGTGGGTAACTCACCCTCTTCCCCCATTTTCTTTTCCTTCTATACCTCTTACACCCATATCACCCTTACCCAAGAAGGTGCAACCCAAAGACAAAACTCCGCTACCCCCAATAAGGTAGTCAAAACAACTACACACCCTCTTGCCCATTCATTTACCATACCCCTACCTAAACAAACACGACCAAAACCCAAGACCACTCTAGCACCCAAAACAATCTCTCAACCCAATCCCCCTCCTGTAAGCACCATTCCTCAATAATCAACTACACCTACATCCAAACCCACTTTCACTTCCCATTACGACCTACTAGTAGGGTCCTATGTAAAAATTTTAACCAACCTCCTTGAGACTTCTGTCATCACATTACCGCTGCTTAGACCTTATGACCCCCTCAAACCCAAGCCAAAAGGGTTTGATGACACTAAAATTTGTGCCTACCATCATGTGCTAGGGCATGATGTGGAGAACTGCAAGGATTTGAAAATTGTCCTTATCTAGTTGTGTCCTCCGGAAGCCAACTTTGACGATGACGACGTTCTCAATAAGGACCCTACTTCACCGACACCCATTCCCACACTCCTTCCCTCACTGCCCACTCAATAACCATGACCTCCACCCCCACAGATCCTAGATCCATCTCCAAGATTTGAAATTAATGTGGTTCGTATAAGAGAACATGCTACACCATCACCCCAAATGTCGTTGCGCCCAGTTCACTTCACAAGGATTTTCTCCCCAGTAGGCTTTTTCTTATCATGTCGTTATACCACTCATCTTACACCTTCTCCATTTACCAACTCCCTTAAAATCAACATGATACACGTCACTTTGCTATGCTCAGAGGGACAAAGGAAAAGAAAAGGAAACTGACTCACCAACCAATCCTATACCCAACATACCATCTACACCTACACCTAAAATCACTATCTGCGGTCCCACATATCCTATTTCTAATGGAGCCACACATCATACCATGCTCAAACAATTACACCAATCTCCCTTCAAAATGTCCTTATATGACCTCATCCAAACCTCAGACTCCCATAGTCAAGTTCTCATGGAGGTTCTTCAATTATTAAGGTTTTACCCAATGAACCTACACCCGTAGCCTCCATTGTCACACCCCATCATGTAGGCCTCTCTAACCAAATTGCCACCTATATCCACACCTCACCCTACTCACCAAATATGCTCCCTTAGCTTCTCAAAAGAAGAGATCACACCACACCAAACTAATGACCTAGACCCAACACTCTTCATATTTTTCAACATTAATGACATATGTGTACGACATGTAATGATTGATGGGGGCACAAGCATTAACATCATTTAATCCCATGCATTCTCTCAAATGCACATACCTGACACTTATATGCATAAACATCCTATCATGTTGTGTTCATTCAATGACGCTATCACCTCTACACTAGGCACCGTCATCCTACACATTTGCATGGCCCCCCAGACTATTCGAGAATTATTTTATATTTTGGAGTGAGAATTTCAATATAACTTGTTTCTTGGTAGACCCTAGATTCATGTCATGGGTTATGTTCCTTCCACTTTGTATCGCTGTGTAAAGTTCAAGCATGAAGGACACACCTACACTATCCCATCTGATCCATCACCTTTTAAAACATGTAACATGCTTTACCGAACCAATGATGTGCTCATACCCATTAAGGTGTCTACCTCTGTGACCACCATTGCTTCACCCACACCTCCGCTTACCAGTACAGTTACCACCTCAACCGCACATGCCTCCTCCATTCCTACCACTGCCAAAACCTCCATGACTAGTCCATCAACCTCCCAATCCACTAACTCCACCTCCGCATCGACCTCCAACACATCATATATTTTAGCTACCCACATACCAACCACCAATCCCTTGGAAGGCATTTTTCAACGCCTCACTTTGGGGGAGTATTTCCTATACAGTGTTAACATGTTCCTTACTCCACAAGAGTATGAATTCCTTCACCAAAACCCTCACTATGATCACCACATAGGATAATGCATCCTTTATGGTCCTCCTCATCTCTATACTAGTCTCACCTATGGGAGACTTGATACTACCATCTACACACCCAAACCACCATCACAAACCTGCCCATTTTCTTTTGACTTCCAGTCTCTCACCAATCGCCATTTTTCCCACACCTTCCTGTACCAATGTGCATAGACGGGTTTTGGTATTGGATTTTATGAGAAAGGCCACCATACTATCTTTCCATGTACCACCTGAAAACATAACGACCGTAGTGGTATTGGCTTTCCTGAACCACCTACCAAATAGGCCCACATTGAACTCATCAAGGACATTATCCCTTCTCCACATTCTTCACCTGCTCCACCTTCATCACCACCTTCACTGACAGAGTTGATGGATCCAGAATCTATCCCTCCTAACTTTTTTTTCCATAAACATCATTTCCTTGGGGCCTTTAACTTATCAATGTGAGGGTGAGGCCCCTTCCTCTCTTCCCTTCCTGTATCCTAAAATGATCGATGACGATATACCTTTAATTAACATCGTTAAATGTCAGGATGATGAATCTATACTCACCTACCTTGGTGCAGAGGACTCATATATTCAACAGTCGTTACCCTCTGAGATGCAAACCATGTTAAATGAATCGACTATCAAGATCAAAATTCATACTCAGGACGACCCACACATCCTAAAGATCGTTCAGTCTTTAGATGCTACTAAACAAGAGGCCACCATTTCTTTTCTCAAAGATCATAACCACGCTTTCAATTGGTCTTATGTAGACATGCCCGGTATTGATCCCACCATAGTTGTCCATAATATCGTATCCATTCCCAATTCCAAACCCATAAAAAAGCTGAGGAAAATACACCCTCGCATTTCCCTTCTTGTCAAAGAAAAACTTTAGTGTATTCTTTCCGTTTCCTTCACATTACCCATTAATTATCATCGTTGGATTTCTAAAATTATACCTATCACTAAAGTGATAGGGGGACTTCACATTTACACAGATTTCTATGACCTCAACCTAGCCTACCCAAAAGAGGACTTCACCTTACCTGGTATTGATCAACTGGTTGACCTTACCACTGGTCACGAGATGCTATCACTCATGGATGGCTTCTCGGGTTATAACCAAATCTTGCTTGCCCCAGAAGATCAACACATGACCTCGTTCATCACCCCTTGGGGGACCTTTTGCTACTGAGTTATGCCTTTTGGCCTTAAAAATGTTGGTGCCACATATCAACAGGCTATGGATTACATATTCAATGACATCATGCATTGTATATTGGAAGATTACATGGATGATCTCCTAGCAAAATCTAAATGCCACTCCGAGCACCTTGCCATCCTAAAAACCATTTTTGACCACCTCATTAAATATTATGTTTTCCTTCAGCCTAAGAAGTGCATGTTCACGGTCCTCTCAGGAAAAATTTTGGGCTTTATCATTTCCCTACGTGGTATAGAAGTTGAACCTACTAAAGTCAAGGCCATTCTGGAAATGCCTCCGCCCACTAACATTAGATAACTCTGTAGCCTACAAGGTAAGTTGCAGTCTATTCGCTATTTTATTTCACAATTATCTGATTGGTGTCAACCATTTCATCATCTTCTCAAGAAGGATATCTCCTTTAAATGGAATGATGACTGCCACAAAGCTTTTGAGACCCTAAAACAATACCTTCTCCAACCACCTGTACTCATTCCGCCTAAAGATGATCAACCTTTCTACATATATCTTAGCTACCGATCACTCCTTGGGATCCATGCTCGCTCATCATGATGAAAAACATAGGGAACAGGTGGTTTATTACATAATCCATACACTTTTGGATTATGAAACCCGATACACCCATGCCGATTTTTTTTTCCTAGCCTTAGTTTTTATTGGCACAAAACTCCACCATTACCTAGTCAACCACAAAACCTATGTTGTGACCAACACTAATCCCCTACACTTCATGTATGCTAAACCTTACCAAAATCAATGTGCCACACGTTGGCTTGTGCTTTTAGCTAACCTTGACCTCGAATTCATTCATCAAAATTCCATCAAGGGCCAAGCCATCACCGACCAATTGGCCGACGCACCTATTTCCGGGGATTAGCCTTCTAATTTTGAATTTCCAGATGAGTCAATTACTACTCTTTTTGTGGACGAACCCACCTACCAAATGACACTCTTCTTCGATGGTTCCAAGTGTCAGTGTGGGGGTGGGGTTGGTATTATCCTCATTTTCTTAATGGTGAATCCATGCCTTTGTCTTTCAAACTATATTTTGATTGTACAAACAACATTGCTGAATATGAAGCGCTCGTATTAGGTCTCTAATCCATCTACACCCTAGATGTTAAATCAATTGACATCTTTGGTGATTCCCAATTGGTAATAAACCAAGTAAATGGTATATAACAATGTCGTAATGAGATACTTCAAAAGTATAAACATCATGTAGACATACTTTTGACCACCTTCGACCATTACGCCCTTCAAACCGTCCCTCGTTCAACCAACAAATTTATAGATACCATGGCCTGCTTGGCTTCCCAAATACCCGATTCACCCACCGATTCTAAAATCTTTGTCACCATATAATGAATCCAATCACCTTGTTATTTACCTCATGATGTTTACTCAATTGGAACTGCTACCCCTGACCCGAGTGACCTTTGGTACAAACAATACTCTGACTATCTTTTCCTCTCCATCTTACCTCTTGATCTCACCTATAATGGACAACATGTTTTCCTTAAAAATATCTCTCATTACATCATCATGGAGGGCCTCCTCTATAAGTGTGGCTTCGATGGTATTATCTTACGATGCCTCATGAGTTCTAAAATTCCTTATAGCATTAAGGAGGTTCATGATGGCATATGTGGAGGTCACTTTAGTGGCCTTACTGTTGCTAAGCGTATTCTTCATCTGGGCTATTACTAGCTGACCCTTAACCATGGTTGTTGTGATTATGTTAAATGTTGTGTAAAATTCCAATAACAAGCCAACCTTCATCATACACCTAGTCATGCCTTACAGGTCGCCTATGACCTTTGGCCCTTCTCTCAATGGGGTTTGGATCTTGTTGGAGAGATTAACCCCCATTCTTCCCAATGACATCAATGGATCATCACCGCTACCAAATACTACACAAAATGGGTGGAGGCCATGCCACTCATCTCTATGAAAGCTGAGAAAATATGTGAGTTCATCAATCATCACATCATTTGTCGCTTTGGTGTTCCTCATTGTCTCATTGCTGATAATGGAAAAAAATTAAAAAAAACATTGGAAAAAATTTGTGATGCCTTCGACATTCAGTTAAGTTTCTCATCACCTTATTACCCATAGACCAACAGCCAAGCCGAATCCACTAATAAAACCTTAAATAAAATTCTCATGATGTGGTTAATGATACTAGGAAGGACTGGCATACACACATTCCTTTTTCCCTGTGGGCATACCGCACTAACATCCGCACTTCCACTACTGCCACACCATTTTCTTTGGTCTATGGTACCGAGGCTATTCTACCTCTCGAAGTCTAGATTCCCTCACTCCGCATTTCACTCCATGAAATGCTCAATGATGATGAATTTCATTAGGACTGTTGAGAACAACTTGAGTTATTATACGAATGTCGTCTTAACACTCTTGACCACCTTCAAGTTTACCAAAAACGTATCAAACGTGCATATGAAAAATGTGTCCATGAACGAACCTTCCGAGTCGGTGACCTTGTCCTGAAAGAAAATCAACATGTAACCAAAGAAGAAAAAGTAAACGAGGAAAATTTTCTCCTAATTGGCTTGGACCATACATCCTGACCCATACTTATGGATTAGGTGTCTATTGTTTAGCTTCACTCGATGATAAACTCAAACCTGAGCCCCTTAATGCCTTGCATCTTTGACCATTCTACTATTGAACTATATTCCTACCTCACCTTTTTCCTCTTTCCATGCTCATCCCTTGAGCGCTATCCACTTCATACACCTCACAAATGATTAAACAAGAATCACATGAGCACCCGTCACTTGTTATCTTCTCTTGAATATGTGTACCACGGTGCTGCACATAGCATTATTCTCATGGATACTTTTCATCTACCTATAGATGAGATCCCATGGTCATTTCACCCTACTATCTAAACAAGAATCCTATTCTTCACCTTGGTCTTGTCCATGACTTCAAAGCTTTCACTTAGGACACAACTCCTTAAGTCAAACTTCTAATAAAAAGATGACTCCCTCAAAAGGACATCTACCTCTCAACAATCACTGCTATAAATAGATTGCTCCCTCGAAGGACAACTATGTAAATCCCTTTCAATAAAACAAAAATGAGAGAAACCGAAGCTTCTCGCATCGATCAGCTTCACGAAGACCTCAAGGAGTTAATTTCTTCATCCCATATAGACTTCCTACATCGATCAGTCTATCTCAAATACAAGTGAAAAAAAAACACTTTTAGTCATGGACTTTCCCATTGTGACCTCAGATCTCTTGCCCAATGAGCATGCTACCTCATACCATATAAAAAATTAACCACCTTTCACCCTTCTCACCATTCCCATTTCCTACCACCTCAAGGGACCTCTTGGAAACCAAGACATTTGGTGATCATGTGATTACTTTTCACCTTAAAAAACTCAATCATGTAATGTAATGTAATGTAAAGCATCATACATGTATTATAAAGTATCTTACACATGACCCATTTCATCATTCATTACACAAATTAATGAATCAAAACTTCAACCAATTTCAACTCAACCATACGTAAGACCTGATTCAATCCATTCCTAAACCAACCTGACTCCACCATGCCTAAACAAACCTGACTCCACCATGCCTAAACAAACCTGACTCCACCATGCCTAAACCAACCTTACTCCACCATGCATAAACCAACCTGACTTGATCCATGCATAAACCAACCTAACTTGATCCATGCTTAAACCAACCCGACTCAATCCATGCCTAAGACCTGACTCGATCCATGCCTAAACTGACCTGACTCCATCATGCCTAACTCACCTAATTTCCATCCATATCACAACAACAAATCAAAAGTCTCATCAAAACACCAAAAAATCAAGTATCTCATGTATCTCATCATATAAATAAATATGTATCTCAATACAATGTACATGGATATCAAATCATGTCCATCATCTCAAAATTGTCAGCACGTAGGCTGATACTCAATAAAAAATGTCATCAGCACGTAGGACGATATCATATACACTGAAACAATAAACAATACAACATCTCTTCGGTATGCAGGCCAATATATGCTCAAAATATAAAAAAATCTCATACATCCTCACTATCTTTGGCACACAAGCCGATATATATAAAAAAATGACTACAATACATAAAAAATCAGGAGCCATATATCAGGCATCTTGGAGGATATCCTCCATATCTATATCACATGTAACCTTTGCCTCCTTGGCCCCTATCTGGCAAATTGCTAACATCTCCCCACCCATCATAGCTGGTAGCTAGGTCCTTGCTGGTGCCTCACCTGGAGCTAGTCTCCATGAGCTGGTGGCCTCTCCATGATGTGGTCTTGGAGCTCACTAACCCCTTGTGCACTGTACAATGTGAGTGTGAGATCTAGTCCTATCACTTAAGGCCTACTATGCCCGGTACCTTCCATAGGATAGAAAATATATCTCGTCCACCATCAACTGATCCTGGTAGTATTTGGCCTCACCTAAGGCATCCTATAACCTAGATATAGGCACAGTCTATGGTGGCCCCATAGGACTTGGCCCCTGTACCTATTTTGCGGGACCCTATCCCACTCCTGCCTATGAACTGGGACCCTGTCTCGATGCCTGTGGTGGTACCCTTTGCCCCTGTTCCTGTATCTGGGCCTATAAGGCCCCAATATGTGTCTGAGCTATGGCCAAATTGCCTTGTTACCTTATCACCTGTGCCTGTAAGGTAGCCACCTGACCATCATCCCCATCCCCAACCACCTGGGCTTGAAGATTGGCCACCTGAGCATGTCACTCCACTACCTCTGCCTCTGAGCTTGCAAGCCGTGTCTACACCATACCCAACTAGGTAATCAGAGTTAGCACCTGTCCATGTAGGGTGTTCCTTTGCACCGTGACTACACCATACCTAATTAGGTAATCTGAGTTAGATCCGAATGCCCTGGCCTAGGTGGTATGGTTTATAAATGAGCTGACCAACACTGTCTATATCTTTTTGTGACCTTGAGATTATTAATCCGTCGGTCCACGACCTACTCCTCCTGCCCTATGGGCACTGTCGGCTCTATTAGAGGTAAGGGCCTCTCCACGTCGTCTCTCCTATACTACGGAAAGGTCAGAGGTATGTCCGGTAGCAGCCTAAACTGCCACCTCACTCTGTCAACCGGGATCATCTCGTGCTCCCCGACACAGTGACCCTATATCCATCTCAATAGCTAGAGCTCAGCTAGCTCATCATGCATATGCATATGTGATGGGAAGTCCACATACGGCCTCCATATGATGTCCACTCTAGATAACCCCTCCAATAAATGCTAGAAATAGGCCACATCATGTGTGGGCCTATCTGATCTCCGCTCTCCAATAGCAGGCACCAATTTCCTGTACCCCACCCATACCAATCTTGGTGGAAATGCATCTACTCAGGGAATCTCTATTGGCTGCACACACACAATGTGCTCATATGCCCAGCAGTGAAATAAAAAGGTACAACATAGGCTGAACCTGTGTAGCCATCCATAGGCCCATAAATCCTTATATAACTATACTAGGAATGCTGGCACCTAGGAAAAGCACATCTGATGTATCATCATATCGTGTAATACCCCCATCAACAATTGGAGAAACCACCCACCCTCTGCATCTTGCATTGCAAAGTAGCACACTGCCTCCATCAATAGAACTACTAGCCTCGTCTCCTCCAGATGGGATAGGTACATCTCTCCATAGCACAAGATGGTGCTATGGAAGGTCATCTCGGTCATCCCCTCTCCAAACACCATCAACATCAGCTCCTCTAAGGCCTTGGAGGAGATTGAATAGACCTGTGTACTCAATATGGGTAGTAACATAATCTTGAACACATCCTCCAAGGTGACAGTGATCTCACTCATCGACAGGTGGAACATGTTGGTCATGAAATCCCATCTATCGATGTGAGCAACCATCAGACTCAGCTACCAGACCACATGTCGATAGCATCGGACCCCGCTCAGGCCCACCGCCTCCACATGCTACATCTCCTTAGGGGTCGCTGCACTGTGAACTATCACAAGTAGGGGTGGAACTCTATCCTACATGTGTAACTGATCTCTCCTCTGCATCCAAGAAAAAAAACAAATTAATCCACCTTCATCATACCCATACTCACCCACTCTCATTGCCTCAAACCCATTTCCCCCCGCCTACTCTTGGTTCTTCACTTAGATGCCTTATTCTACCCTCCCTATCTCACCCAATCAACTTAAGACCCTTTTGGCCCCTTACTCTCAAAAACCTGACCGGTGCCAGTTATCTCTAACTAACCCCAGTCACCCCTAAACCAGCATCGGTCACCTGTTTCATGACTGATACCGAGTTCACCCTACCGACACTGGCTACACTTAACCGACACTGGCTACACTTGACCGACACTAGTCACTATCACGGTGAAAAGCCATGACCCCCCAAAACCCTCATTTCTCCAAACCTTCCTACCCTGACACTTATAGCCACCTAAAATCACCTACACCTCCCCTTACACCTCATCCCCTCCCCTCCTCTCCCACTTATCTCTCTCCCCCCCTCCTATTTTACCCAATTTACCCTCCCATTTCCAAATTTTAATTTCCCCCCGCCCAAAATAACAACCAAACACCCAATTTGAGACAAATCACCTAATCTATCTAACAAAATATCACAAGAGTTGGATGATTACCTCATCATGCTGCTGTCGTCATGGTGGCATGTCTGGCCATTGTACAGGTGGCCCACCTGATCCATCTCCAGCCTCTACCATCACAAAATCTCTACCCGTGTCTCCAACCAATCGAATCACGCCCACCAATTATGTGAACCCACCTCTCAATAACCAATCACCCAATGCTCAGATCTCCAACTCACCACTCCGTTCTGTCCGGACACTTTTCCATTTTTTCTCTCTCCTTTTTTATTTTCTCAATTCGCTAAATGAAAAATGAATAAAAAAACATGGATTTTTTTTAATAAGAAACCTGACCTAACCGATGCTAGTTTTACCTTCACCGGCATTGGCCACATGCCCTACCTTACCGTGGTCGTTTGCACTATACCGGCATCAGTTACCTCTAATCAGCATCAGTCACCCTATCTTACACAAACACCCAAATTTTTTCTACCCTAATACCCTGCCTATCCCTATTTTTTTTTTCTGCACCTAACCTTTACCCTGACCATTTACCTCACCCGTTCTTTACCTTGACCATTTACCTCACCCTCCATACCTCATCATTTACCACCTACCCTTGTCCTCCTTTGGGGACTCATTACTTTACCCATACCACAGCCTTACTCATGCTGTGACCTATATTTTTATACTTAGACCATCGCTAGTGACCTTTGACCTCATGTATTCACTATACCTTGTGGTACTGTTACTTGTGTTTGTTGACGTAATGACCTTACCTTGTCTCTTTCCATGACCATTTATCCTAACCATACCTTTGGTGTACTGAAACATACCTAAATGTTCCTGCACCTAACCTATGTCGTGTTTCCTGATCATATCCTATAACTTGGATATCGGAATCAATTCAACCTTGTTTAGATAAACCTATCAACCTTAGATGATGTAGATTTTTCTTGCTCTTCAACCTAGTAGTGTGCTGTAGTTTATACGTGTGTGTGTGTGTGTGTTTGATTGTTAATACCTTTGACCCTAACCCATTACCTAGATGACCTAAGTAGACCTTGCTCCCTTTTTCCCCTGTTACCCACCTTCCTTTTTATCACATTTAGCTTTTATCTAACCACTCATTGATTCTTCCTTCTGCCTCATCAGTTCCTGGTTTGAGGGGGATCACCTTCACCCACACATGGGGAAACCACATCTTATTTTTTGTTAGCATCCCTTACCAATACAAGCTATGCAACAAAAAGGGGAAAACTGTAGACACTAAAATTAGGTCACACTCCCCTTTGGTCCCTCAAAAAATAAATACCTTCATCAAATTCACCTAGCCATGGCCCCCTTCACCCCACTAATATTAATTTAATTAATTCATTATCCTCACCATATTTATTATTTAAATATCTTAATTTAGATAATGCCCATACATATCACCTCATCTAGACACCTCATCAAGCCACCTCTCCCTAAGACCTATTCTTAGTAGGTTTCCATAACTAACTAAGTCTTACCCAAACCCTAAAAATCAATGCCTACATTCCCTCTAACGACATTCCCACATGCTTGCAAGAAGCTTCCAGCCTATATCTGTAGGTTAACAACATGAGATCCCAGAAAATCAAGGGGATCTACCTAGTTTAGTAAACCTAGGAAATCCCGCCTTGACAGATGTCGGTTACCCTTAAGCAGTGCCAGTTAAGCTAGAACCACCATCAGTCACATTTTAATCTTCAAAACAACCTTATTTTTGAGGTTGGTAAATGTTGGAAAATTCTTGAGAGATATCACATCTTTTGAGAACACGTTTCAGCCAGAACATGCATGCAAAGAAGGAGATCAAGTATTTTCTCTTACATAGACATCCAACATTCACTCAGCAACCATCCAACACTCACCCCCAAAAAAATTTGATCCAATCAGGCAAGAAGGGGAGCACATGTAGCCCATGTAAGAGCTCCTCAAAGTTTGGTAATCTTCCACATCAGTCAAACCTCTTACCAACACCTACATTCGTCACTCACAGACGTCCATAACTAGATTCCCAGTAAGTAGAACATTTTACTCCTCTGGTTCATTCATTTCATCATTGTATTTTCATCCTTTGTTCTCTTAGCCACCCATTGACCTCCTTTAATACTCACCCCTCCATATACCCATTAAAACCTCACCAAATCCCATCCAAACAACCTAATACCTCATTCTGACCTACCAAGTCCTTTGTGCAATCATAAGGTAGATCCAGAGCTCATTCTGTGGTATTCCTAGTATTCCACAGTAATTGGCACTAGTTCTCCCCAACTGGTGTTGGTCACCCTTAACCAGCATCGGTGTCTATATCTACCAATACAACCTAGAATGGTGACCTACCCACCTATCTCTACATCACCCTTAACCACCTGTGACCTTCCTAAAACCTCTGTCAGACCTGAAGAGACTCAAAAGCAGTTACTTGACCTTCGGATCTTATTTTAACCTAGCCTATTAGATTAGATATTTCTTATTTTGTTTAGAATGAGATTACTCTAAATCATTTTAATTATAATAGGATTTACTTTATTACCAGCATTAATTTTTTTTAAACAGTGGATTGACAACCATCTAGAAAGTATCACACTTCCCAGATCTAGCTCACTCTAGGTAGTTCACTGCATATATTGTTTAACTCTTTCTGGTGGTCTTGCTTTCCATTAAAAGTAGTTCCTCCTAGCCAAAAGGAAGCTCTCACAATCAACTATGGATTCAAAAGTCATACGCACGCAACAACCCATCAACCAACATTCCAACAAGTATTCCTCCTACGCCCATTACTCTATCTATTCATCAATATTCAAAGAAACGTCTAAGAATCAGGTGAAATAGCTTGGTTGTGTTGTCCTATGTCACCTAGTTTAAGGAACGTGATTTCAGATGAATATTGGTAACAAATATTCAGATAGGTTCTTTAAATAGGTCACTCCAGTACCCAAAATAGGGTAAGAAAACCAAGTATACGTAGTATACATAAAAGTATTCAATACTTAAAGACAAACATGAGAGATCGGTTAGAGACCGAGTCATGCAATGAGAGATCGGTAATTCAATGAGTCATTTACAGTTGCATATAGTTATTTGTTATGAGATTGATTGGCATGAAATATGTGTTCTAAATTATTTTTTATTTAGGACAGGGAACATTGTGTAATTTTTTCCCCCTTGTTTCTAAAGTCTTAAAATGGGAATGTTACATCTTTGTATCAAAGCTGAAGGTTGTAGCTCTTGGACCTATTGTGTCCATAATCTGATAAAACTTAAATTTTTTTGTTAACAGAAAATGGTTAGAACAAGAGGAAATGTTACAAATAATCCACCCCCTGGTGAAGAAGCAACAACTGCATAAAAACTCAATGAGATCCTTGCTGCCCTGTTAGACACAAGAGATCATTTGGATATACTTGAACAAGAAGTAATGGGCAATGAGGAGGAAGACGATGCTGATAATAATAATCAGCCACCTCCTGAGGACAACACTAATTTTTGTGTTGATAATAACAATGTGAACATACCAGATCTGCCACAAAAAAGGCTAGTCTGGCAGCTGAACTCACTAATGATATAAACAGGATAAGTCCACCCAAGTTTGTGTTATCCCAAATTTACCACCAAAAATTTTGGTCAGAAAAATCCTTACACATAAATAACACATGAAGGGAAATGATACATACTCATGAGCTCATGTCCTAGAACTAGAAAAATACCGAGAGAGTCAAATTCAACCCCACACAAGAAGAAATAGAAGAAACCATTCTTTTGAGCATTTCCACATCCTAAATCTATTTAAAGGGTGAAGGGAGGACTCAATAATGGAGTGGTGGTGGCAGAGAAGAAAGAGCACATTGTTTTAAAGAGACCAGATGCAAGAAAAAGAATAAACGGTGAATTCTAGAAGTTCTTAGGCTTGAACAGTTTAGGAAAGGGTCCAAAATTGACAAAGTATGGAGGAGGCAGTGGAAGAGACCACGTGTCCTCGTGGTACTTCTCCAAAGATGGATCCAAATATAGAGGCTCAAACAAGAGCCACATCTCCATGTGTCCTAAGGTGTAATGGAGGCAGGTTCAAATGGTCACACAAAGTCAAAGGTGGACAAGGTGGGCCTCAAAAAATTGGCTAAGTATGAATGTGTAAGCAGAGAGTGCGAAGTGTCAGTGTGGCACATCCCCAAGAGTTGGTCCCAAGGTGGAGACCCAAATGAGTGTGAGCTCACGACATAGCCCAAAGTCTAAAAGGTAAGAAGGACCATTGAAAAGTCCATAAAGTAGCGAAGGCTAACAAGTGTCAACCCGACGCTCCTCTAAAGGAAAAATTTGGGTTGGTTTTGCAAACATGTGCGGTGCCTCCATGTGTCATCAAAGGGGGCAGAATTAGTTGTATAGTCAATGCAAAAACAGGCCGGCGGAGGTTGCCAAGTGTCTATATGACACTGATCCAAGGGTCAAATAGAGAGAAGGATCCTAAGCAAGCACTAGAATGATGCATTTCCCAGGGGAAGATGGGGCATTAGGGAAAAATAATTTTTTTGCCCTTTTCCCCAAAAGGAGTAAAAGTTTCAAAATGGCCCATGACTGCGCCAAGGAAAAAGTCAACATATAGACCTGAGTCAAAGCCAAGGTAGGGAGTTGGGGAAAAAGTGAAGGTTTGAATTTTGTCCAAAAGGCATAAAAGCAAAGATAGAAGTGCATTTCCTAGCCAATCAAAAGGAGCTACGTGTCCATGTGGAGCTTCAGGGTCGTGGGAGTTTTCTGGGTTTTGCAATTTTCACGAAAAAGGAGAAAAGTTAAGTTCTAAGCTTGTAGACCTGATTTTTGTCCCAATCTGACTGCCACATGTCCTAATCCAAAAGGGGACCCATTTTTCAGATTTTTTTCCCACCCATTTGTACAGAATTGATGTAAAACTTCAAAGGGGCATATCTTTCAACTCAGGGCTTGAAATATACCAAATCTGACACCGTTGGAAGTGTCTCAGTCTCCTCTACACCATGGAAGGATAAAAAAATCATATTTTGTAGTCCCTGGTAGGTAAAAATGAAGAAAAGTCTTCCATGCCATTAACACAGAATCAAATCTCTTCAAATACCATATATGATTCGATTCGACTTGTTGGGGAGCCGGAAGTGACATATTATGGGTAGATTTTAGCAGAAACATTAATAGTAGTGGTTGAGCTTCAACCTGCATTTCTTGCTTCTCTCTCTCTCTTTCTTCTCTCTGATTGAATCTATAAATACAGGGGCAAGATTCATTGTAAATTTTTTTGTTCATTCTTCTTCTCTTCCTCCCCTCTTCTTTTCTTCCCAGGGTCGAAATGGAGTTTAAATCTCCTTTCCTACTCAGTAAAATGGAATTTTTACCTCTTGCTCATGTATGATGCTATATGAAAATTTATGAAGCAATAAAACTCATTTTTGTGATGCGCTTGTCTATCCTTCACTTGTTTTCATTGCATTTTCTTGCCTCTCATCATTCTAGAGTATTCTCAGCATGTTTTAGACGTTTCATTTACAAATCTAGGAGTTGTGTTCATGGGGATCAGAAATGAAGTTCTGTGTGAATTTGAAATATGGTTTGTGATATTGATGTCCATCCTATCCATTTCTCACCTCACCTCCCTTCATTTCATGGCCATTTTTGTAGATGATCGGCACTTCCCTTTTCTTGGTGCTATCACCTCGTTAGTGTAGGATTTCCCTCTTTATGCACTTTCTCTCTCCCCATCTCCTTGGCATTATTAGGATAGGAGTAGTTAGACGTCATTTCTACATTAGGAGTAGTTTAACATTAGGATTAGGAAGAAGAAGCTAGATTTCTCTGGAGGTCCATCTCAAGTCCACAAGTCCCACAGCTTGAGAGATGGTCCCTGTTGATGTAAAATCACAACACCCCTGGATGTAAATCAGGTTTCTAAGTTGATGTTCAGGCATCCAGTGTGATTGCACAACATTGAAACCTTTCTCCAAGTGTGGGACTTGAAAGAATGAGAAAAGAATCTCCAGAGAAGGCTGGTTCCTGCTCCTAAACTACCTGCCACGAGCTATTCTAGTGCAGGCAAGCTAATCTAATCCTAATCTAACCATGCCAAGGAGACAGAGAGAGAGAGAGAAAAGGGAAAAACAACAAAAGCCTACACTAAAATGGTGATACACCAGAGAAGGAGAATGTTGCACATCTATCAAAACTGCCATGGAAAAAAGAGAGGCGAGGAATGGGAAGGATGGATAGATGCATCACAGGCCCAAGGATAGATTTCACATAGAAAATGTCCCAAAACTCCATGAACACAGCTCCAGACCTGCAATGAACATTCAAACGTGTACAAATACCTGTAATGAAGAGAGGCAAGAAGAAAACAAGCAAAGAATGAGCAAGGATGGACAGATGCATCACAAAACACGTTTTTTGTTGCTCCAGAAGTTTGCACAGAACATCATTTCATTAGTAAAAGGCAAAAAAAAATGCCATTACAGAGCAGGGAGGAGGTTCAAACTCCATTTTCAACCCTGGAGAAGAAAAGAAGGGAGGGAAGAGCAGAAAAGATGAACAACTTGTAATCATATGAGCCAAATATGGCTTTTTACAATGCATGGGTCGATCCCAAGAGAGAGAAACGTTGGAAAGCGTGTAAGCAATACAACCATTGACCAAAACACATTCTTCATTAAAATCGGTGGTTGAAACATCACTTCTGGCCATGCTAAAGAAGAATTCGACCCATGTGCATTAAACTGGTTGTTGAAACATCACTTCTAGCCGTGCTGAAGAAGAATGTGACCCATTTGCATTAAACTGGTTGTTGAAACGTCAGTTCTGACCATTACTACGTGCCACAGACCTTTCTTTATTTTCTCTCTCCAAAATGAACCAAAATGCAATATTGACCCCAGAATCGTGTATAGAATTTCATCAACTTTCCATTGATATAAAGAACATGCAAATCTGGGCTCTGGATCGAAAGATATGGAGATCTGAAGATTTAGGGCACAAAACAGGTGAAAACGTGTTTTAAAAATCTTTCCCGCGCTCTGCCACTTGGACGACACGTGTCAAGCACTGATTGGATGTGTAATTCTCTTTCCTTCCCTGTTCCACAGGTTTTCCTTGAAAGTTGACCTTCTTGATGATTTTGGAACATTTTTTACTTTTCCTCTGTGCCCCCACCACTTGGGACACGTGGCATGCATTGATTGGAGGACAGGGGCACGGGGGCTCCCTTTACCTTTAGCTTTTTGACCGAAACTTGGCCAAGTTTTCTAACTCCTCCTTGAGCTCCGCATTTATCTGTTCCATTGGACACGTGTCCTCTTCTGATTGGCTTAGGTTGACCCTTCAAAACTCACCCTTTTACTTTGGATGTTTCCCTCTGTGACACGTGTCATGATTTGGTTGGTCCGCGGGTCTGCCGGCTCTTTCAAGTCCACCACGTCCATTTGTCCCGGATGTCCCAGTGTTGTCTGGGGTAAAAAATTCTGATCCGCCTGAAATGGGCTTCCCTATCCCTTTTCTACTAGTGATACATGGCATAATTTGATTGGCTTTCAGCTCCTTTGGCTATCCGCGTCCCACGCGTCCCTTTGTCCCAACTGTCCCAGTACGAAAGTTCCCTGTTTCGGCTGAACCGGCCGGTTCGCGTCCACCGCATACTTTTGTCCCAACTGTCTCAGACTGCTTGGGACAAATTTCTCCAACCCACCCGAAATGGACTGCGTTGCGCCAAACCAGCCAATCCGCGTCTTTCGCATACTCTTGTCCCAAATGTCCCAAATGATGCGCAGACGAAGACTTAGTCATTTTTTCCCTGCTTTCGGCCAGTTCACCTTTTCACGCCCCACACGTCCCAATGTCCCAATTGTCGCAACTACTATGCGGACCACCTGGAGGCTTTTCGGCCAATTTGCGCCCTCATGTCCCAACTGTCCCAAGGACTGCCTGGACTAGGACTTAGCCAATTTTCTCTGTTTTGGCACCAGCTTGATTTCTTGCAATTTTCTTCCATTTTATCAACCTGTTGGGATTTCTTCTTGGACAGGAGAGTTTAGAAAGAACCCGAAGGGACCCCAGAAACATGATTTTGGGCCTTAATCAATCTATTTACCTTGGACTAAGTAATTTGATGCATGTTATCAAAATTACCCTGGGGGGGTGAATTTTGACAATAGTTTTGACAACTCAGCGGGGTCATCTTCCTGCTAGATGAATGATCAGTAGCCTGAAGCAATCCATTGGGCATGGAGTCATCAGTAGTAGCCTGAAAACTGATCTGAACTTTGAAAACTCCCCTCTCAACCACTTGGAAACCTACTGAAATGGAGTTGTTTTCACCAAAATGCCAGCAAAACGAACTGTGCAAGAGCAAAAACAACACCACAAAACTATGTACAGAACTGAAAATCATACATGCTCCAAATGGAACATGCAGAGTGTGCACAAGCACTTCTTCTGCTGAAAGCAAATCTACCTACTCTACTCTAACTGGAGCAAAGGCAAGCTAAACAAACCCTGCAATTGGTTGTGAGAAATAGCTTCCCTTTCTCAAAAGTGGCAGCCATGCAATTGATTTGGAGCTGATCATGGCTGTTAGGATGAGTGAAAAATCAACAAGAAGCTGGTCTTCCACCCAAATCATCAAGGTATCAGCTGAAGGCAAATTCAATACCTCTTTTAGTTGATCTACATTTGGACTGGAGAGGTATGACAGCTGATCCTTGGTACTTTATAGCTCACCCTCATGCTCAGAAGCAAGCATGATTGGTTGTGACTTCTCCTTTGGCTCCAATGAAGCCAAATACCTGATTGGGCAAGGTCTGATCCATTTGATATGCCCATAGCTCTGATTTTCAACTCCAAGAATGGAGTTCTCTTGTAGACCTTGAATGGATGGTAAGGAAGAAATGGCGAAATTCCTCTGTCCTTTTTCTTCCTCCAATGAAGAACATGAAAGATTAAAATCTTCCAATCTTGATTCTAAAGAGCTGCTATAAGATGTAGGCTACTGCAAATGAATGTTGTCCTTCATGACAACAGACTCAAGTGTTTGGAATGTGGATGATGAAAGGGAGAATGGTGGAGACTCAATCGACTCTTCTCCATCAAAACAGTCCTCCAAATCTGACAGATAAACTGCCTCATTGCTGTCCAGCTGCAAATGCTCAACTTCCTCCATGGTGTCTTCTTGATTTGCAACTTGATCACCATGGTTTCTTTCTCCCTCCAACATTGAGTTTGAGAGATCAAACTCCTCTTCAGTACTAGAACTTGAGAGAGGTGAAGTAGAAAGAAGAACTGAAGGTTCTCTTGTAGCCTGCTTTGTGCTCAAAGCCCTTGGATCTGCACTTTTCTCCTCCACAACTAGAATGTGCTCCTCTTCTTTTGGATTTGGAGCGGATTCTCCCTCCAACATTGTTTGAAGACAATCTTGCTCTTGATTGAACTCTTCCTCCAGTATGAAGTTTTTCAGGTCAACCTCCTCAATCTGCTACTCTAGAGGACGAGTTGGGACTGCGAGAACTTCTTCTAAGCTTTCTTCCTTTATGGCTAATTGTGCAACTTGAATTGAATCAGCATTCCCTTCAAATAGAGTGCCAACATGGACAATACTTTCTGATTAAACTGACTGCTGATCTGCTTCTTCTTTTTCCTCTTCTTCTGCTGCAAAAAAATCAGTCCTGACCACCATTTGTTCAACCTTAGCCTCTTCTGTAGGTTTAACCATCAAGGGGATCTTTGTCATCCCAAATTTGGCAGCCCAAACCGTCAAGTTGTCTATCATTTCTTTTCTGTTGGGCTCCTCTTCTTGTTGTCCTTCATGGCCATTTTTTGTGGTGGTAAAGGAGGTGAAACCTCTTGTTTCTTTGGGGGAGAGCGAATTTCTTTTAGCTCTTGTGGAGGGGATGACTGTTTGGAAGGAAAAAGGAAAGAAGAATTGAGGTGTGGTGGAAGACTGAGAGGTGGAGACATGGATTCAACACTTGGGGCAGCAGATGGGGAGTTTAAAACTTGCAATTCCAAATGAGATGGTGCTGCTTGAGTAGTGGGAAGAGAAAAACCAGATGATGGTGTAGAACTTACCCATTGACAAGGTTGTTCAACAACAAGTGTATAGGCCTCTATTTATGCTATCCATTGTGCAAGTTGGGGCAGCATCTTCATCATGAAGTCCAGCTTCTCCTGAGGGCTGAAGTGTCTTGGAAAAGGGCCTCCCCATGGACAAGGAGTCCTGCAACCAATTCTAAAAGCTCTCATTTGAGCTGTTGCTCTGGATTGCACCATCTTTACCTCCATATTTTGGATTTTCTCCAACAGACCAACATCTTTCATCTGATTTTCTTCATTATATGCATACTCTTGCTCTTGGAAAGCTCCCTAGCCAAACTGATTTTGGCATTGCTGCTCAAATGGGTATGCATGCTGATTTTGAATTTGTTCAAAATGCTGATTCGGAGGATTTGTAAAACAGGTTGGAGGTGTGATATATTGCTGCTGTTGTAAATGGGAGTTCCATGATGGAAATGAAGTCATGATTGCACAACTTCATGGAATGGAAAGAATGAAAGGGATGGAAAGAAGGATGAAAATGGAAATGGATGGAAAATGGGTCTGCAACTTCAGAAATGGTTATTGATCAGATGGAGTTGCCAGATGTGTTTGCAAGTGCCTCCAAAGGCTGAAATCTTCATAGGAACACACCAACCTACAAAATATGAAGTGGAAGACCTCTAAGGTCCCACCAGGTGTGCTAAAACTGTTGATGCAAAATCATAGCACCCCCTGGATGCAAATCAGGTTTCTAAGTTGATGTTTAGGCATCTAGTGTGATTGCACAACATTGAAACCTTTCTCCAAGTGTGGGACTTGCAAGAATGAAGAAAGGAATCTCCAAGAGAAGGCTGGTTCCTGCTCCTAAACTACCTGCCACGAGCTATTCCAGTGCAGGTAAGCTAATCTAAATCCTAATCTAACCATGCCAAGGAGACAGAGAGAGAGAGAGAGAAAAGGGAAAAACAGCAAAAGCCTACACTAAAATGGTGATACACCAGGAGAAGGAGAATGTTGAACATCTATCAAAACTGCCATGGAAAAAAAGAGAGGGCGAGGCAATGGGAAGGATGGACAGATGCATCACAGGCCCAAGGATAGATTTCACACAGAAAATGTCCCAAAACTCCATGAACACAGCTCCAGACCTGCAATGAACATTCAAACGTGTACAAATACCTGTAATGAAGAGAGGCAAGAAGAAAACAAGAAAAGAATGAGCAAGGATGGACATATGCATCACAAAACACATTTGTTGTTGCTCCAGAAGATTTTGCACAGAACATCATTTCATTAGTAAAAGGAAAAAAAAAATGCCATTACAGAGCAGGGAGGAGGTTCGAACTCCAATTTTAACCCTGGAGAAGAAAAGAAGGGAGGGCAGAGTAGAAAAGATGAACAACTTGTAATCATATGAGCTAAATCTATATTTTTACAATGCATTGGGTCGAGCCCAGGAGAGAGAAATGTGGGAAAACATGCAAGCAGTACAACCATTGACCAAAACACATTCTTCATTAAAATCGGTGGTTGAAACATCACTTCTGGCCATGCTGAAGAAGAATGCGACCCATGTGCATTAAACTGGTTGTTGAAACATCACTTCTGGCTGTGCTGAAGAAGAATGTGACCCATTTGCATTAAACTGGTTGTTGAAATGTCAGTTCTGGCCATTACTACGTGCCAGATGATGTTTCTTGAGTTTCTCTCTCCAAAATGAACCAAAATGCAACATTGACCCCAGAATCGTGTAGAGAATTTCATCAGCTTTCCATTGATATTAAAGAACGTGCAAATCCGGGCTCTGGATCGAAAGATATGGAGATCTGAAGATTTAGGGCACAAAACAGGCAAAAAACGTGTTTTAAAAATCTTTCTCGCGCTCTGCCACCTGGATGACATGTGTCAAGCGCTGATTGGATGCATAATTCTCTTTCCTTCCCTGTCCCATAGGTTTTCCTTAAAATTTGACCTTCTTGATGATTTTGGAACATTTTTTACTTTTCCTCCCGTGCCCCCACCACTTGGGACACGTGGCATGCATTGATTGGAGGAGAGGGGCGTGGGGGCTCCCTTTACCTTTAGCTTTTTGACCGAAACTTGGCCAAGTTTTCTAACTCCTCCCTGAGCTCTGTATTTATCTGTTCCATTGGACATGTGTCCTCTTCTGATTGGCTCGGGATGACCCTTCAAAACTCACCCTTTGACTTTGGACGTTTCCCTCTATGACACGTGTCATGATTTGGTTGGTCTGCGGGTCTACCGGCTCTTTCGCATCCACCGCGTCCATTTGTCCCGGATGTCCCAGTGCTGTCTGGGGTAAAAAAATTCTGATCTGCCTGAAATGGGCTTCCCTGTCCCTTTTCTACCGGTGACACATGGCATAATTTGATTGGCTTTCGGTTCCTTCGGCTATCCACGTCCCAGGTATCCCTTTGTCCCAACTGTCCCAGTGCGAAAGTTCCCCGTTTCGACCGAAACTGGCCGGTTCGCGTCCCCCACGTACTTTTGTCCCAACTGTCCTAGACTGCCTGGGAAAAATTTCTCTAGCCCACCCGAAATGGACTGCCTTGCGCCAAACCGGTCTGATCTGCGTCTTTCGCGTACTCTTGTCCCAAATGTCCCAAATGTTGTGCAGACGAAGACTTAGTCATTTTTTCCCTGATTTCGGCCAGTTCACCTTTTCGCAACCCGTGCGTCTCGATGTCCCAATTGTCCCAACTGCTGTATGGACTGCCTGGAGGATTTTTGGCCGATTCATGCCCTCATGTCCCAATTATCCCAAGGACCGCCTAGACTAGGACTTAGCCGATTTTCTCTGTTTTGGCACCAGCTTGATTTCTTGCAATTTTCTTCCATTTTATCAACCTGTTGGGATTTCTATCTTGGGACATGAGAGTTTAGAAAGAACCCGAGGGGACCCCAGAAAAATGATTTTAGGCCTTAATCAATCTATTTGCCTAGGACTAATTAATTTGATGCATGTTATCAAAATTACCCTGGGGGGTGAATTTTGACAACAGTCCCATGTTATGCAAATCACACCAAATGACCCTGCCTTAGAAAAGTAGATCCACCACTCATTTGGGGGTGCTGTGATTTCACACTAACAGTTTTGGCACACTCAGTGAGACAGGTTTGAACCACATTACCACTTCACTTCATCAGGTTTTATGTGCTCTTGGTGAATATTTCAGCCTTTGGAGGCACTTTCAAGCACATCTGACGGCTCCATCTAGTCAAAAAACCATTCTCTGAGTTACAAAATTTTTCCATCCATTTCCACTCATTTCATCCATTTCTTCCTCCATCTCTTTCATTTTCCCACATTCCATGAGGTTGTGCAATCATGACTTCATTCCCTTCATGGTACTCCCATTTATAGCAATACGACTCACCTCTAATGTATTTCCCAACTTCTCCAAATCAGCATTATAATAAGATCCATGACCATTATGCTTACCCATATGAGCAATGCCAAAACTAGTTTAACTATGAAGCTTATCAAGAACAAGCAGATGTATATGATGGAGATAATTATGCAGAAGATGTTGTTCTACTAGAAAAGATTCAAAAAAATGGAGGCTGACATGGTTCAATTAAGGGAAACGGTTCACATGAGGGCTTTCAGCATCGGTTGTAGGGAACCTTGTCCATGGAAAGGCCCTTTTCCAAGACACTACATCCCTCAAAAGAAGCTAGACTTCATGATTGAAATGCAACCCCAACTTACACAATGGACAATAGAGATTGAGGCTTATGAGAAAAGTGTAGGACAACCTTTTCTATGGGTAAGTCAGTAACTAGCTCCCTGTCTTTCATTGTCTCTTCCTTAATCTTTATCATTTCAGTAGAGGCAAGAGTCAAGCCCCTCACTTGCTGCCCCAAGTGTTGATTTCATTTCTCCATCTCCTATTCTTCCACCTCACCTTAGTTTCTTTGGGATTTTCCCTTCCAAATCCAATTACCCTCTACAAGAGCCAAAAGAAATTCCTTCCCCACCCACCACTCTTCTTGCCTTCCCAAGTCCATGTTGGGAAGAAAAAAATAGAAAAACCATCCAAGGAGAACATCAAACAGAGGAACCCAACAGAGAAGAAATGATAGAAAATCTGAAGAGTTGGGCTGCCAAATTTGAGTTTTCAAAGGTTCCCTTGTTGGTTAAGCCTATAAAGGAGGATGAGGTCAAGCCACAAGTGGTGGAAGCTCCAGCTACAACACAAGTAGGGGAAGAGGGAGCTACTCCTAATCCAAAAGAAGAGGAGTACATTCTAGCTGTGGAGGAGGACCATATACTTTCAAAGGCTCTAAGCGTGGATCATGACATAGAAGAACCTTCAGTTCTTCCTCTCACTTCATCCCCTTCAAGCTTTGATGTGGAGGAAGAGTTTGAGATTTCAAACATCATGTTTGAGGATGAAGGGAATCATGGTGAGTCAATTGTAGATCAAGAGGACACCATGAAGGAGGTTGAGCACTTGCGATAGGACATTAAGGAGGTAGATTACTTATTTGACTTGGAGGATTTCCTTAATGGAGGGGAACCCATGGAGGTCACATCATTTTTTCCTCAATCTCTCACATCCCAAGCACATGAGCTTGTTGCCATGGAGGAAAACATTCAGGAACAACAACCTGCACTTCATAACAACCCTTTGGAACCAAGATTGGAAGACATGACTCTTCCATGTTCTTTAAAGGAGGAGGAAGAGAAAAGGTAGGAGGATGTCATCATTTCTCTCACACCATCCACCCAAGAAGGTCCATAAGAAGACTCCTATTTTGGAGTTGAATTTCAGAGAAATGGGCACATCCAAAGAATCAGACCATGCCCAATTAGGTACTTGGCTTCGTTAGAGCCAAAGGAGAGACCAAAACTAGTCATGCCTACTTCAAGGCATGAGGATGATCATCAAAGTACTAAGGGTTACCATCAATGCCTCTAGGAGTCCAATGCAGGTCATCTTAAAGAGGTATTTTCCATTAATGTTGATACCTTGATGATTTAGGTGGAGGACCGACTTATTGTCAAATTTTCACTCATCCAACCAGCCACGTTTAATGTCAAATTAGTTGCATGGCTGCCATTTTTGAGGAAGGGAAGCTATTTCTCCCTGCCAGTTGCAAGATTTGTTTGATCTCCCATTTCTCTTGGTTAGAGTACAGTAGGTAGGTTTGTTTCCAACAGAAGAAGTGCTTATGCACACTCTGCATGTCTCATTTGAGGCATGTATGATTTGGTCTTTATATATAAGTTTTGTTTATATTGCTTCAGAGGGGCATGAGGCCAGGCTCTTAACTATTTAAGGAAAGAAGCCTCATGTTTACTTGTGACAGTTGCAAGTTGAAATAGGGAACAAATGTAGAGCAACTAAAATCCATTTCGAGATAGTCCATTTGAGGGACAGATTGAAGCCCCGGGTCAAAACTATTTTCTACTCTTAGAAACTCCATTTCCAAGGTTCTCTTATGAAAATTGAGAGTGTAGATGCGTGGGTAGGATTAGAGACAGAAGAAACATAGAAAAGGATTGCAATCAGGATCCCAGTGGTTCAAGGATCAGTTCCATGTTATCAAGCAGACTCCAGGACCAATGGATGCTTTAAGGCCACTGGTCTCTTCATCTAGTAGGTAGATGTCCTCGTGACTCACCAAATTGTTATCCCAAATTTCCCACCAGAAAGTTTAGTCAGAACAAGCCTTACACATAAATAACACATGAAGGGAAATGATACAGACCCATGAGCTCATGTCCCAGAACTAGGAAAAGTGAAAAACAAAAGATGGAGAGAGTTAAATTCAACCCCGCACAAGAAGAAATAGAAGAAACAGTTCTTTTGAGTGTTTCTACATCCTAAATCTATTTAAAGAGTTGAGGGAGGACTCAACAATGGAGTAGTGGGGGAAGAGAAGAAAGAGGAGATGGTTTTAAAGAGACCAGATACAAGAAACAGAAGAAACGGTGAAGTCTGAAAAATTTTCAGGCTCGAACAGTTCAGGAAAGGGTATAAAATCAGCTAAGTATGGAGGAGGCAGAGGAAGAGACCATGTGTCCTCACAGCACTTCTCCAAATATGGATCCAAATATAGAGGCTCAAACAAGCATTGCATCTCCACGTGTCCTAGGGTAGAATGGAGGTAGGGTCAAATGGTCAAACAGAGTAAAAAAATGGACAAGGCGGGCCTAAAAAAATTGGCTAAGTATGAATTTGCAAGCAGAGAGTGACAAGTGTTAGTGTGGCACATCCCCAAGAGTTGGTCCTAAGGCAGAGACCCAAATGAGTGTGAGCTCACCACATATCCCAAAGTCTAAAAGGTAAGAAGGACTGATGAAAAATTCCTCAAAGCAGTGAAGGCTAACAAGTGTCAACCTGACCTCCTCTAAAGGAAAACTTTGGGTCAGATTTGTAAACATGTGCGGTGCCTCCACTTGCCCTCAAAGGGGGCAGAGTTAGTTGAAAATTCAATACACAAATAGGCCGGTGGAGGCTTTCAAGTGTTTCAATGGCACTGATTCAAGGGTCAAATAGAGAGAAGGTTCCCAAGTAAGTGCCAGACTGACATGTGTCCCAAGGGAAGGTGGGGCGTCGGGAAAAAATTAGTTTTTTACCCTTTTCCCCCAAAAGGAGTAAAAGTTACAAAATGGCCTGTGAGACCACCAAGGAAAATGTCAACATATAGACCTAAGTCAAAGCCAAGGTGGGGAGTCGGGGAAAAAGTGAAGATTTTCCTTTTTTCCATAAAGCATACAAGCAAAGAAGGAAGTGCATTTACCAGCCAATCAAAAGGAGCCATGTGTCCATGTGGAGCTTAGGGGCCACAGGAGTTTTCTGGGTTTTGTGATTTTCATGAAAAAGGAGAAAAGTTAAGTTCTGAGCCCATAGACCCGATTTTTGTCCCAATCTAGCCACCATGTGTCCCAATCAAAAAGGGGGGACCCATTTTTCAAATTATTTTCCCACCCATTTGTACAGAATCAATGCAAAACTTCAAAGGGGCATATCTTTTGACTAAGGGCAAGAAATATATCAAATATGACACCGTTGGAAGTGTCTCAACATCCTCTACACCATGGAAGGATAAAAAAATCATATTTTTAAGGGCCCTAGTAGGTAAAAAATGAATAAAAGTCTTCTAGGCAAATAACGTAGAATCCAATCTCTTCAAATACCAGATCTGATTTGATTCGACTTGTTGGGGAGCCAGAAGTGACATATTGTGGGAAGATTTTAGTAGAAATGTTAATAGTAGTGGTTGAGCTTTGACCTATGTTTCCCACTTCTCTCTCTCTCTCTCTTTCTTCTCCCTAATCAAATCTATAAATACAGGGGCATGATTCATTGTAAAAGTTGTTCACTCTTCTTCTCTACCTCCTTTCTTCTTTTCTTCCCAGGGTCAAAATTGAGTTTGAATCTCCTCCCCTGCTATGTAAAATGACATTTTTTCCTCTTGCTCATGTATGATGCTCTATGCAAATTTTTGAAGCAATAAAACTTGTTTTTGTGATGTGTTTATCCATCCTTCGCTTGTTTTCATTGCATATTCTTTCCTCTCATCATTGTGGAGTATTCTGTGCATGTTCTGGACATTTCATTTGTAGATCTGGGAGATGTGTTTGTGGGGATCAGAAATGGAGTTTTGTGTGAATCTGACATTTGGTCTGTGATGCTGCTATCCATCCTCTCCATTACTCACATCACCTCCCTTCGTTTCATGGTTGTTTTGGTAGATGATCTGCACCCTCCCTTTTCTTGGTTCTATCACCTCGTTAGTGTAGGATTTCTCTCTTTATGCACTTTCTCTCTCCCCATCTCCTTGACATTGTTAGGATAGGTATAGTTAGACATCATTTCTGCATTAGGATTATTTTAGCAATAGGATCAAGAAGAAGAAACCAGCTTTCTTCAGATGTCCATCTCAAGTCCACAAGTCCCACAACTTGAGAGATGGTCCCATGTTATGCAAATCAGACCAAATGACCCTACCTTAGAAAAGTAGATCCACCACTCATTTAGGGGTGTTATGATTTCACACTAATAGTTTGATGGCACCACATTAGGAGATGGAGCTGAGAATTGGCTCAATGAAATGGAGAAGTGCTTTGTAATAAGGAACTTCTCATATGAAACAAAGGTAATATGGGGAGCATATCAACTTTCCCATGAAGCATCTTCATGGTGGGATAGCCATAAGGACGAGTTGAATATTTATGAAACTAATATTACTTGGGATCAATTTAAAAGTTACTTTAGGTAATGTTGGCTACCACAAATTTATTATGATTAGAAAATGACTGAATTTGAGAACTTAGCGCAAGGAAAGATAACTGTAACTGAGTATTGGGAGTGGTTTACTAAAATCCTTAAGTATGTACCTCAGTATCAAAATGACAAGAATTTCAGGATACAAAAATTCATCATGGGATTGAATCACATTATAGGAGGAGAGGTGGATGTTCACAACCCAACCACTATGGAAGGGGTTGTTGAAAAAGCCATAAGGTAGGAACATAAATTAAAGGCAATTTCTGCTCATAAGGAGGAAGTGAAGAAGAAAGTTCCCAACTCCTCTTCATCATATCTTACACTAAGAAAGGACCATGTAAGAAGTTTGGTATAAAAATTAATTTTTCAGCTGATAATAATAAGAAAACAACAACAAATAAGTCTGCTAGAAATCCACGAAACAACTTTGTCAAGAATAATAATAACAAACAGAAGTCCTATGGAGGTCAGAATAATAACTTTAAGGCTGGAAATAAATCTGACCCTAAAAAGGGATTTGTATGAGGTTTTTATAACTATGGAGAGGATTATTATGCAAACCAATGTCCTTTGAAAAAGGATGATCGTAATCAGCAGCATAAGATACATGCTGCAGTAGCTGACAAACAGGCTGAAAAACAAGTCACACACATAGAAGTTTTGGGTAAGTTATTTGGCTTACCTGTAACTATTATTTTTGATACAGGAGATACTAAATGTTTTATTTCGAGTAAATTAGCATCGAAACTAAAAATAAAAGATGGAAAAATGGATAAAACATGGACTGTACATTTAATTGGATTTCAGATTTATCACATGTGTTAAATTGGATTTCCTTACAAGTCCAAGACCCACGAATAATCATGGTTAAACCCTTGCGAGTACTAGAAACTCACCAATTGTACTTAAGAAATCGTGAAATAAGTAAATGTAATGTCCAGTGAGAATAGTTTAATGAAGAAAGTGCAACATGGGAAAATATGGAAGATATGAAAATTGCTTTTCCATACTTATTTGAATAGAATTGATTCTGTTGATTGATATAATTTGTGATTTAATTATTTTATGATAATAAACCTGCCAGTTTTGGGCATATATTTCATTGTTTAAAATAAATAGCTAAGTAAATGCTGATTGTTTTGGGAATTTTAAAATTTTGTTATGTTTTGAACATATGAAAAGAAAGTTAATAAAAATGATTTTCCTTGATGTAAATTGTTTTAAAGAGATAATCATCAGGACTATGATTCTTTTAGGAGGGAAGCATGTAACATCTTTGAAAAACTATTATCCTTCCTCTTTTTCATTGCAAGTGTTGACATGTGATTTTTTTAGATAAGGAGTGTTCCTTTGATTTTTGGAAATCATGCTTGCTATGAATGAGTAATTTTTGGTCTTGGATTCATTGGGCTGAAATGATAATTCTTGCAAAGAATCCACTTTTGCTTCTGAAAGATAAGTTGTAATCTAGAAATGAAGTTTGCAAACTTATCTCTTTTTATTAAAAAATCCTTGGATCAATTCCATTGATCCAAGGTATGTTTTAAATCTTCTTACCTGATCTGAATGGTAAACTGACATTCAAAGGTTGAAGGACATAATGGGTTGAACTCTTATATGTTTACAAATTATTTTATCTTCTTGAAAGATCATTCCTACATTCTATTATATGTTATGTTCTTGGATATTTTTGAATGATCTCTTCAGGATGCTTAACGACGTTAAGTGGAATGAGACCTACTTCAGGACTATTGAGGGAAAATCTAAGTCCTAGACCTATGAGATCTATCCTAACGGGATTATAAACTAAGGTAAAGTACCTATCTTCTATCTATATATACTTTATTTAGGATGGCATCCTAACCTAGGTTGCATGTACTAAGTTGGGATGTGGAGAAATAATCTAAGGTGATGCTAGGTTTATTTCTAACCTAATACCTAATACTATATGGTTATGAATTGTGACCTAACCTAAGATGGAAATTTACCTATTGAAATGTTTCTAAACCTAAGGTAAATACTTTTAAAACTATCCTGTGGTCATATCCTAAGCTAATGGAATCTACCCTAAACTAATGAAATGTGGAAAGGGGAGCTAAAGGTTGTATGAGTAGTGGGAATCTTAGCGATGGTTCCTAAGATATTAATGTGATTTGATTTTTGGAAATTAATAAGACAACATACTTCCAGTTTAGGTAAAAGCATGAAATTTGGTGGAAGTCTACATGGAGACATCACTAATGTTTAGTGATGCATGCAGAAGTGGAATTGGGTCTCCCCAATTTTGGATGGTGGTGGCGAAGAGAGATAGTTAGGAATTTTAGAGTTAATGACATTAATGAGCCTCGATTTTGGTGAGAAAAACTCTTTGGAAACCATGCGGAAAATTTTTATCGAGGTTGTTTGGTCATTCATGCTTTGTGATTTTTGCTCTGCATGGAGATATCTGGTTCTCTGAATCAGCTATTCTATTTTAAGTTTGAATTTATTTTTGAGTTCCTTGATCTATTTTTGATTCAAGGGAAGTACATGAGGCATTGGGTAAATAGATTTTTGGTTGTTGATATTGCTTGGAAAAGAAGAAGTGTTGGAGGCTCAGTTGGAAGTCTTCTTCAAATCGGCAGAATCACTATTCGGCAGAATTGTTTTTGTTCTGCACACCAGCTAGTATAAGATCTTAGAAGAAATATCTTGTTCTTAGTTTATACTATTTAAATCTCCACTGCTTCGATTCATAATTCGATGGGATTTGGGTAAGTTTTGTTATTTGGAATTACTGTTATAGTTGAGCTCGTGAGGAGATAAGAATGAAAGTTGTCTTATAATTTGGTTGTTTGTTACTGGAATTATCTTCCCGAAACTCTATAAGGTGATTACTGGTTTATTAAAATCTAGAAGATGAGATGGTTGTCTTTGGTTTAATTTTTGTTTGATGTTTGAAATACTCTGGTAGTCAGCCTTCTCTAAGTCGTTATGGTGATTATCTTCTTAGGTCTGTTCGAATTTCTTGAGTTTGATTTTCTATCCTTTTTGGGCTTGGGTGAGGTGATGAAAACTTACTCACCAGAACTGGAAATTTTTTTGTAGTTTGTTAACGTAACATGTTATGAGATGATTGTGGTACATTCATGGGAATCGTTGAATTTATAATAAACTTTTGGACTATTATTTTTGTATGTGGAACCAACCAAACCATTCCAGTTTATAAGCCTTATTGATCTCTATTTATTTGTGTGGAATCGAATGTCTTATCGATTCACGCCAGTGTTCAGTTGATCTTGTCATGTAGAAAGGAAAACTTAACCATTTCATTGATTGACTATTTTTTGATGGATGAGTCATGCATCATTATGAAATTATTTTCAGATGGACTCTTCTTTGTGCACTCAATGGATGATGACTGAAATATTCAATGATATAGGAAGATGCATTGAGGTTGCAAGTAAGTTAATAATTGTTTTGTTGGGTAGGATGTTGACTCTTCTTTTTTGAAGATGTATATGAGAATTTGGTTTAACCAAATGATAAAGGAAATTGAAAACTTTTTACTTTTTCAGCTCATTCTCCTTTCTTTATATAAAACCTATCTTTGGTTTAATTGAATCAATTATATTACTTTTTATTATGTAATTTATTAGTAATTGTTACTAATTACTTCTCCACTTAAATTGTATTTAAGGAAATTAATAATTGTTTCAGTTAATTGAAATGAAAGATTATTGCTGGGAAATACTTTTCTATTGTTAATAAGAGGCCTAATCTAAGAACCTAGGTTATATTTATTTTGACCGAGAATTAGGCTGCCACATTTGAATTGTGAATTCTTATTTATTTAAGTTGGATGATTCATCTTAAAAACGTTATGATGCTGAAATGAATTTGACTATACATGTTTTCTGGAAACTTGGTAAAGATGACAATAAGATATTTGATTATGAAAGTAACTCTTTTCTTATATACTGAAGTTAGTTATGTATTTCAAATTCAGGAAGAATTATGAAATAATTTAATGACAAGAGATGTTATTTGATATAATTAAGTAAATGTTTGGGACAATACTTATCTAATATAATGCAGTTGTTGGCCGATCATGTTATGATATTTTCTTAAAAGTGAATTCAGATTGTTAATTGTGCTTCTTTCATGGTTGTTATTACTTATATTTTATTTGAATGATTACATTAATTGTTTCATTAAATTAGAGTTGTTTTAATGGAACAATTAGTGGAATGCACTCCATTTTAATGCTTAGTGCTTATCATTCTCAGTTCAATGAACTAGACCCGTGCTAGAAATGTTTACAGATGGTATTCGTAAGTGAGAAAAGAAGGCAATAAATTTTATGATGTATTGGCTGATTTAAAGTCTGGATCTTTATAAGATAACTCTGATTCATTCTTGAGTTGTAGTGAAAAATAAAATTTGTATTCTTTAATGATATTAATACTGATTGACATGCAGTTTTTCTGAGATGCATAGTCTTGTAAATTGTGTATTTTATCATGATGAATTGAAAAGGTTGGGGATTTACTTTGAATTATTGTATAATTTGTAGTGCCCACTCTCTTTTGACACTGTTTTAGATACTGATCCTGACACTATTGATCATATTTTGGACATTATTATGTTTTGATGTAGTATGATGTGTATATGCTAGATCATGGATTCCTATGGACATTATTATGTTTTGCTTAGTATGATTGTTAGATGTTAGACTATGGATTAATATTGATCAAGATTCAGTTATTATGCTTGATGATCATTGAGGACATTATTATTTTTATGTGGATGATGATATACTAGTTGACATGGACATGTTATTGATGTTGATTTTTAGACATGTCACATTGATATTATGACCTAGCTCTAGTATAGAAATCCATTGGATGATGATATAGTTACAAATTGAATTTAAATGATAAATGTTAAATTATTGATATTGTTGTGATTTGGATTTAATAATTGTATGTTGCTTATATCATTTGGGATGTTCTGATATGGCCACGAGGCCAAAGGGGGTATTTTTGCATTTTGTAGGGTAAAAAATCACAACAATGTCAGGGGACAGGAGACTAACCATATTGGAATTTTTTGTGAAATCAACAAGTCACCGTGGGAAACTGTGTTTGATTTGTATGTTGAGTGGTGTTAGGATTTCCCATGGGGGGGGGATTTTCCATTATTATAACCATGGGGCATATGTGTGTTTTATTTGTATGTTCCCTTTTATTATTGTTGTGTGTATTTTTATTTGTAAGGTGTTCTTTCTTTTAATTAATTTAAATGTGATAGTTTAATGTGGGAGTCATATAGTTAAATTTTAACTAAAATAATTGGGATGAGGGATGTAAGAATTAAAATTTGTAGTCTTAATTAATAATTGAATTCGATTTATAACCTTATGATAAATAAATAAATCTTTGTGTCAAAGTTTGTAATAAATAAAATGTCATAAATATTAATGCATGTGTACAGAGGATGTAAAAGAGTGTGTAAGTTTCCATGTAAGGATGTGTAAGAATTTGTAAGAGTTGTAAGGCAAATTTTGGAAGGTCAAACACTCCATCTCTTTTGAAATTCGAAATCTACCTTGGAGGAAAAATTTGGAGGCTTGTGGGAAAAGTTAAACTTGTCCCAAACCTCTCAAAAACCTCCACCAACCATGCCTATGGTCTTGGAGTCAAAATAAATCTATTTTATTATGTTTTGATATGATTTTGTGTAAGAATTGATTGCTATTGTCTTACAAATTTTTAATGCATTCCTTTTGGAGTATGGGCTAAATTTAAGTATGTAAGTGGTTTGTCATTCTCATTTATTGTGATTTATTTTTTGATGTTTATCCTTCTTGGGGGTTGAGGAAAAATGATGTGGCATCCCACTTGGAATCCACATCTTCCTCTCCCCACATTCTCCTTTAAAAATTCAAATTCCTCCTCATTTTGGGGGTTGTTGAAACTTTGTCTTGCTTCTTTGGGTCGAATTTCTTGGCTGATTTGGGAGCTTTGCTGTGGAGAAAGCTTGGATTTCATTTTCATGCTTCTTACCTTTCTGTTTTGGGATTGATTTTATGCAACAAAGAACTGTTGTTTGGAAACAAATCTCCATTATGGAGAGGTAGGGTTTAAATCCTTTGATTTTGCTATTTTTTTCCCTTCTCCTTACATGCATTGTTGAATGATGTTTGTGTTGCATTATTGATTGGATGGGTATAAATTATTAGGGAAAGGTGTAGAGAGAATACTATGAGGTTATATCAGAGGAGGGATAAGAGATTACCAAGGGCACTTGTTCTTATGGAGGGAGTGTTGGTTTTGAGATCCACCTAGGAAAAGAATATGCTTGTAATTTCTTACTTTGGGGGGGGGGGCATAAGGGATAAATTTGGAGGAGGGATAATGAGGGGTTGAGGAGGGATAATGTTTATGGGATTGTTATATTTTTGGCAGTTTACTTTGGTGGATGCCCAAATCCAACATGGGAGGCATAAGGAGACCTCCATAGATCTTACTCTTGTTTGGCTTGCTTGGAAGAATCCTTTGTTTTAATTGAAAATTTTTTGTTGTAGTTGAGAGCTACATATTATTTCTTTGTGTCTCTTTGTGAAATATGAGTGTTTCTTGTATGTAAAGGAAGCCTTGTTGCCATGTATTGTTTCATCATGCTCCATTTCAATATGGTTGGGGCTCGGGGTCCAATGGGGAAAGATGGCTTCTCTCTTCCCATTGGGTATCTTGGTTGGGTGGAGAGCATTTCCTTTCCCCCCTTCCTTGTTGTGATTAAAAGATAAAAGATGAAGAAATCAACATGTTGTTGTTTGGAGCTTGGAGAATTCAGTTTTGACAGTGTTCCTTTCTTGAACAAATTTCATTGTAACCTTTTCCCACTTTTAGTGGATGGGTGTATTGATATTGAAATATGAAGTGTTTATATTGAAATTGGAAGTTTTATATGAATTGAGAAAATGTAAATGATATCCTAAATTTTGTATTTTGAAATGTGAAGAGTTACTTTCCTTTCTCTGTTTTGGAAAAAGAACATCATACAGTTTATAAGATTCAAATTGGAATGTAAAGGAAGAGTTAAGTTTGTAGATTTTTTTTGGAGATCAATGAAAGGAATATATTCCTTTCCCAATTGCATTGTTGTATTGAAATTTCAATGAATGTTGTGGTTTTCAATTCTGTTTTGGGGAAGAGAAAACGTATAATAAAGGAAATGAAAGAATTTGATCTCTTTGAAATGAGTTCTTAAAAATTATAAATTAACATTACATACTGAATATAAGTGTTAGTTGAATCAATTGAATGTTTGAGAGAGGAATTTTATATGTTTTCCATACTTGAATGTTGCACAGTAATTTGTAATCTCGTTGGAGAAAGATCTCTATTTCAATTTTTAAATTTGGCACTTGAAAATAATCCAATAAATGTACAGTTATAATTTATAACTAAAAGTAAGGAATGAAACAATGAAATATATATGAATTAATGTTTAAGAAACCTTATGGGAAACTCAATAATCGAAATGACTAGCAAGAACTTCATCAAATTAAATTTCAAACTTGCATATCAGATTTCCTGTCAAAAGATGTAAAAGTGAAAAAGACAATTCAACTATCAAATTAAATCTAGAAAATATTCCTAAACTTACCCCAGGACCACTTCTCCATGTTCATTTTTCATGTTTGAGAAGAAAAGAAATCAAAAAATTGAACCAAACTTAAAAGTTATAAAAATTTCTAGTTTTGAAGTTATAAACCCTACAGATTGTTTCTTCAAAATTCACCCTTAAAACCTCATCAAATTCCAAAATTGATGACTCTTGTGCAAAGAGGAATTCAAGATATTTCTAGAAAGTCCTCGCTTTTACCAAAATGGAGTTTCCTATCAAAAGTTATGGCCATTTGAAATTTTACTTCAAAATGGCCATTGTAAAAGAAAAAATAAAAATTAACTTTATAAAAAATTTAATAATACACTTTGGAAAAATTTCCTTAAAAATTCCATTGCCCCGCCACCCTCTCATCCTATCAGAAGTTACCATGTGGCACCTTGGAGAGGTGGACCCTTTTTAAAACTTAACATTTTGAAATTTTGGCCTTGGGAAAATTTTCCCAAATTTCCCCGCAACTCCGCAGCCTCACACCAATCACGTGCTGACACATGGCAGGGAGGGCCCGTGGAATTAAAATTGAAAACTTAACATTTTACACTTTTGGAATTTTTTTATATTTTTCCCTGTGGACTTGCACCCCTATAGCCAATCAGACACTGACACGTGTCTTAATGGATGCACGGGCCCACACAATTCTTTTTGAATTTTAAACACTTTTGACACAAAATCTAAAATCGCTCCGCCACTTCGTAGGCCCATGTCCACTCAGAAGATGCCAAATGGCCTTTCATGCAAATTTGGAGGTAAATTTTCCTTCAGAAAATTTGGTTTGTTTTTGAACCTTGGAAAAAAAAAAAATTCTAAAATTTTCCCCACGACCCGCTGACCCCCGTCTAATCACGTGCTGACACGTGGCAAATTGGGCATCGGCAGGAGTGTAAATATTTTCTCTCCTTTGATATTTTAACTCATAAAATCTTAATTTTTCCCCTTTTTTCCACTTGTCCACTTCTCCCTGCACCAATTGGGAAGCGACACGTGTCCTTCCTCCCTAATCACACTCAAGGGAAAAAATTTCCCCCTAAGCCCGTGGACTTCCCAAGGGAAAATTTCCCCCTAAAACTCCACCCGGCCATAACTTGAGTTTTACAAGGAGTAAGGATGAATTCTTTATATGGTTGGAAAGGTGAGAAAATTTCCTATCTAATGATCCTAATCTAGGAAATTTTTGGTAACTCTAAATATGAGAAAAATATAGTTGAAATTTTGAGCCTGTCAGAGACCCGACATGAGGGTAAATTGTGTCCTGAACCTAAGAAAAATATGTAACCCTAAATTTGGAACCTTGTGCACTTGTTATTGTTTCAAATTGGAAAACTTTTTTTTTGGTAACTAGGTTTTGTTCCCAAACCTGTAGTGCAAACTGTTGCGTTGCAGCTTAGTTGTAGACACTTCTTGTAAACAAAATTATTCCATAATTTTCCTAGTTTGTTTCTTGGTCTCAAGTGGTAGTTTGAAGCAGACATTACATAATTTATCTTGTACATTTTATGAAGGAAGTTGGAATACTATCTTGTTGATATTTTGCATATCTGTTTGTATTCTTATTTCTGTTGTCATTTGATAAGTTTGATGAAGAGAAATAGTTCAATCTCTCTTACTAAGGTGTAACTTGCTAAGTTGCACAGGATGACATTATTTATCTAAACAAATATATTATACTAAAGGGATGTGTAACGAACATACAATTAAACTATAGAAAGTGGGAAAGATAAAAAAAAGGGTATGATAAACCCTAACACTTAATCATGTAGAGGAAGACTCTTCCTCTCTCAAAAGAATGTAAAATGAAAGAAATGTGTTTTTGATTGTTAATCATTTAGACTTAATTTTCTATGAAGTCTACTCTACTTGAACCTGTGTGGTTGCTACACCTTCCTTGAATAGTTGATTTGCATTAAAGTTAAACTTATGATGTTGGCTATCCTATTTTTGGATAACTACTTGTTAAGTTCGAGTTAATGAACATAAAAATCAATCATGAGTTAATGACGTTCTTTAATATTAATCAATCAAATATGGATGAAGAACTTAAGAAGTGTTGGATTTAGGGTTTTGTAAGGTTTCTATAATTTGAATCTTAATCCGAAATTAATTAAGTGTTAATGACCTCCTAGAGGTATGTACATCGCGATGAAGCCATTCTGTCAAATGTTGGCACACACCAATTTCAGAATTGTACTTTCGAGAAGACTAAGGTCTTCTTGAGGATACAGTGTTATAGTTGACATGTTGCAACACCCTTCTGCATTAGTTCATCTAGATCTACACACATCTGGACTTGAACTTAGTTTCTCTCTAGGTCAAGCTAGCAGTATGAATTAGAATAGGAGGTAAATTTCTATGACTTTGGGTACCTAGTCACATTCGAATGACTTAGGTTGGTTAAGTATGACCATATAACCTAAGTCATCGTGAGTGTCTCCCTATAAGAAATTATGTTGCTAACCTAGGTTAGGGTCAAACCTTGGACAAGTGGATTGACAGAAGTTAGTAAAGACCATTCTAGATAACAGAAGAGTGAGGTGAAGGACGTATTTTGATTTGACGAATATGTCATCTAGGAATAGTAACATGAACAGTATGTTGGAAATCTTTGGCCAAAGTATCACAAGTTGCTGGTTGCATTGTCCTATGTCACCTAGTTTAAGGAACGTGAATTCAGATGAATATTGGTAACAAATCTTCAGTTAGGTTCTTTAAATAGGTCACTCAGCACCCATAACAAGGTAATAAAACCAAGTATATGCAGTATACATAAAATTATTCAATACTTAAAGAAAAAACATGAGAGATCGGTAATTCACTGAGTCATTTACAGCTGCATATGGTTATTTGTTATGAGATTGATTGGCATGGAATGTGTGTTCTAAATTATGTTTTATATAGGACAGGGAACATTGTGTAAGAAAATAAATTTTCCCTTATTTCTAAAGTCTTAAAATGGGAATGTTACAGTTAATGAAGTTAATCTATGTAACCAGTAGAAGTCCTATGCCTTGTTTATGTAACCAACCTTGATGCACATGCCACATGAAATTCAAGGGAGATTTATACCTCATAATATTCAAAGTATATATCTAAATAGATTACAAGTAGGGAACATTGAAAGTGACACTAAATCTAATAAAATATCTAGAAGCCCTTCTGAACATTCTGCATCATCCTATTTAGAACCAGAACAACATTCAGAAATGGGAGACAACAGGAATAATGAGATCCAATCCTTGGTTAGAACCTTTACCTATCCCATTGTCTTAGATGAAGATGAGGATGCACCTATGAATAATATCTCACCATTCATCCTCCATATCTTCTAAGGAATGTCTACAAAGGACCCAAAAAAGTTCTTGTTTGAATTCAAAGTTCTTTTCCAGACATATGACTATATAACACACAATCAAAACCTCAAACTATTACCTTCCACCCTCAAAGAATCTGTTATGAGGTGGTTCATGGGATTGTCCCCTAACTCCATTCATTCTTGGGAGAACATGGAGACAACCTTTTTGGAAAAATATCAAGACTATTGTAGGGGAAGAGATAGGAAAGAAGAATTATTTCAAATAAAGTAAAATGAATATTAAAATATGAAAGACTATCTGGAAATATTTCTCTTTCTCCATAGGAGGAATGGTTATGAGTTACATGAAGAAATCAATAAGACATTTTTACCTAAGGGACCTGATGAGAAAACCAAGGATTACCTCCATCTTATGGGAGGAGGTGATGTGCACAAAATTAGCATGGCTGAGATCATTGAGCTATGTAGAAGTTACTATTAAACAAGAGGAGGTATAAAGAAAAGAAAAACATCCAAGACTACCCTAGGTACCTCAAAATGTCTAGAGGAAATGGCTAACATGAAAAAAACATCTTGTCACAATTAACATCAACCATGGATGGGATGAAGTCCAAGACCAGTGCTACAAAAGAACCTCTAGAAATATACTTCCCTAAATGTCGAAAGTGACATCCTTTGAGAGAGTGTCCTTTGGATGTCATAGACATGTGTTTAATTTATGATGTCACTCATCACAATACTAACCATTGAAATTTCTTACCTAAGTTGAAATAAATATTGAATTATGTGTCTCAGGAAAATACAAAGTTAAACTTTGTTCAAAGGCCAAATAATCAGACTGTGTATGCCCCTAGATCTACTTAGAACGCTTGGATGATGTCATGGCCCAATCAGGCTCGTCAACCTACTTAGAGACAAACTGAGTGGACACAACCAAACTAGATGGTTTATCCACATCCACCACCTTGGATGACTCCATACAATTAGCAGGGTTGGACATGACCAGCCAATGTAAATCCATGGAAAAACCAATAATGGTCACCTCAATAGGATTCTAATCAACACAGGAGGTGCCAATAACCACATCAAGCTTTAAGGTCCCCACAACAAAACTATCAACAACACGGGAAAGAAAAAAAAATCAAAATCCATCCCATCCTTTAGTGAACCCTAAAAATAAACAGACATCTTCAATTAATGAAGCTAAATAAAGTGATACAATTCAGGTTAATACTATCAATACTATGCTACTAATGTCTCAGAGAATAATGAATAATCCAACTATTCTTATCATAGAAATACCTGAGGAAAATGAGAAAGAAGAGACACCCGAGGAAAATGAAGAAACCAAACATGTTTCACAAATGTAAGACACTAGGAATCATCAAGGAAAATATAAGAATACACATGCAACTCCTTTTCTAGAATGATTACAAGAAATTTGAACTGCAGAAGAAACAACACTAGTTTAAGAGTTGAAAAAGATGAACATTGAGGTCCCACTTTTGAGAGAAATAAGGGACATCCTTGAATTAAAACACACCATTGTATACCATTGTATAAATACACTAGGAAGAAATAATAAATACCCAAAAATGGTCAAAGTGGGAGGGAATCTAGCTAATCTTATCGTTGGAAAGTTTGTTTCACAAAAATATGGGAATCGTGGGAGCCCAGTCATCAATATATTTGTAAATGGTCAGTCAATATCTAATTTTTTTGTGTATCTTGGTGTTGCCATCAATTTTATAACAAAAAATATGTTTAATCTACTATCTTTAACATGATTACAACCAACAAATACTATTCTTCAATTGGAAGATCAATCTATTATCGTACCATATGGAGTGATTGAGGATGTGATGGTCACGGTTGAATCTTGGGAGTATCCTATCAATTGTATGGTATTACAGCCTAAATATGAGAAGTTGGGATATATGATCATATTAGGAAAGCCTCAGTTGGCTACTGTTGTTGTATATATTGACTGTAGGTCGAGAAAAAATGACTATTTTAAATGGGCAAAAATCAAATAATATTTAATAATATCCTCCTTCTCAACCATATGTCGATGTTTGTGAACATGTATGGGTAGATTATTTAGATAATAATCAATTGATTTCTTCTTATTTGGCCACCATTGTAGTAAAAAACCACATGGAATAAATTATTGAGTCATACACAATTTCTGAGGAAGAGAACATTGTGGGTATGGAAATAGGAACTGAGGCTGTAGAAATTAGAACTAACGCTTAGGAACTATCTATTTTGAACAAAAAAATAATATTACCTTGGTAAGTGACATTTCCAATGAAAATTGTAAAGAAACCTATGCTTATCATGAGGAATGTAGATTCACTAATTTCTATTGTCCTTTAGCCAAGGTTATGTCTCTGGAAAATATGACTATTTTGTACATGCTTCAGCCTCATGTTTTTCCATGGAATTCTTAATTTCTGATGCAGAACTCTCTCTTCTGAAAGATACCAGGCAAGTGACTGTTGACATAGGAAAAGAGATGACCATTGGTAATAACTTAGAGGGTGACCAAGAGACTAGGATTGTAGAAATCTTGAGGAAGCATTCCCAAGCTTTTACTTGGGATTATAATGATATGAAAGGAATTCATTGAAGCATCTACACTCACCATATCTACACTATGGATGTTAAACCTATGAGACAACCATAATGAAGAATTAATCCAACACTTAGAGATAATAAAAAATGAGATAGAAAAATTTCTAAAGATAGGATTCATATGTCCTATATCTGATAGTCAATGGGTATCACCTCTAGTTATAGTTCCCAAGAAAAATGGTAAATGGAGAATCTATGTAGAATATAGGGAACTTAATAAATCCACCAAGAAAGACTACTTTCCCTTACCCTTTGTTGATTGGGTTCTGGGAAAACTTGGAGGTAATAAATATTTCTCCTTCTTGGATGTGTTTAGTGGGTATAACCAAATTAGTATTACACCTGCTGATCAAGATAAAACCAAATTCACTTGTCCCTGGGGTACATTTGTATATAATGTCCTACCATTTGGGATTTGTAATGCACCTACTACTTTCCAAAGATCATTTTTAGCCATTTTTACAGATCTTACAAATGAATGTGTTGAAGTTTACATGGACAACTTCACTGTCCACGGTTCCACTTTTGATGAATCTTTGAACAATATTGGAAAATTATTAACTAGATGTGAGTAGAACCAACTTTACTTGACTCATGAAAAATGTCTTATCATGGTTGATCAAGGAATTGTCTTCGGTCATCATATTTTTGCTAAAGGAATACAGGCTGACCCCAAAAATATTGAAGTAATTACTCAGCTACCTATGCCAACAAACCGAACTAACATCAAGAGTTTCCTTGGGAATGCAAGGTATTATTATACGTAGTTTATAAATTAATTTAGTAAAATTGTTGCGACTATATTTTCCTTGCTGACAAAATATTATGTTTTTGAATTGTCTCCTCAATGTAACCATGCTTTCGAGATTATCAAAGAGAAACTAACCACTGCTCCAGTCTTGAGAGGACCTGATTGGGGGTAGCCTTTCCATATTCACTTTGATGGGTCTAACAAAATAATGGGAGTTATTCTTGGAAAAAAGGATGAAGATTAAATGTATGCCATTTATTTTATCAGTAAGGATATGACCCCTATAAAGAGAAACTACACCACTATGGAAAAATAATTTTTATTTATTATTTACTCTCTAAAAAAATTCATACATTATATTACTAGATACAAAATATTTTTTTATACTGACCATTCAGCCATAAGGTATTTGATGAATAAGCCAATAGTGGGGGGAAAATTATTAGGTTTTTACTCTTATTATAAGAATTTAACTTAACAATTATTGATAATCTAGGAAAGACTAACGTTGTTATTGATTTCCTTTCAAGATTGAATGTTTCAAGATAAGAAGAAGCAATCCATGATCATTTTGCAAATGAACACTTGTTTGTAATATCAACTCAGCCTCCATGGTTTGATGATATTGTGAATTACCTAACTACATGAAATTTTCTAGCTTACTTTAACAATAAGGAATGAAAGAAGTAGTTAAAAAAAACTCAACATATAAATGGTGTAACATAATTTAATTTAATTTTTTTCTTGATATGGTTCTTCATAGGTGTATTCATGAGGATGAAGTATATGACATATTGAGATCTTGTCATGATGAGCCTAGAGGAAGAAATTTCTCAGTGAAGAGGATAATTGATAAGGTACTTGGATCTAGGTATTACTGACCTTCTCTTCAAAATTATGTCAAGAAAAATGTATGGCAATGTAATGGATGTCAAAGAATGGGAAAGCCTACATTCTCCTTAGAAATGTCTCTCAACCCTCAACTGGTCTTAAGACCATTTGAAAAGTGGGGGATTGATATCATTGTACCTTTTGATCCCCCATCCTTTGGGAAGGAGTACTTGTTAGTGTGCATTGATTATCTCAAAAAGTGGGTTGAGGTTCAAGCATTGGAATTTTTCAATGCATATGTTTTAGATGGCATTTTATATAATAGGATTATGTTGAGATTTGGGGCACCTAGAGCTATTATATCTTATTAGGGACCTTAATTTGTGTCTAACATGATTGAGGATTTACTGGAGATATACTAAATAAAACATTGAAATTCATCACCATATCACCCCCAATCCAAGGGGCAGATACAAGTTACAAATAGAGAGATGGAGAATATTTTAACCAAATTTTTCAATGCAGATTAAAAAATTGGGTACCAAAACTCCTAGAAGTAGTTTGGGACTACAATAAAACCTAGAATACCACTACTGGTTTCTCACCATATGAACTGGTGTATGGGAAGAAGCCATTATTACCCATTGATTTTGAATTGTAGACTTGGATAACAATAATGAAAGTTGGCATCAATTTAGATGAAACACAATGTGAGAGAGTAATGTAACTGAAAGAGCTAGATGAAATGAGGATGGAGGAAGAAAATTAAACTAAGATTCTTCAGAACCAAAGAAAATCTTAGTATGATTCTCATATCAAAAATAAGAAGTTCAATGAGGGATATGGGGTCTTAATTTTTGACTCAAAGTATCAACAGCTCAAAGGAAAGCTAAGGACGAAATTGTTGGGACTATACCAGATCAAAAAAGTGTTTGATAAATAAATTGTGAGATTGTTGCCAAATGATGGAGACAGAATAAATCTTCTGGTGAATGGACATAGATTAAGAATGTATCAGCGTCCTCTGGATAAATAAACCTTCAACAAAGATATATTGTTATGCAAGGAAATGAATTCAGTGGAGAAGCTTGGATCTTCTCGTCATGAGTAGTCATTTTTAAATTTGAATAAAGAAAGATGATCATGCTTTCGATATTATTTCACTTATATTGTGGTTTTTTAATTTATTTCATGCTTTCAATAAAGGTAGGCATGTCTATTGTTAGAATATACACTAATCACATTTTCTCTATGAGCGCATGATGTGGAAATTTAAATATATTGGGAAGATGAGCTAGTAAGGGTAAGTGCATTTTACTTAGCTATGTATATTAACTTTTGAAATGCTCCCCCATTACATTTACTTAACATGATTAAATCAATACACAATTTTGAATGCATTTATTAGGAATATCATTCAAAATATTATGACACGTAGTGGGGTGTAATGAATCATAATTAGCAAGGATATCACATGTGTCAAATTTCTAAAAAAATGATGAAATGCTTTATAAGAAGGAAAAGTGGCATTATTATTCAAGATGATAGGTTGTGTGTTGTACCATGCATTAAAAATTCCCACGTATACTTGGTTCTATAAAATTTTCATGCTGCCAATTTTACACTGACCTAAGGCAATTAAAATATTGTGGTATATTTCAAATGGTCACTCACCAAATAATTCATGCCATTTCTCTAAAATTTCAATCATAACATCATTCTTCTGCACAACTATTTAAGTTTGTCTATACTATGGGGTAGAAGAAGAAATCTAAACCAGACTGTTAAAATGTTGCAATTTACTAGGTATTTTATGATGCTGGATGGCTATAATTTATTAGGAAATTCAAGGGCTTTGATGAACATTTAGTTGATGAGTTTCTAATAAATTTTGAAGCCACCTGTTTTCCAATTGGGGGAAAAAAGTGGAAAAAAGTAGTCAAGTTATTTCTGACCTATGTAGTTTACTAGAATTTTGTCTCAAGGTTATGACCAATGATCTTATTAAGACCTAATTCCCTTATTTCATGAGGATGATGAAGCTATTCTAGAAGTAATCCTCACTTCATATGGTACTCATAAGGGGGTTAAGCTAGAAAGTTTTCATGGTATTTGGATGGAAGTTACTAAATGGGTCAATAGGTACTTTATCTATGACAGAAAACCATCTGTGCTCGGAGGGGATTCATTGAATATTTTAATTTATTTGAAGAAAGGCTACATAAACCCTGAAATTAGGGTGAATTTACTTGAATATTTAGTTGACACGGTCATCAAAGTGGGGCAGAAATATAAAAATGGAGGTGGTAGGACTGCATTGAAACTCCTAGGGCTTATTTAATTGATCTATTCACATCAGGTTTTCTACAAACCCAAGATAAGGATTAAAAAAATAAGTGCAAGGGAGAGTTCTAAAGAAAAGAAAATAAAGAAGGGACCATCTCCCATTATTTTACCTAAGATCGATTCGGATCACCCTTCACAAGAGACTATGGAAGAACCTGGTAGTTAGAATAATCCATCTTCTATGCCAAAAAATCATAATGGAAAAATCACCTTACCGCTTCATTCTTCTATTTCATTGATACTAAGGTCTTGTACTTTACAGAGACTTGAAGTTTCCCGGATGGAAGTTTTTCATGAACATTCTACTCCCATTGTGGAGGAGAAGGAAGATGTTAGTACCTCAAATCTCCCTGATGAACAATATAATGATGATATATTCACAACTATCCCTCCAACACAGAGTCCAGATATTTTTGCAACACTGGAAACTGAGTCAAGAGCTCCATAAATTCCTTCAACACTAGATATACAGACCCCAACACAAGAATCTATTACAATGGAGGTTGGAAGCTAGGAACCACATGAAGATGACATACCAAGGTGTTATTTGGACAAAAAATCCTCCTTGAAGGAGAAGTTAAAAGGTATGCAAGAAACTAACTTATCTTTACAAACTACATTTACACATCGAACTATAGAAAAAGTGGGGGAAATTACTGCTTTAAAGATAGAGGTTAATAGTCTCAAGAGATAATGAGATATAGGCCTTAAGGTATGGGATGCTTTAAATCATTTATCTCTTGAGAATAAAACATTAAAAATGGATAATAAAAAGATAAAAGAAGAGGTTGAGGAAAATGCAAATGATAAGAAGAAGTAAGAATCTATTTTATACTTTGTTTGTCCTTTGGCTTGTAAGCTTATGGTCTGTAGGAAACCTTCTTCTGTCTATAACATGTTTGTCTAAGAGAAATTCTATGTTTGGTAGTTAATGAGAATGTTCAGTCAAGAACCTCATGAAGCCCCTGATGGAATTTGTTTTTGTTAATTTATCAAAATAATACCCTTGAGATACAAAATAAACTATGTGAATTTTACCTCCACAACATGCTGGTCACCAATGTGCCCGAATTCTTTATTAATCTATTTGTGGGATATTTTTAGGTGAAGGCCTTTCAATCATTACTTATAAACCAAATTACATGGTGTGAAAAAACATACATTTTCAATCAAATAGCCTGCACCATAGGTTTCTACATTAGGCCTACCCATCAAAATGATGTGTCCATTAAGAAAAAATTATGATCTCTTTATTATCAAGTTGGTGTCTGAGAAAATACTTCAAAAATTCTACTAAAATGTGTGTAGGATTTTTAGGCCTATAGTTAGCAACACTTTGGGGAAGCAAGACAAGCTTGTGATAGGAGGTGGCAAACCTTAAACTTACCATTAAAAAGGAGGGAGTTTATCTCCAGTAAGAATCTTAGTTTGTGTATGTGAAGGGGTGATGCATTCCTTACAATAATTTGGCAGTTTTCTAAGAAAAATGACAAGGAATACTGTTATGAGTGGGTAGGAACACATGTGAGGCCACATCTTCTCCTAAATCCGATTACTACTTGGCAGAATAATGCTATTCAGTCACATGATAGTTTACCAACTTGGGTGGAAGTTATTTCAAACAATCAAGGATGTAAAGGGACTAGGAAATAATATGCGGATTAGTTTGAGGAGTATGACATGGCACAATAGCTTGGCCACAAATAAGGGAAAATATGAGTTACATAGGGACATGCAATAGGTAATGTATAGGGAAGATAATGAGTGCATTATTTGAATTTTTTTATATAATCTATGTTATTATTGATTTGTCATTAAACATGATTAATTAGTGCATGGGGATGCTTTATATAGTTATATCCTAGTAAGTTCAATGCATTTCTCTTATTTGTTTTCATGTAACTTGTTAATTGTAGAACTTCCCACTAATCACCTATGTGAGTGAAATGTGGTGACATGTGCAGGATAATAGTGTACATTTACTGCCAATGCTGGGAATTGTAATCAAGGATTTTGAGTCTGAAGCCGCCATGTAGTTATGGAAGAGTGTTCCCATTGATAGCCTATAAACATGGATATTGTTTCTAAAAATTCCGTAGGATTTAATGAACTTTAATATGATTGTTAGTGGAGGAACTCAGTACCTATAATTTTAGCATGATGTGTAACCGACTATGTCTATATAGAAATCTCCTTGAAGAACAATTTAGTAGTTTTTTGATGTTGGTAATTTGCAATACAATTTATAACAGTTAGTATCTATTTTCTAGTTAAGTACTGAGTATGTTATGTGATGTTTCTGAATTAATATATTAGATGTTGTTTTGAATATCATGTGGTGTTAAGATTACCTCCATCCCAAGGAAGAACAAGGGGCCACTCAACCAAGGCAACTAGAGGTTTGTACGTTTATGCATGCTCTTGGTTTCTGATAAATTATAGTTTGAATGAACTTACTTATTTCATTTACAACAATTTCTATTTAGTGTGTGTTATTTCCTTTCATGCAATTTTTAATTCTTATGTGTCATTTCAATTCTACAATTTAAATTCAAAGTGTGTGTTATTTGAATTTTGTTATATTGATTTGGTGTGGGCATTTCAATTCTAGCAAAGTATTTCCTTTAACACATTTCATTACAGTAATGTTGTTTGAGTAGTTTAGTATTACATTTCCATAGATTAGTATATACCAAGAGAAACATAGCAACCAAAACCCCCCAAAAGGAACTTCCAAACAACTGAGTTGTAGAAAGCTTCATTGCATATAGTCTTGGACACATAGCCCTGGTTTTATAATGACACTAGCAGAAGAATCTGTTAGTTACATGATTGGAGAATACACCGACTCATCAGTTAGCATTGGAATTGAGGTTGTCATTGTTGTTAATATTGGTTAGGATATGGGGCCCAAACTTGAGGGTTATCCCAAGGTGGGGGCTGCATATATGAATTATTAGACCAATTTATAAATGAATACATAAGATCTTGTGTCATACCTTGTTGAATTGGTGGCCATGGTTTTCTTTGAGAAACATTAAAAAATTTCCTATCCTCTGTCTCCAACATCTTGAAATTAGGTGAAGCCTCCCTTTCTTGAGCAATGCTGGCCAATGAAAGTGCAACAATAGATTTACATAGGAAATAACACACAATAATATTATATTTTCTATATATTTCACACAATACAATAGCCTAATATATAGGCTGGAGTTTCCCTAGAATATAGGAAACTAACTCAACTACAAAATCTCAACCAAGCCTAATTATGTGGGGTGAGAATAACTCACGTAACCCACACATAACAATAAATATAATAATATATTGTTGAAACAATATATTATAACAACTCTAACAATAATCTCTCAACAATAATAATTACACACGTAATTATTATTCACACACATAAATATGTGAAGCACTATAATATTCCTAATAGCCAATTCTTTACATCTACAGTCATATTTCTTCCTTCTACATGCATGACACTACTCCATGAGTGTTGCTTTTGCATCTTACTTTTGATTTTTGGCATGCAGAACATCTAATTAATAAGCCATATCATTAAACATATTCTACTTCATGTTTTTGAACATGCTAACAATATTTGACTTGGATATGTACCCCATTATTTTGGTAGTTAATCCACCTCTTGATCTTACATTTCTTACCCTCTTCATAGTAGCTCTTGATTAATTTTTACAGGCCTCATAAATTTGTGTAAAAGTAGCTTTTGAAATGTTCCCTACTCTTATTAGATCTAGAGCATCCATGTCCTCCTCACCAAGTCCCTTCAAAAAGAGTAATTGTAGAGATTTAGGTGGTAGTTCGGTGGTTTTTCTTGAATTATGAATGTAGAACATGAACCTTTCCAAATAGTTTTCCAATGGTTCATCCTCTTTTTGTGTCATTCTATAGATTTCATCACCTCCTTTGTTGCTTGGTATGCAATAATCCTAGTACTTATCAAGGAATTTATCCTTCATTTTTCCCACGTGGTTACAACATTTCCTCCCAATCCCATGAACCATCTCAAGGTTGAATCCTTGACTGTAGCAGGGAATATATTAAATTTATTTGCATCAGTAGTATAATCATAGCTTCTACACAAAACATCAAACTGAAACATAAAGGTATCTGAGTCTTCTGTCATGGATCCATGAAAGTTAGGAAAGGCTGAGGGATAAATATTCTCTATACTAGTAGTTATATTATTTTTCAGTCATGGGTAACTTGAAGGTGGTTTCCCCATTTCAAGCATTATGATCTACTTCTTCAGCCATCTTTGGTCATTCAGGAACAACTTCAAAACTATCACTTGGAGGATTGTCTTCAAACAACAACCCTAGTATGAATGGTTATTCCTCATAATATTTATAGGTATTTGAAGAGATCTATGCTACTTGTGGATTATGTAAAAATATACCATGGGAATCCCTTGGATGGTACATGCATCAAATAACTCAACACTTTCAATATAAATTATTGGGGGGGTTTGGAAGTGAATTTCCTAAAACCTAAACTACTCTGAGAAATGAAAAAAAATTCAAAAACCTTATAACTTGGTAATATCCCTAGCAATGGAGCCAAAAATGGTGGTGTAAATTAACTTGTAGAAAATAATATTTTTTCCATTTATCTACAGTCATTTAATTTTCAGACCCAGGGATGTAAACTTTTAATGTTGACAGTGTTGTATACACAGTTACAAATGTTTAAGGAGTGTAAAGGTAAATTTTTGTAACTACAATTAGGAAATAACATTACTGGAAATGAGCTAAACTATGAATACAAGTAAATACTGTGACTATAGCAAAGCATGTAAAAATAGAATAAAAATAAATAAGTAAATTGCTATAATTATAATCATGAACTGAATTCAAACAACAAATAAAAGGGGAGGATTAACAAACCACGAGTGGTCCCTGCCATGGGCCCTAATCCTTCCTAAGGTCTGTTTTTACAACAAATCAATATAACTCAAATTCTTATTTCATCATCACGAAGATTAAAAATATAAGGATATAACAAAAATATTTCTCTATTGCTCGATCTACTTATGTGTCTCATTACAACTTTCATCTTTCCTTTTTATATCCTTCTTACAGCAGAGGCATGAAGAGATAGATTCATACAAAGAGTTATAGTTTGGTTCAATAAAATATCCTAACCAAAAAATATGGTAATTTTCATGCAACATAAATATTTAGGAAATGTTCTAATAAAATCACATAATTTACCTAACCGATCGATTGAGCATCCAGTTATTAAATTATAGAATCAATCAAATAGTTCTTTATTCAAGTTTCCACACATAATTAGGTTATGGTGTTAAATATTATTCTTGTTTGCATAACTTCTTCTCTATCAAAACTCGAAATCCTAGGTGAAGTGTACATGTTGTTTAAGCTCCTCAAAATCACGGTTTTACATCTGTGTATGACCTCCTATGGCTGTAGTTTCTTGGCTATGGAAGGGTCCTTTTGGCTGCATGTCAATTGTTGTGGATGACCTCTATGATTTGAATGATTTTATTTGGTGGCATGTTAGTGAATACACATAACAAATATTTTGAAATAAAGGATAACATTTATTCAAAGAAAAAATTTATCACCACATTGGAGTAAAATAATAAATGTGTACCCATAATCCACAAGATAAAGTAAACTTAGTAATACTTATATTAACTAATATATGTTCCATAAGTTCAAGATATAGTGGAAATGTTCAATAGTATAACCAAGAAACACAAGTTCAAGGGTACACATGCATTAAATGAAATATAAGAGATGAGGTGTTAAAACGGGAAATAAAATGACTCATCATGTATCATGAAAATTTCAAACCTTCAAGCATGACAACTAAACCCAAATGTGAACACTTTACTCCCATATTTTTTTGAACCCACTCCTTGGTTATTTTTCCTACTATATCATGCTCATCCAAACCTTGTAATTTCTTCCCATGTGTTGAAAAATCATTTCCTATTTTTTGAAATTTTGTGACAAGGTCATTTATCTAATATCATTAAGTGTTTTTAGAGACTAGTCTTTTCGTAAGCCTATAAAGGCTATTTTTTCCCTTTTCAAGACATGTGTGTATCATTTGGGACATTTTATAAATATTGAAAACATCCAAGATTTTTTATTGAAGAGTATAGAAATTTTTTTGAGTGATTTCGGAACATTTATGTAAGTTATGAAGGTTTAGGGACAAGTTGTGTAAAAATGGGTTTTTCAAGGTTAAGGAGCTTACACTCTAAAATGGATCCTCATCTTTAGTAAGATGATTCTAGGAGATCTATAAGGAGTTATGATTATCAATATAATAAATATAAATATTAAATAACCCTATATATAATGAAATCTTAAAATATTTTACAAGATTCAAGTTTCTCTTAGGGAATCTCAAACTGTGCAGGCACACCCTGCTATCTCTACAAAAAATTAGATAATTCAAGTATTTTTAGGAATAATTGAAGTATTATACCCATCCCATTGTTATTATAATCAACTCAAGACTCTAAATATTATAATACATCATCAAAAAATACTCCCTCGAGCTCCAGAAACATCATCTTCAAGTCTTCTATCTCGTAGTTACGTTTCTCACAATTAGCCAATTTTGCAAGTGGACACTTGTCACCTCCACGTTTAGGTGAATTTTTGTGTCCCTCTTATCCCCATTCCTAAATATATATATACTAGACAAAAATTCTCCCCTAGTCATTCTTTTCCCATTGGTCTTCCATGTGATTAACTTACAACAATCTGGAGGGCTTATCTGGCTCATGTCACTCCTTCCCCATTTTACATCCACGATGCGCAATTTGACATCACTAGGTGAGGTAATTTTATGCCCCTCTTATACCAATTCACAAGGGAAAATAATTTTTTTTCTCATGGGAAATCCTTCATAAACCTAATTTTTGACCTAGGTAATTTTTTCTATTGTTGTGAGCAAATTTGACTACTAGGGTGATTTCCCCATCTCCCTCTCATCCAATCCAGCCTGAAACTTTTCATCACTAGGTGTGGGAAAATTTTTGTATCCATATTTTCCCAATTCCCAAGGGTAAATAGGGGAAAAAGGGGAAAAATATATTTTCTCCTCGCCTAATCAGTAAAATCCTAGCTCTTCAATTAACTCTTCTATATTTGCTACTCAAAATTAATTATCGGGAACTAGTAAACTTGAAAGAACGAATTTTTACCTCATTTTCCCTCTACTATAGAGAATGAATCTATATTTTAAGCAAAATAACCTCCAAATACCTGAAAAAATAGTAACCATGCTATCAAAATCATTCCAGGGCAACTATAAGTGCAAGAATGAAGCTATTCTCACAGCTAATGAACCATAAAATTGATCATACCAAGGGTTTACACTATTTTTTCTTTTACAAAGCACCCATGTGATAAATAAAGATTATTTAATCCATTAATGGCTGCCATATAAGATTTAGACCTATATTTTATGCCCTAGAAAATTTATTTTTTGATTCTCAAGAGTTTCAACAGGTGGAACACGGTGCAAATTCGAGCACGTGATCCCAACCAGGAGTTGAATTCAAAAATAATGTTTTAAATTCAAACCAAGGAAAAAATATCCACTTAATAAAAATAGTATATTCCATGCCCATCCATGTTCTAAAAATAATAATTTCATAAAATTTCAATCTTTGATCACTCAACTCATCTTGAAACAGTGCAAAGTAGCAGGTAGGTCAAAATTGGTAATTTTCCCAAAAAAGCAAAAATAAAATACTAAAAATAGAAAAAAATTAAAGGGGGAAAGCATCGTCAACTTAGGTGAATTGAATGTGTCAGGATAACTAGAAAATCAAATTTGATTAAAAAGGTAATATTTCCCAAAATAGAAGGTCCTGGTCCCACCTACCAAAAATAGAAAGTCTCTATTTTAGATGCATAAAGTTGCAGTTGGCTATGATTTCACTCATCTCATTATTTTTTGACATTTAAAAAGGGTTTTAAGGTGGTTACATAGATCAAACAAGGAAATTACCTCTTCATAGGGATCCTAAAACATCACTCTAGACATTATTGTGTCTAAGATCAAGACATAACATAACATGCCACACCAGGTAAAAGCCAGAGATATCATGAAATATAGAAAGAACCAAGATATCCATTGTGATTTAAGCTAAATAGGTAATATTAACTCATTGTTCAAGTGGATACATCATCATCTCTCTAGAAGCTAGTTGAAGTGAGCTTAGTGAGCTAGTTAGGGTGAGTAGGGTTAGTTGTGTAGAGCTCATTGAGCTGATTAGTTAAGAGAGCTAGGTGAGTCGAGTGAGCTAGTAAGTAAATCATTCTTTCCTGTAAATCTTGCATGAAAATAAAGTTATGTAAACATCATATAAATTCATATAATTGATCTTCACTCAAGGCTCCATTAAAATCAAATATCATCAGGGGAGACCATCATTAGCTTGCCTAGTCAGTTGGTTAAGGTGAGTGAAGTGAGCTGGTTGAGATGATTCAAATGAGTTGGGTGAGATGATTGAGCTAGACAAACCAAGTGAGCTATGAAAGAGTTCATTATTTTTCCTTTAGGATATCAAATATTACAGGTCAGTAAAGGTAGAGTTTTCAATTTTATAACACAATATTTGGGATAGTAACACAAACATCAAGAGATTAAAACATCATGAATGAAAATTTTGAAATCATATCGAGAAAGAGTTTGATACCCACTCTCATTGTGAGATCAAAAATTCATTATCATAGGTGAGGTTCATGTTCATATTGAGATCACATTGGCAGGTCTTATAACAGTGTTTCTAAAAACTCATTCAGTGATTCAAGGTGTATGTTCATATGACAGAAGGAGGAGATTGTGAGAACTATGTCTTGGATTAGAAAATTATACATCAATGGGATATTATTTAGCACATATTTCAATCCATTTCCCATATCCTCTTCTATCCCTTTCTTTTAATTTTTCATTGTTCACAATTATGATAATTTGTCTTATTAACTTAAGTGAATTCCTAAAGTTGAATTGTAAATTACCTTTGATTTATAAAAAGGGAACTTATTTCTTATTACCTAGGAATATGTAAAGTTACAAGTTTAATGAGAAAATGAAGATTCATGTGGGGGTAGATGAAAAGTGAATTCACAATGCTATAAATTGGAATGACTTGTCCATTCCAAAGGATCCTGAAAAATTATTCTTTCTATAGAAATTATGGATTTATGTTTGGATTTATAGCTATGTATCAAAAATACATGAAATAAAATCTATATTTTTTTTCCATTTTCCTTTCTCATGTTTTCATATTTTTCTCTCTCTATTCTACACTTTACAAGCATAATGATCAAGAAGGATCTTTTCATCATTAACAGATGAACCTAAATAACTATGTGTATTTAATTTATTAGTCTCACTATTGGCTTAAATTTTTTCTTTCCTCTGATTGAATGATGAAATACTCTAGTTATTGGGTGTGAACTCTTCTATTGCATACTCACAACAATAACCTTCTCTTTCCTAATTTCTCTAATTTGTCCCTCATCATTGTAATTTACTTCCTTATACCATATATAAATACTTTGTCATAGGTTTAATCAAGTGTACCTATGTGATCCCTGACCTATTTGGCTACCTCACAACACTTAGATATGATTAGGATAGTTACATTCAATAATTGGAGTCTCCCTAAACACAAAAAAAGAGGGGTATAACTCTGTGGGTGTTGGTGGAAACACATAATTTTCCATATGAAAAATTATTTCCCCAACCTTTTTTGGAAAATCTATTGGGGAGAGATTTTCCCATGCACACCTGCAAATATCTCTATAAAATAAAATATTATATATTCTAAAAAACAAAAAATATATTTTAAATAAAATTAATTTTTGAAGGTGACTTCATCAAGGAACGAATCCATGTCACATTAATTTCCTGTATACAAATGATGAATATTCAAGATTAGTGTCTAAAACCGATGAGTGATAATAACCAAGATGATGAAGAAATAGACCCTAAGATGTAAATATTTGATTAGCTATCATTCTAGAACATTTTTTGTAAAAGAAACTATTTTTACATAGCAAGTAGATCTCTTTCTTCAAACAAAAAATCACAATCAACTAAGGGAAATAAGTTCCATATTATCTCTATAGTAGCCATGGACATATTTTCTAGAATGGAGAATATTTCTATTTGTGAATATCTAATCAAAAAATCTCAGTGGCCTCAATTCAAGAGGAATGTTGCTAGATGAAAGATAATGGGAAATGTACTTGATGATGATCATGAATCCAAGAAATGGATGAAGATGATCCATAAGAGATATGAAAATTTGTATGAAGGAAATGATGGTGAAGAATCTACTGAATGTAATGTTTTTAACTTCACGTAGCTGACCAGGAAACTCAGAACATTTTCTTTCGTACCCCTTTTTCTAGATGATTTTATTACTTACAGATATGAAGAAATGGATGTCGTCAGAAGAGAGTTTGTGCAAAAGATTCTGACTATAGAATAAAAAGATTATTATCCTAAAGATTATCACAAAGTTTGGTGTTATTAATTGTCCTTGCAAAGAAGGTATCAACATCTCAAAGCACTTCACAATGTTGAGGAAGAATAAAATCAAGAAGATTCAAATGATTTTCCACACTACAAAGTGTTTATCCCAAGAATATTCTTGTGTACCTATGATGATTTCTCTATTCTTGAACCTTATAATGAGAAAAAAATAAAAACCTTGGAGGATGATGAAGATAACACAATATTTGAACCAATATTCATCTTGTTCTGGCTCAAGGCACAACCCATCGAAGAAATAATGGATTCAAGAGAGGAATAATATTGTTGTATGGAAGATGATTCAACACTTTTTGAGGACTCCATTAACAATGGGGATGTTTAAGAAATCAATTCTCCATCCTAGACTCAAGGTGATGAATTTGAGGTAGTCATGGATAGTCTCCTTTCCAATTTTTATTCTTCAAATTACGCATAAATTTTGAATGATAAAATGGAGATAGTGAGAGAATAAAAATCCCTTCTCATTTCAATCATAGATGAATAAATGGAAGAGTATGTTTTATTTCTTAAATCCAAGGTGAATGATAAAAATGAGAAAAATGAGCATGACCTTCTTGAAGAAATGATTACCCCATTCTCACAAAATGAGTGTAATGTTGATCATCATATTGAGTATAGAGTCTTTCCTTTTCCATATGGAAAAGAATAACCTTTAAGGAATGATCAAGATGGAGTTGAATATTCTAGTCATATTTTTGCTTCAACATGGTTATCTCCTTCCTATCATGAGAAGGATGAATTTGTTTTTGAGCTCAAAGTTTTGCCTTTCCTGTGTATCATGGATCTCTTCTTCTTGTCTAAGAATGATGGAAACAAAGTATGCAAGGTATTGCAAAATGGTGACCCTTGGATGACGAAATCTGGAACAAGAGAATGATGGTATTTCAAAAGATTTTTGGCCATATGTGGATCATATTTTCAATCATCTTATCAAGGCCCAATGGAATGAATCTTCTAATGAAGATGATGATGAGTATATTATAGATTTGATTGAGAAATCACTACAAGAAAATTTTAAATACTAAGGAAGAAACTGAATACCTCCACAATAAAATATCAGGAGCAGGTGTAGTGGAAAACATACTTAATTTGTTCCTTTAGTTTCAATAAGGGCAACCTTAATTTTATAGTTGATTTTCCAACGGTTTTGTTGGGAAATGTTCCTAGTGGATGAGGTGTTTCCGTTTTTAAAGAAAATTGATTTGGATGATGAATATCTAGGGATTGAAAGTGGGGTTCAAGTAAATGGAACTTTAATCCCTAAGATATGATTCACGGGGCAAGGAATCCTTCTCCAATAATATTGGATAGATCAAGCACACCTTCTCAAGTACAAAATTCCTTAGTTGATAAACAAAAAAATTCTTTTACACTTAATGCTCTTTTGGTTGATAATTGTGAAGCCAATGTTGATGTTATATTGAAGGATATTCAACAATTAAAATTTTGGGAGTTTAGGGATAATTTTAATATTAAAGAAATAAATTCACAATTTAAAAATCACAACGAATGACATATATTGTATTCTTTAATTCAAAGTGATCCAACTAACCATGATATTTTGTTGAATCAAGTTGTGTCTGGTTCTGTATCTTTAGAAAATAGTTATAATGATGAAGTGCTAGACATTATGTTAAATAGAAATGATCATTTAAATGTAGAATAACAATCCTACCACAATATGTGGTCGAGAGACAAGGGCCTTATAGTTATTGAAAATGTGGAACGAGATAACGCATTGGTAAGTCTTACTAAATTTTCAAATATTTTTTACAATTTTTTGAAACTATATTAATTTTTTTTGTTTTGAAATGTATTCAAATTACACAATTTTGAAAAATAAGGCTACAGTGCTTTATGTGCATTTACAAAGTGCTGGAAAAATTTTAAATTTAATAATTGAATTAAAGCAAAGCTTGTTATATTAAACAAGAAGTAATACCTTGAGAAGGATCATAAATGAAAATGGAATGGATCCAAAGATACTATTAAAGAAGAAAGTAGAAGAGGATCCAACATTACTATATACTGAAGATGCAAAAGATCCACAAAGATAAATTCTTGCAAATATGGAAGTTGTAGCAAAGGATCTTGTCCAATCGAGTGTTTTAAAAGAAAGTTTTGTTGCAAAGGAGACAAAAATAGAAACCCACATAGAATAATATTCTCAAGGATGATGTTGTAAAATCAAATTGTGAATTTTTAATTGTTGTATTTAGAATCTTTTTGTAAAATTGTTACAAATACAATATATAAATATATATACTTATTAATGAAATTATTGAATGTTTCAAACTTCAATCGATGTGGCGTTTTTACCTTTAAGTTTGTTATATTAGTGCATAAGTTATTCAAGTGGATTGTTAATGAGATTATTATTCTCAATTGTGTTTGATATTACTATTTAACATTACATTAAAAGATTATATTTCTTTGTATCTGTACTATGTTAATGCATAAGACTGAAAAATATACCACAAATGGAATGATATTATTATCATTTAAAAGACAACAGAAAAAACAAGTATGAAATTTCTCATTTAAAAAGTAAAATAATCTAAACAAATTGCAACATTCAAAATATTATTCAATAATGAACATGCAAATAAAAAAAAATAACAATATACATACTTATATTCTGATATGATATTTTCTTTCCATAATTAAAATGAAACCTCATTCTTATTTACTCTGAATCAAATAGATCAAAATGAAACAATTATTTTTGGTTCATTCTTTCGCTACAATTTTCAGTCACATTTTTGTTGCTATATGTAGTCCCTGTATTAGAACTATTGAACGCTCTCCTATCTATAAGATAATTCCATACTACCATTACCCATTAACAAGGAAATGTATCCACTTCATATCATGGAAAATATAAGCTCAAGCAAGTCTGAATATTTCTATCTAGTCTATTACGATATTTTGATTTTATAAATGTTAGTGCGTTGAAAAATCTTTTGTTTTCAATTGATCCCAATATCATTATTTGACATAATTCATACAATCATAAATATTCACTAATAATTTTATGAAAGATGGACTGGGATACAATTTTTTCCATAAATTATTAATTTCTCCTTTTTCTCTTGGCTCACTCAGTAATTCAAATTATTCATTCATTACCTGGCAGAAATCAATTGATTGCAATGCAAGTGATTCCTTTTGAATAACACCATTAATATGAAAACTATTACATTCAAATTATTATAAAAAATGATTTATGATACTACCCATTTGTCTTTTAAATGAATCATCTACAGCTCCACCTCCTATAATATTACCTATTTTAAAAAGATACTTGATCTCACTGGATAAACATTGTAATATTTTTTGTAATTTTTTTCTTGTTTCAAATATAATATCACCATATAAACTATGTATAATAGGCACTTCTTAAAACTCTGATCTAGTAATATCCACTCATTTTTTGAATGTGTGTATTTGAATCTCCTTCTGTTTAACAAAGATTCAAAAATGACCACATATATTGAATATGAAGTAGCTATTAGGATCCTTTAAATCTGTTAGAGCTTACCAGTGATTGAATACATGTCCTTTAAATCATTCATCATAGTTATATAACATATCTAGAGTTTGAAACAACTTTTTCTTGAAACTAATGAAGTCTGTTTTATATATATATATATATGGGTCGTTCTGTAGAAAGCTTTGTTATGCAATTCATTTCATGTAACATAGGAAGAATCCCAAAAAGTATAAACAATGTTTCCAAGTTTGTTAGGTGGTAAATAAAATATTTTTCCCTATCAAATTGCCTATGGATCTTAAACATGAAACATGTTAGAGATGGATATTCCTCAAAAACTCTATGTGCATGCTTATACATAGAAATCCATTTACTATCAACATATTTAATAATTTTTTCACCATTTGTGACCCCAAGTGAAAAATTCTAAAACTCTATAAATATTTTTGGACTACTTGACATATAGGCATGGATTTCATAGATAATCTCTTCAAAAATTTCAGCACATTCACATGTGCTTACTATCCTATATGAAAGATTCATCCTGTGATCCATGCAATGAATAAGAATCAAATATGGAGAAATAGATGATTGGAGACACACACATAGACCATTTATATGACCATGTATCTCTAATGTACCATAAACACCAATGCAAATAAGTTTTTTGGCTATAGAATAATTATCCATTCATGCTATGTCCTTAAAATTAGATATAACCAATTTTCAAATTTTGTAAGCATTGTAATTTTCTTTCAATTTATGAACATATAATAGATGAGGTGTCCTTGTGTGGTTCTATAATGTATATATTGCATGAAAACCCAATTTTTTTTGTCAACAACTGTAACCTCATCAATGGAAAGGGAGATTAAAATTACATTCTTGATGTTTTCTTTTTGATCTTATTGATCAATCATGGCAAGACATCTCACCATATCCCAAGCACTACTATATGATCAATGTGAATTTGGAAGGTTTGGAAACCCATTGAACTTAAATTTTTTATTATATTATGATAAATATGAAATTGGTTTTCCCATTTTAAGAATAAAGAATATGGTTGAAAATTGGGTAAGTTTTACCTTCAAAATTTCATTTACATCTTCTCCAAAATTTGCATTAATGTTTCCTCCTTTCTCCTTAAGTTTTTGAGTAAGTTTCATTTTAATGTCATAATCCTCCTTATATTTTACATTCATGCACTCTTTTTCAGTTTTCCATCTATGATTCTTCGTTATAGTTCTATGATTTTTAGTGATTGTGCAATATACTTTACCATGATGTTTCTTTATAGTGTCCAATTTAAGCTGCATTCTATGTTCTTTACCCAATTTCCAACTACAAATAGTACATCTACATTCTTTAGGAGTATCACTACCATTATCTGGCTGTACAAGTTCAATGAATGGGTATTTTGCTACCCAATCTACCTGAAAAAACCTTCTTATTATCCATGATGTTTTCTTCTTTCTCACAAATTTATTTTTTCCAAGTGTCATGTCAGTATCATCTTTTCTTGGAATGTTTTATTTTGAACATTCATGTGTTATATGCATTTGGAAATCGAGACAATCTTTTAGCTCTGGCATGTTTGGGTCCTATTCAATTATATCTTTATCTAATGAAATAATTATTTCTTTAGGGTTTATGTTTTGGTTTACTGTTTCATGATGAATACAATTAACAGTAGGGGTTTATGTATTCAAAAATGAAAAATGTTTTGACTATTACAAAGATGTAAAAAATTGAACTAAACTAAAAAGAAGAGGTAAATGGTTATGATAATCTGTTACAATTGACCAATACCTGTGTGAATGTTTCTGGTGGATACATGTCGAGTCTTCATTTTTTTAGTTGGATGAAAAAATTTAATATACTAATTTTTCTTTTTATCTTATCTACCTTTTGTTAATTATTTAGAGAATCCATTGTACCTATCCATGAGAAATTTTAAAATAGATCATTTTAATCAAAATCTAAATAATATTTTAAAATTTGTAAACAAAACTAAATTCAGAATGAATATTATACTATCAACCGGGAGCATGCACTATGCTAACCGAACGACAACATGCAGTATGTTTCCAACTGACAATATGAAGGATGCTAATGGCCGAGAGCATGCAGGATGTTGTAGGTTGGTAATATGTAGTATGCTATCAGTCCACAACATGCAGTATGCTCCCGGATGACAATATGTAATTTTCTACCGGCTGACAACATGTAATATGCTATTGGACATATAGCATATTGCATGCTACATGACTGTAGAAAACTACATTTTGTTGAAAGGGAGCTTACTGCATGCTTCTGACTGATAGTATATTACATGCTACTTGCCGATAGCATATTGTATGCTAATGGTCTATTACATGTAGATACCAGACTATGTAAATTTTTGGTAACATAGAATATGCTACTAACTGATAACATATTATATGCTACCGAAAGGTTACATACTATATGATACCATTCATAATCATTTCATATCCTACCTTCCATCTGTATGGAGTACGCATCCAACTAGTAGCAAAATTACGCTCTTAAAATGCTACAAAAAAAATTAAAGTACCTAGAAAGTAAAAAGGAAACAATTAGTGACTGGTCTTTAGGTCAATGATGATCGATAGAAAGGAATTATGAATTTGTAAGGAATATTTGATAATTGCAATTTTATGTAAGGGGAAATGGGATGTTTGGAACTATGAGTAATGAATTATAAATACTTAAATAATATATATGAGGTAAATTTGGCATATTTTAAATTCACGCTAAGATTAGTTTGAATGATAATAGTCAACTATTGGTGTAAAATCCTTGGTGAATAAATCCCTAAAAATGACTTGTACCCCAAAATTTTGGGTGATATGGTCCTAGTTGGTACCTAAAATTTTTTCCAATTTCAAATTTAAAAAACAAGAATATTCGTGAATTAACGAATTTTCACCACTCAAAATTTCCCTAGGTGTAACCCCATGAGTATTGGTGGAAACACATAATTTTCCATGTGAAAAATTATTTCACCAACCTTTTTCAAAAAATATACTGAGGAGGTATTTTCCTATGTACACTTGCAAAGATATCTACAAAATAAAAAAAGTATATATTATAAAAAAGAAAAAAATTAGATTTCAAAGAAAAATTAGTTTTTGAAGGTGACACCATCAAGGAACACATCCGTGTCACATTCATTTCCCGTATAAAAATGACAAAGTTTCAGGATTGGTGTCTGGAACCAATCAGGGACAATAGCAAACAATAAGAAAAAGAAGACCCTAAGATGTAAATATTTAATCAATTGTCATTCTGAAACCATTTTTGTAAAAGAAAAGATTTTTCCATAGCAAGGATATTTATTTCTTAAAACAAAAAATAAAAATCATCTAAGGGAAATAAATTCCATACTATCTCTATAGTAGCCATGAACATATTGTCTAGAATGGAGAATATTTCATTTTGTGAAGATCTAATCATCAAGTCCTGGTGGTCCCAATTCAAGAGAAATGTTGCTAGAGGAAAGATAATGGAAATTGTACCTATTGATGATCATGAATCCAAGAAATAGATGAATATGCTCCATAAGAGACATGAAATATTTTATGAAGGAAATTATGGTAAAGAATGTACTGAAGATAATATTTTCAAATTCACTCAGTTGACCAAGAAACTCGGAACATTTTTTTTCATATCCCTTTCTCTAGATGATTTTCTTACATACAAAGATGAAGAAATTGATATCTTGAGTAGAGATTTTATGTAAAATATTATGAGTGCAAAATAAAGAGATTATGATCCCTAATATTATCATGAAGCTTAGAGTTATTGTCCTTACAAAGAAGGTATGAACATCTCAAAGAACTTCACAATGTTGAGAAGAAGAAACTCAAGAAGATCTTGATGATTTTCCACAATAGAAGGTGTTTATCCTAAGAATATTCTTGTGTACCTCTAATGATTTCTCTGTTCTTGAACCTTATAATGAGAATCAAATCAACACCTTATAGAATGATGAAGATGAAATGATATTTGAACCAACATTCATCTTTAATCCGTAAACTACCCAAATTTTAAATTTAATAGATCACTATGCTTGTGAATATGAATGAAACATATAAGTTATTTATTAAACTAGTTATTGTGAAATATTAGCCACAATTAAAATTCAAATTAAAAGGATAAGAGAAAAGAATGAGACAAGAATTATCCTTGAGAAACCTGTGGTGATAAAAAATCTAGTGGGTGAGAAAATTATCTCCCCTTCATTATGTAATCTCAAAATGATAAAACTTACTACCAATTGACCTTTAAGAAATATAAACTTCTAATTGTATCTACTTTCTCTCAATTCTCTACAACAAAAGAAATCTTCAAATGAATAAATGAGAATCTAACTCTCCAACTTGGAAAGGATTGTATTTATATATGCTCATCTTAGGGAGGCGTGTAAAGGAAAAATGAACCAATTGGGAATCTAAAAACTTTACAACTTTTGAGATCCCAATTTTTTTTTCTGTTAGTTACAAGACCATTGTTTAATGTAAACTAGAGGTTGCATAAATACTATGTAAGTTTCTCAACCTCTACTCTACACAAAGTGGCAACTACATAACCATCAGGGAATTCATGTAACCGGAAGTATAAAATCTCCTGAGACAGGACATAAAGGGCCCAAAATGTCATTCACAGGTGTCTGGATCACCCCCAGCCTAACTAGACCATCTTGTGAATACATAATGAGATGAGATCCTATAGAGTAAGTATAAAATATAGAGAATAAATAGAATTGATCTATTCCTTATCCATGTTTGGATCATACCTCCCTAATTTGAGGCTTTTATGTCCCTAAAAGCTTCAAGGACTGATGAGATGAGGAAATTTCTCCCCCACATTTTCTCTGGAATACCACTTGGATTGGGTATGTAAATATCATTTCAACCCAATCAACCACCTTTCATCCACTCCCCTCTATGTTGTTCTTTATTTCCACTACAAAACCACATCTTCCTCCAATTCTAGTTGACTTTCTAGAGTAATATCCTCAATAGACAGAAGCAATACTCCTCATTTTTCATCATCCAACATGGAGAGCTCAAATAGACGTAATTTTTCAACATTCACAACTAAATAAATCTTCATCTAAAGAGGAAAATCAAAGTGAAATGCATTCTTACCCACTTGTTTCAAAATTTCAAATGGGCCATAAGGAAGAGGTTTGAATTTCTTATCTTTCCCCTCTAGTCTATCACATCTCAAATACAACCATACCCTGACTCCAAACAGGAAGGAATGCTCAGTCCTATGTTGATCATGTCATGCTTTGTACTTAGCATGTGACTTTGTTAACCTCTTTTGTACCTAAATGTGTATTTTCTTAATCTTTTTAATAAATTCTCATCTTTCTGGACCTATAGTTCCACTTTCCTGTTGTCTCTACATAGTAATCTTAAAACACCATCAAAATAACTCTAAGGAAAATAACCAAAACATGTATCAAAAGGTGTTTTATTAGTCAAATCATGAACTTCCCTATTATAAGAATGCTGGATATACACCAAGTTCACATCCGAGGTCCTTGGATGTTTCCTGTTGTACCCTCTCTAGAGTTGGACCAAGGTACGGTTCACCACCTTTGTTTTCCCATCTATCTGTGGATGAAAGGCGGTAGACCTCTTCAACTTTGTATCCATATTTTCCCAAAAATTAGACTAAAAATTACCTATGAACCATGAGTCCCTGTCTGATACAATAGAACTAAGCAAACCAAAGTGAGCCCACACATTAGCAAAAAATAACTCAGTCACACCACTGGCTTTAATGGTATTTTTACAAGGAATAAGACTAAACATTTTACTAAATTGGTCTACAATAACAAATATATAATTTTCACCTCTTTTGGTGGTAGGAAAACCACCCAAAATATCCATGGAGATACTCTCCCATGGTCGGGAAGGAATTGGGATTGACATATGTAACCCAAACTTCCTATTACTAGGCTTGTTTGCACTACATAAAACATAACCCCTGATGAATTTAACAACTTCAACTTACATGTTTGGCCAATACACATACCTATGTAAGTGCACTATAGTATTTGTCACACCAAAGTGACCAACTACCATAGAAGTGTGTACTTCTCTCATTAACTACACTCTTTCCCTCCTAAGCACACAAAGTTTCCCATTCTTGTGGAGAATCCCATTTTGGAAATGGTATTCCTCTATAGGTGCAACTCCCTTGATTGGAGGTTTATACTGAAATATCTCTAAAAAATTTTGGATCCTTCCCATAGCCTTCCTAATATGCTTCACACAACAAAGGCTCAAGAATAATTAACATGCCCACAACTGAAATCAACAGAGGTTTAGATAACATGTTAACCAATTTTCTAGTCACACCTTTCTTATATTTAATAACCAAATGAAATTTCTATAAGAAACCCATCCATTTATAGTGCCTAGGTTGTTAAATTTTACTTTGATCCTATAGATATTGATGATGTAGATGATCCATATGAATGATAGTTTCCTTACCCATCAAATAATGTTTCCATTTCTTGACTGATTGAAAAAGAGCATACAATTACTTATCATAATTACAATAATTCAAAATTACACTGTGAAATAATTCAAAGTGATACCATACTGGCCTACCTCCCTGAAGTAGGAAAACCCCCATAAAATAGTCACTGACATCAATTTCCACTTCAAAAGGAAGATGTAATTTAGGTAAGGCCAAAATTGGAGCATGTCTAATTTTATATTTAAATGTTTCGAAATGAATCTACTGTTTCTTACCCTAGTCAAATGTCTTACCCCATGTTATCACGAAATGTAATGGCACTGCTATAGAATAGAAGTTCTTAATTAAATTCCATAAATACTAAAATTCTCAAACAAAACTCCCATTCTTTGTCAAACTTGATGTTGTAGGCCAATTTAGAGTAGCCTCTATCTTTTTGAGATCAATTCTCAACTCTCCATCTCTAATCACATGTCCCAAAAAGACAAGAAACTATTATGCAAACTTGCATTTATTTTCATTCAACTTAAGCTGGTTCTCTTTAAGTACTTACAAAACTTGATGCAAATGATCAATATACTCTTTATAAGTTTTTTTTTTAAAAACCAGAATGTCATCCAAGTACACAATAATAAAGGAATTAATAAACGACTTCATTACCTCATTCATCAGCCTCACAAAGGTCATTGGTGCATTACCTATCCCGAATGGTAATACCAACCATTTATATAACCTTTTCCTAGTATTTAATGCTATATTTAAGATGTCCTCTTCCTTAATCTACACTTGATGATATCAAGACTTCAAATCAATCTTAGTAAAGTATTTAGCATGTTGTAACTAGTCTAATAAATCATCAATGTGAGGAAGATGGTAAAAATTCTTAATGTTTATTTTGTTGAAAGCCCTATAATCAACACACATTCTACATAAACCATATTTATTAGGTACTAAAACAATACGAGAACCACATGGAGAAGTGCTAAGATGGATTATACCTTGTTCAATCAAAGACTGTAACTGGTGTTCTACCTCATTGGAATCTTTCAAATATTACATGTATAATCCCAAGTTTGGAAGTGGACTATTGGGTAACAAGTGGGTATCATGCTCAATAGACCTAACTAGAGGCATCTCTATATGTTCCTGAAAGATCTCTCTGAACTACTAAACCAAATCTGCTATTTGTGCCTGCTCTTTGTTAAAAAAAACATGCTACCAGTGGTTTTAGATGTAAAAAACCCGTCATCTAGCATATCCCTCAACATAAGTAAAGAAAATTTACCAATAACATTAATGATCTTCTAGGATTCATTGGCACTTACCAAATGCATATTTGAATCTCTTGAATAGGCTGAAATGATGAAGCTCTTACCATCCTTTACCAAGTTGTACTGATTGGATCTCCTTACAAAGATAGCATCCCTAATATACAAATATGAGCTTCTAAAAACTACACCACACACATCAAGGGGAAAAAAATCCATAGTAACCTAAACAATAAACTTTTATTCAATACGAAAAGTGATTTTACACTGCTTTGTTACCTTGATGTCTACACATTCCCTTACCTAACCTAAATAATACGGACTTGGGTGACTGTAAGTTTCCAACTTAAACATGTTCACTAGCTATTTACTGATTAAATTATCTTGAGAACATATATCAAAAAGATCATCCACGTTAGTTTTCTTTACTTGAATATTTAAATAAAAAATCTTCATTAGTTCATTTTCCTAAGCAACACTATTACTACCAAATCATACCTCTTTACAAATGGAGACACAAAACATAGTCTCATCCACCTATTCTCTACAAAATAATTCCTCTCCCTGGATGGAAGTCATGGCCTTCTTCTTATTCTTCTTTTTTTTTGAAGGGATGTAGTTCTGGGTGGATCTTTCAACAATTTTCCTCAGAATGAGTGTCAACATCAAAATGCCCATAATGAATTTTCGTATCCTTTTTAGAAATAGAAGTAACATTTTTCTTACCCTTTCCTTATCCTTTTTCCTTCTACTTAGTGTCGCCTTGTTTGTTCAAAGCATGTTGAGAGGTAGATGAACTTTTTTTCTTTTCCATCTCTAATTAGTGATCTTGCATACAAGATTCATCTACATCTATAGGATTGGCTAAGAGGACAAGCCTCCTCAATTGGTTATGAATTCTACCAATATACTTCATCAACATGTCCCAATTTTCTACATCTTTTCCCATCTAAATAGCCTTATTTTGGAATTGACAGGTATACTCTTGCATAGTTTGGACTTATTTCTACTTGAGATATTGCTAATACGTGGAACTCTCTTCCTCATAAAAAATATGATAAAAATGCTTTTGGATTAGATTCTTAAAAACATCACATTTAGTAATCGAAGGAATCTTCTTAACAACCAAGGTATGAACATAACTTTAAAACCGAGTTAAATCATGTTTGGTTAATTTTAATCGAGAATAATAAATCTTATAACTTTCATTAGTTTGATGAAAACTAAAATATAACTCATGTTGAGCTAGCCAATGGTCTATATTCTTAGCATTCATGTCTCCATCATAAGGATTAATTTCAATCTTGGCCTTTATTTTGAATGGAGGAGGTATGGGAATGTTATGGAGTGTTTCTTCACAGACTTCTTCTTCACATTATTCCTGTGTCTGATTTAAAATTCCAAGTTTATCCAAGAGTATTCCCATGATGGACTCTAATTTTCTGATGGCTAAGGATATACTACTCACATGTTTGCACATAATTTCCATATTAGCCTCCAAATTGTAGAAACACTCTTCACCACTATCCTCTGCATCATCTCTTGGAGTCATCTCTCAAATTCCTTACTTCCAATTCCTTGTAAAAATATCTTCTTCAAAAGTAATAAGGCTACCTTCACCATTTTCTTTTCCCTTTCAAGTAAGGTTCATCTAACTGCAATCTCAACACAAGTTAATCACACAAAAGACTTAAATATTAACTTCTCTGATACCAATATGACTCATAAACTTCTTAACCTTAAAAATTAACATATCAGTATGCTCGTGAATATGAATGAAATATATAAGTTCTTTATTAAACCAATTATTGTGAAATATTAACCACAATTAAACTATAAATTGAAAGGAGAAGAGACAAGAATGAGAAATTTTTTATCCTGGAGAAACCTAAGGTGGGAAAAACTCTAGTGGGTGAGAAAATTAGATCCCCTTCACTATGTAATATCAAAATGATACAACTTACTGCCAATTGGCATTCAAGAAATATTAACTCCTTCTAATTGTATCTACTTGCTCTTAATTATCTCAAACAAAAGTAATCTTCAAATGAACAAACAAGAATCAAAATCTCCAACTTCTCTAACACTTAGATTTTACCCAAAAAACTTGCTTGAATACTTGGACATACTTGTATTTATAGATGCTCAGCTCAAGGAGGTTTGGAAAGGAAAAAAAACTGAAGGGGAAGCTAAAAAAATTTGTAACTGTTGAGATCTTACGTTTATGTTCCTTCTGTTACATGAATTCCACTTAATTCAGATTGGTGGTTGGGAAACCTTCATGGAAATTGTGCAACTGCCACTCTACATAGAGTGATGGTTACATAATCGTCGAGCTAGTAATGTAAGTGATAGTATAAAATCCTCTGAGATAGAATAGAAAGGGTCCAAAATGTCATTCAGAGGTGTCTAGATCACTCCCAGACTGAATAGGCCATCTTGTGAAGACGTAATGAGTTGAGATCCTGTAGAGAAATTATACAATATAGAGAATTGAGAGAATTGGGCTATTCCTGATCCATTTTCAAATCAATCTTGTTCTGGATCGAGGCACAACCCGTAGAAGAAAAAATGGATTTAAGAGAGGAATATTATTGTTGTATGGAATATGATCCAACACTTTTTGAGGACTCCATTACCAATGGGGATGTTCAAGAAATCAATTATCCATCCTGAAATGAAGGTGATGAATTTGAGGTAGTTATGGATAGTCTCCTTTCCAATTTTGATTCTTTAATTTTTACAAAAATGTCTAACGATGAAATGGTGATAGGGAGAGAATCAAAATCCCTTATTTATTCAATCGTAGATTAATAAATGTAAGATTCTATTTTATTTCTTGAAGCCAAGGTGAATGAGAAAAATGAGCAAATCAAGCATGACCTTCTTGAAGAACTGGTTATACCATCCTCACCAAATGAGTGTAATGTTGATCATTATAGTGAGCATAGATTCTTTCCTTTTCCATATGGACAAGAATATTCTATAAGGAATGATACAGATGGAGTTAAAGATTTTACTAATATTTTTTCTTCAACATGGTTATCTCCTTCCTATCATGAGCATGATGAAATTGATATTGAGTTTAAATGTGCACCCTTCCCACGTAGCATGGATACATTTTTCTTATCTAATAATTATGGAAAAAATTATGCCAGGTCTTGCAAGTTGGTGAGCCCTCAGATGACAAGAAATTTGGAACAAGAGAATGAGGATTTTTCAAAAGAGTTTGGGCCATGTATGGATCAGATTTTGAATCATATCCTTAAGGCCCAATATAATGAATCTTTTAATGAATACGATGATGAGTATATTACATATTTGAAAGAGAAAAAACTGTAAGATATTTTATAGCCTAAGGAGAAACTGAATACCCTCAACTTATTCTTTAAATCTAGACCCAAGCCATAGAAATGCAAGAAAAATTATGATTCAAGTTATCTTTATCCTTTCCATGCACCGATGATTGATGATGAGATGGAGAAAATGGATGAGCTCAATGATATTTTTGAGTCCTTGGCACATGATCATGAATGTGAAGGTAATCTTTCATTTTTTTCATTTTTTTGAATAAGAATGCACTAGTGTTAAGCTAAAGAGGACGGAAAACCTATAATAACCTATGAATATTCTCACTCAAGAAGAAAACACCTCTGCCATGGAGGATGATAGTAATGGAAATGTTGAGCTAATTTGTCTGAAGGTAATTTTTCACAACAAAATGAGAAGGTGCAAGAGTCTTGTGAGTTGAGTTAAGGTCAACTTATTCCCCACCACATTTAGATGCCCTAAAATTTTTGAACAAGTGTCCATAATGAAATAATCACTCAAGTGTAATGAATGCATATATTAAAAAGTCAGGAATTGTAATTTTTATAAAAAATGTCAAGATCAATTTTTATCTTTCCATGTTACAAAATTCACTCAAGGATGATGAAGAACTTTTTACCATTGATGTAGTCCTCCATTTCTAAAAGAAATTTTCAGAGAAATACAGTGAAATTTTAAGAGAAGATGTCAAATGGGAAGAGAATTAGTTTGTTTTGACATCCATGAAGTGCCTCATTTCTTTAAGGAATTTTTTTATATTACAAGCTTCATTTAAGGATGGCGAATGACCTCATGACAAGAATCATGATATCATGATCACAAGATCATCAAGGGGAAGCTACAAAATGAAAGATTTTTCATTATGTCACAAAGTGTTCACATGAATGCAAGAGTTTTCTTAGTGTAATGTAAGTGGAAAGACATAATCTTGGTATCTATCCTTCATCTCAAACAATTTGAAGCCATCACTAGAGCATGACATGTCAGATAAAATTCTTTGATCTTTGGAGGTTAGAATTCAGTCCATTGTTCCATGATAGTGTGTACTTCTTCTAACCCATTATTGGGTATTGTACACTATTTCCCCACCTCTATAGATATCACTCCCCTATAATTTAGTTTCCTTTTCTGTAATGTGTTGTTTTCTATTTTTGGTGTGTTTCCCATTTCATGTGTGTTTGTTTGGAATAAATTACTTTATAAGCCCAATGGAAAAGGCATTAATCCATGCAATATATTAAGATTCTAGTATTCATGATGATCCTTTCCTAGCTTTTTTCAATCTAGAATAATTACTCAAGATAGATCTAGTTGTTTTCATGCAAATATGTATCATGAAAATTAAAAACTTTCAAGCATGACAACTAGATCCAAATGTGAAAATTTTTTCTTCTGAGTCTTTATGAACCCCCCCTCCTTGGTCATTTTTCCTACTATTTCATGATCATCCAAACCTTGTAAGTTATTAACATGTGTTGAAAAATATTTTTCTATTTTTTGAAATGTTTTGACAAGGTCATTTAACTCATATCATGAAGTGTTTTCAAAGGCTAGTATTCTGGTAAGTGAAAGGTTATTTTCTGGCCTTTTCAAGATAGTTGTGCATCCCTTGAGACTAATTCAAAAAAATCTCAAAACATACGAGAGTGGTATTGGAGAGTATAGAACATGTTTTAAGTGATATAGAAAAATTTAGGGAAGTTTTGAAGGTTTAGGGATAAGCTGTGCAAAAGTGGGGTTTTCAGGGTTAATGAGATTGTAGTCTAAAATGGTACCTAATATTCAACAGATGCTTCTAAGAGTTACATATGGATTTATGAGTCAAAAAATACTTATTAGAAATATTGAAGAATCCTCTACATGATTAAAGTATCAACTATTTCACAAGACTCAAGTTTCTCTTAGGGAAGCTAAAAATGTATAGATACACCATATTATCCCGATAAAAAAGGAGATATTTAAAGAAGTTAAAAGAATAATTTAAGGATTATAAACATCCAATTTTTCTTATAATTCTATTGGGAATCAAAATAATATTATGCTTCATCAAAAATAATCTCTAGAGATCCGATAAGTTCAACTTCAAGTCCTTTACCTCAAAGGTACGCTTCTTGTAGTTAGCCAATTTTACAAGTTGAAATTTGTCACCTTTAGGTTGAGGTGCATTTTTGTGTCCCTCTTGTTCCCATTCCCAATGGGAAAAAGGGGAAAAAAATGTGTTGGAACAAAAAAAATTCTGAGGGGTGTGATTCAGTACTACAAATTTCTCAATTCATAATCATTAATTGCAGCAACCATTAACATTTAACCATTCGCATGCATACAACCATTTCTTATTTAGTGTGCACAATACATTAAAATAAACAAACCACATGATAATAATCACATAGACAAAACATATAAGTGGGAAACCTTTATGGGGAAGAAAATACAATGAAACTCTTCTTATATTACAAAAACGAAAGGCATTTAGTTAAGAACCAACTTCACATGGAGCACTAACCCCTAGTTTAGTAGAGCACCAACCCCTAATTTAGTGAAGAACCAAATCTTAAAGGAGGATAAAATCCTTGAAGATGAATAATAACCAACTAATCCTCTTGAATATGTTTGATCTCTGATTTTTTTGCTACCACAACTAATGGAGATGACCAATTCATCTCACACACTCTTTCTCAAACCCTATGTCTTAAATCTTGCACAATCATCTTATTTCTCAAGTTGTATTTTCTCTAAAAAAATTATCTAATTGCTTCAATAAGTATTAAAATTTTCATGATCTTCCTAAGCCTTGAAATCATGCATACATACTTGAAAAACACTTCTACATAGGTCAAACTTTTCCCTCCAAGAGCACTAGCCCAAAATCAACTCAAACAAACATTTAAATATGCTTTCCTTCTTCCAAACATGAGAGATGTCTATCACTCATGATAAATTATACCCATAAAACATCATAAAATTTAATTAATTTAATTACAATGGTCACATATGACCTATATAGGTCAGCCTAGTCAAAATCCTTTATCCATCCACCAAAAATCCTCAAAATTCCATCACTAGAATGAGAAACATTCCCTAAAGCCAAAAACATCTTAGTAAAGCTATAAAAAAACCATACATGTTTAAAATAAAATTTAAACATTGTAAATGGTCTAAATTATCATGAAACAATCAAATTATTTCATTTAATGGGTCCACTAGCTCATTATCTTCTCAAAACAGTTGTTTCCAACAATTTGAATATGCCTTTCAGCATCAAAACCCATAAATATGAAATAAAATATGGCATGTGACTAATCAATGGAATTACAAAACCTGTAGAAAACATATATATAAGCTATACTTCTTGAAACATCCACTAGTTCAAACCACATCAATGTTTTTCTTCACCGAATCAAGCTGCTAAAAAATTAGTTTTACAAAATCAGCTAGATTACACCATTTCTATCACTTTAATTACCTATAAATAAATTAAATATATAAAATGTTAACTCCTATCCAATTTACAGGTGATAGCAAGCATTAACCCATCCATATGATGCCTCAAACAACTTATTCTTTTAGTAAGAACAAAACTATTTTGAAAAAGTAGCTACAAATGTCTTCACAAAACGGCTTAAATGACTGACCTAAACACCTTAGGATGAGACAAGAAATACCTCGTTGGAAATATATTTGAATTGGATTTATAGAAAATATAATAACTCATTCCAAATACAAGTGGAATTCCTTCAACCAAACCAATATCTGTAAACTACTTTTTATCCCTTCTTGGACTCAAGAACTAACTGTTAGCTCAACATGATCCATCACAAAAACACACTTCCACACTGAACCAAATCATGTAACACACTTATAAATTATTTATAAGAACTTAAAAACTTTAACCAATCATGATGTAATCATACTCATCACTTTAACTCATGTAGTAATTTGCAACCTTCTAAAAGAAGTATCCTTCAAACTTGAGCCTCAAAGAATAAAGCATAAATTTTTCATTCCATATAAAAAAAATTGATACATAAATGGAAATATATATGAGCTAGTTAAAAAAAAAACTTGAATGCATTCCTAACTCCCCATGTAGCTCCTACAATGTCAATTTTACTAAAATCTACTCCAAACTGCCCCAAAAACTAGTCATCATAGATACGGCACACTTTTCACTTTTTCACCTTCAATATGATCTAAAACCTTCGTGAAAATATAGATCAATGCTAGATATATCATAAATGTAAATTTAGTCATCACCTCATTTTGGGAAATTCTCCTTAAACCAAAACTCTTCAGAAAAAATAATTTTTTAGGGTGGACCTACATATTGTCACAAACACTATCATAAATTTATGAAATTCTAGAAGATTTTTCTATAACATAAAATCATCACTTTCACATAATAAGTCAAAATATGATCATTATACTCACTTCTTTACAAGCTACTCCTAGGTAGGGTTTTATTAGGGTTTCAAACCACTTTACCTTATTAATAATTGTTCATAAAAATGTGATGATAAAACCACCTCATTATATGTGTGAAAGATGAATAACTAACCTAATAAGCTATGCCAAAGAGTTTAGATCCCCATGTAAATCATACCATTCACAAAAAAATCAGAAGATCCATATTTACTTGCAAATCACACTGTTACTTACCCAGTTTCATAAAAACTTGTATATCTTCAAATTTATTTAGCATTATGACCTGAAATTTTTCATGAAGCATAATAAAAACATCCTCTAACTTCTCAAAATCACCACATAGCCCAAATTTTTCTCAAAATCTCCAGCCAAAATGACTTACCTGTGCTTACCTGTTTGTTTCTAAATGTTTGCTTCACAAGGACCCTGTAAATGCATCATACCACTAAATTACGATATGAAACTCACCATACACCTCAATTACATTGTCCATACACTATGACCATTCTTTGAAAATACTTATTTGGTCCAAATATCTCAACTCCACCTCATTTTGCATGTTCCAAGGCTAGAAACAAGCCTTGAATGAATTGAATTAACCATGAAACCAAATTACCTAACCATAATAACCATATCTAGACTCAAGGACACCTTCAACACACCTCATGTAACATGAATGACATCATTACAATCTCCAATCAACTCAAGAGAGCCCAAATAGTGACTCTGCATAAAAAACCAAACATTAGGACCTCTTACAACTCACGAAATCTTGACACTACTAATCAACTTTCATACTTGGCATTTGATTGATACTTGATAGAGACTCATAGTATGCCATAACACCATTTTTCATAAATGGAGTTTAGATTAATGAATAGAAAAAAAACACAATAGCCAATGATCTCCCCCTTTGTCATTGATGACAACCATCTTTAGAAACATTGATGGTAACCAACCTGACAAACACACTCATGACATTATTCCCATGTTTTTGATGCTTCTTTTCCCATTTTCCATCTATGAAAAATGCTACAATGGAACCTAGACATGAAAAATTACAACACACAATGATAAAATGTAGACAATGCACAAACTTGACTTACTCACACAATTATCTCCTTATGGGACTGAAATTCTCTTCTTAGGATTCATTCATGTGATCTATTAATTTCTAGGTCTAGATTGTGCTTGAGAACAAAAAATTTTCCTCCAACATCAACATAACTAATTTTGGAATATTTTTCCCTGAATAACATTCTTAGTACAAAAATGACCAACTTCTTTAAGATCTATACTCATCAAAGTCATGAAAAAAAACTCAAACTAATCCCCTTGAATCTGTAACATGGTTCTCTATTAGAGAGTGCAAATTTTAGATGCTATACATTTTTTTCATGCCTTATAGATGCCCAATTCACTTTTCATTGTCCTTGAGGAATTTAGTCAATGTTTATAACCATTATTCATGCCATAATAATGCATTAAGTCAAAAAAAATCTTACCTCTTGAGGTGCACCTTCAATTTATCCTTTATTTTTATAGTCAAGGTATCTAGACCCTTCTTCACACTTGTTCAAAGTCACAAAAGGACTATCCTATCTAACTAGGACTACATAAGCCTTACAATCTCATAAAACTTTTGTCAAAATTTAATGTATTCATAGCAAAAACTATATCCTTGCTCTTTAGATAAAAATACTAATGATGGAATCTATTCATACCTTGTTCGAGTTGATACACTCTTAGATGCAACTCAAATTTCCTAGGGAAGTTACTCAACACTAAGACATACCATGTTGATGTTTTAACAGTTAAAGAAACAATCTTTCAACTATTACCATATGTTCATGACATGTATTGAATTTCAATGATTCTTACATACAATATTGACCTTAAGGTTTAATCTACTTTGTCCATACAAGATGTTATCCAAATAACTCTCCAACCCCTATTATTTAGATAACTTATATACACTTTCTATCTCTAAGTTTTTCATTGCTAGGTTGTGCGTACTAAATTTAAATCAGCATATTCCCTTAGTTGCATTTAACTGCATGCTTCCCTTTCTCCCCTTTCATTTTAATTTTCCTATTTGTTCCACTCCTTCCTTGCACGCATCCTCTGCGCATCCGTCTTCTTCCTAATAGTTATTCACCCTACACACATGCCTCCCACTTGCTTTAATAAGCCAAGTCCCTAGCATTCTCACATGCCCCATACATCATCTTGTAAAAGTTACACCTTGAACATATGTTATCCACTCAACATTTTGCCTTTTTACCTCATGCGTGTTGCATGTACCTTCCTTCTGTCTTCCTCCTGTGCCCCATTGTTCTGCATGCATTATATTTACACCCTCCTTTGTGCCTTTATGTACTAGGTCATCCTTTGACACACTTGAGTATACCACACATAACCAATCAAAGTGTGTCAATAGGGTGTTGAATCCTTACGATAAAAAAGTGAGTGGCACATGGCATAAACGACAAGAAAATTTGCAAAGTTGGTCATCCTTTCAGCTAATCCATGTGTGCCATGTCTCTTGTTTAAATAGACAACTCTAACAAACTTCTAATATTCATATCTCCTACTACAAAGCTCCAATCGACATGCACCTAGTCTCAATCGATAGCTGTTGACATAGGCTATAGTGATAAACATTCAAATTCAAATTCTTAGCAGATCTAGTAGGTGAGAAATGGGAAAACATATTTATGAGAAATAATGAGAAGATCTGATTTCTTCAACCACATGATTTCATATAAGATTACCTCCTTCCTTCTCTCACACGCTAAAAAAACTTAGGGAAACATAATACATAGATTCACAGGAGGATTTATAGGCATTAAATACTTATTATTAGTGGTTGTATTTCAAATTTGGGTTTTCCCTCATTCTTCTCTTCTTCCATGGATTCATCTATAAATGTAAGAGTTGGTCTCATTATTAACATTGGAAATTTTTGGATCCTTACACATTTTTCTAAGGAATTCATATTTTCTGTACTCTGAGTCACATACCTCTAGATCTGGCTCTTGCATGTGGATATCGGTCTCTTTCACCATTATAACAGCTCTATGCATTTCTATAAGTAACAGAAGCATTTTTTGTGACTATTATTTGTCTTAACATGTTTTCATTCCTTCTTCTTGCCTTTTCTTTTTCATTGTGTGCTCGTTGTGCCATTCCATGTCCCTTGTAACTCCTTATTTAGTTGTGTTCAATGAAACTAATCTGTTAAAAATGCTTTAAGTTGTGCTACACATTCCTAGCCTTCTTTCACACATTTTCCTTCACTTTCACTCAAAATAGATAGTGTTCATCCCTCTTTTTTGGTGCTATCCCTTTTTAGTGTAGTTTTCTTTTCATGTTATCCTTCTATCCCTAGTCCCTTGGCATTATTAGTTTAGTTTTCTAGTTCATCACTAGGTGTAACAATAGCAGTAGAAATACATAGAGGAACTGGCCTTTTTTGGAAATACGTCTCAAGCGCGCAAGGTCCCACACTTGGGGATGGTTCCATTGTTGTTACAAATTAATCGGTTCTTCTAGATTTGAGACACTGGTGCGAGTTTGATGACCAATAGTTTCTAGCATGCCCGGTGGGACCAACATTGAAAGATTAAATTTCATATTGCTAAGTTATGGTGTGTGAACTTACTATTTCTATCCTTTAGAGGATCATTTTAACACATATGGCGATTACCAACATTTACAGATCTCTACTTTAGCATCCCTGAGTGCCTTTCATGAGAAGAGTGCATATAAGGAGAAGTGCATCAGATGAAGATTATTTTGAGTACCTCTAGATATCCCCGAGAAGAGTTCGTTCTAGAAAGCCCACACACACATCTCCACCTCTAGTGTGCTGCACCCATTCAACTCCTCTTCACAACAGACAACAAGCATGGCCTGCTATGGTGCATCATCTGCCTCCTCCACTAACGAAATTTTCTAAATTCACTGGGGGAAGTCCCCTAGTGATTTCTATTTACCATGACATGTTAAATGGAGTGCTTAAAAGTATTCCATACTTTACTGGTGAGAATCAAGTCACCCTATTATCCAAATAAATCTCCTATTTATTTGGACAACTTGTACACATATTTTGGCTCTGAGCTCTTCATTGAAAAGTTTCACACACTCAAGTTCACTTGGCACATTCCATTGGTTACATTTCCTCGTGCTCCCCCCTCCTTTCCTTCACGCACCTTAGCGCACTTCTTTTTCTTCCTTTCTACACTCTTTTTCCTCTTTGGTCCACTCCTCCCTTACACGCATCCTCTGTGCATTCACCTTCTTCCTAGCAACTATTTACCCTACACGTGTGCCTTGCACTTGCTTCAATTAGCTAAGTCCTTGACCTTCTCGCATGCCCCACACATTACCTTGTAATAGTTTCACCTTCACCATGTGTTCTCTGCTCACCAATTTTCCTCATTATCCCCACGTGCTTCACATGTTCCTCCCTTTTGTCTTCTTCCCGTGCCTCATTATTCCATGCACATACCTCTACGTCCTCCTTTGTACCCTTATGTGCCATGTTATCCTCTAACATGCTTGAGAGTGCCACATGTGACCAGTCAAAGTGTGCTAATAGGGAATCAGATCCTTATAAAAAATCAATGAGTACTACATGGTAGAAATGACAAGAACATTTGCACAGTTGGCCATCCTTTCAGCTAATCTAGATGTGCCACGTGTTTTGTGTGCACTGAAAACTTTGAAAAAACTTATGACAATAATATATTTTACTATAGAGCTCTGATCAGTGTGTACCTGGACTTGTAAGATAATTGCTAACATGGGTTGTAGTGCTAAACATTCAAATTTGAATTCTTAGCGGATATGGTAGGTGAGAAATGGAAAATGACATTCTAAACATTGATGAGAAAATATAATTGCTCCAACCACCCGATTTGATCTAATTTTCCATCCTTCCTTCTTCAACATGCCGAGCATACATGGGGAAGTGCATTTTGATAGATCTGTAGGTAGATTTGTAGGCATTGAATGCTTCTTGTTGGTGGTTACATTTCAAATTCAGGTTCTACCTCCTTTTCTTCTTCTTCCATGCATTCATCTATAAATGTAAGAGTTGGGCTCATTATTAATGTTGGACATTTTGAATTCTTATGCATCTTTTCTAAGGAATTCTTCTTATTCATATTTTGAGTTACAGACCTCTAGATTTGGCTCTTCCATGTGGATATCAGCTTGTTTTACCATTATAACAGTTCTGTGTATTTCTAGAAGTAATAGAAGCATTATTTTATGACTATTCTCTGTCCTAACATGTTTTCATTCTTTCTTCTTGTATTTTATTTTTCATTGCATACCTTTTGTGCCATTTCACACCCCTTATAGCTCCTTATTTATTTTTTCTTCATGAAACTAATTTGGTAAATATGTTTTAAGTATTACTACACGTGCATAGCCTTTTTTCATGCATTTCCCTTCATTTTTGCTCAAAACAGATAGCGTTCATCTCTATTTTGTTAGTGCTATCAACTTTAAGTTTACTTTCCTTTCATATTATCCTTCTATCCTTGATCCCTTGGCATTATTATCTTAGTTTTCCCTTTCAGCACTAGTAATATCCGTAATAGTATAATTAGATAGAGGATCCAAACTTCTCTGGAGATCCATCCCAATCGCGTAAGGTCACACAACTTAGGGATGGTTCCATTGGTGTCACAAATGACTTGGTTCTTCTAGATCTGAGGCATGGGTGAAAATTTGATGACCAACACACGCCTCAGGAGCATATCCATGATATAGAAAATGTATGTTCACTCTATTCAATCACACATGACGATATAGAAGTCAAGATACTTGTAGCCTCTTTGAAAGGAAAATCACTTCAATGGTACTAAGGCTTGAGACTTGGATCTATACCCAGCTAGGATGACATGGGAACAACTCTTTATAATTATTTTGAAAATAATTCAGATCACTTGTCTTTGGTGGAGAAATTGACAACAAGGAGGGTGCCCAATGAGCAGATGACTGATTTCAAGAGTAGATTTTAGAAGACTTGGGGCATAATCCATCTTGTTGTAAGACCTATAACCCAACATGATTTTATTTATTATCTAAAGGAGCTAAACAATGATATCTTAGTCATGATTCAATCCATGGGAGGTAGGAATTTACTAGCTACTTATAATATTGCAATAAGGGCAGAAAATAGTATTATTCAGGTGGGAAAGATAGCTCCTAGACCACCTATGCCCTTGTTCCTAGAAATGTTGCAGGCACCCCAACCTTCATTTGCCCCTTTTCCTGTCCCATAATCCTAATCTCCATCAAAGAAAAAGGAATATTAAGAATTGAAGACCCAGATTAAAAATTTATCAAACAAGTTCATATCATTAGAGAAATAATAGGCACAATCCTATAGAGGCAATTCTAATTAGGTGCATATCCAAAGTAGTCAGCCTTGGCAGAATAAATATGGATAAAAAAGATACACGCTTAACTAATAGAATGACAGATATCATGCTAACGTACATCTACCCTTGTAAGTTGTCCCTCATGTGCCCTCTCTTCCAGCGCCCAATAGAAGTTAGGCACTTGTTCCGGTTCAGAACAATTTGGCATAGAAGTCAGAATGGTGCTTCCTTTGTAACACACCTCATATTAAATATCATTGCACTAATGATGCGCGTACACAAGCCTATATGATCTAGAATGCTTCCACTTATGAACCTTCAATGAGTACACCTAAAATAGAGAACCAAGACAGGCCATAAGCTCCTCTAGAGGAAAATTTTATGTTCTTTGGCAATGAGGAATTCTATGAAATAAACCAAATTGTAGAAGATACACATAGACCGTGTGCCCAAGTTTCAGAAAACAAAAGATACAAGAAGAGAATGCTCATGTCTGGCGCACAGGTCACAATTCCAGCAACACAAGTATACCCTCAGAAGAAGAAAGATATAGCCAGGGAATCCAAGGGAAAAATTTCTCAAGTCCTTACATAAGACATCTCGGGAAAATATTCTCCAGAAGAAGTGCGTACCCCACCTTTGGTAAGTCAAGCCTCAGCTTCGGATAAATCCCATGCTTCCATGCTTGAATAGTTAAGAAATGATGTTTCTATTCCAAAAATGCACAAGTCAGTGGGTCTTCCATTTAGCATTGTGGACCAGATGAAGAATACAAATATGAAGGTAATAATGTGGGATGCTCTAACCATTCCATCTCAATGGAATCTACTACATGATGCCCTGTCCCAACTTCCACATGTTGATCCAACTATTCACAAATCAAACACCTCTATCAATATTTTTATGATAGAGGAGAAACACATAAGTAATATTATTAAAACTCCACCCTTTTATATGTCATTTATTATAGGAAAACACCTAATGCATAATTTCATGATAGAATCAGGCACTAGCACTTCTATTATGCCCAAGAAGATAGCCGATGTCTTAGGTCTCAAGTATAGCCCCCTAACAAAATGATTTGTGCAACTTGATGGATCACTTGTTACTACCCTAGGGATCATCAAAGATATTGAGTTAACCCTTCATGCATGTCCAAGTATGATAATAGCTCAAGATGTGTCAATTATTGACATACCTTCCTTGTTTGCCTTATGTTTGTCAAGATAATTTACTACTAAAGTTGGTGGTTACTTCTCTTTTGATTGGTCTCATATGTTACTTAAGATAAGGTATGGTACCTGGTTTACCATAAAATATGAGCCTCTATTATCTTTCGTGTAGATTAATATGTCCCATCCCCTGTCCAAGCCATTTTTTTAATCCAAGAAGGACCAAATTTAGTTCCTAAAGAGAATCCTCTTCCACCTTCTATTCTTGATCTAATACTTGATGAGTGGGAAGAGAGGCACCATAAATTTGACCCATATGCTGAAGAACTAAAAGATTATGAAATTGGGCTTGATACTTACTGCATCCTTGAAGAAGAAGTTGTGCTACCACGCACGGTCAAGAAATACCAAGTTGAACCTAGTCTATGGAAATTATACTTTGATGGATTCAGATGTAGAAAAGACATAGGAGCAGGAGTTTTTCTCATTTATCCTAAGGATGAGAAATTATTCTTTTCTCACAAGTTGTAGTTTACATGTTCTAAAAATGTGGTAGAGTATGAGGTGCTGGTACATGGTATTCTTATTACTAAAAAGATGAATATTAAGACGATGTAGATATTAAGGGACACATAATTGGTTATTCACTAGGTTAGCAACAAGTTCCAAGAAAATAATAGGCTTCTATAATCTTATAAACATAGAGTATTGGACCTCCTTGAGAGCTTCAATGCTTTGAGCCTTTAGGTGGTACCATGAAAAATGAAAAATGAAGCTGATAAAATGACCATGCTTGGTTCATAGTTCTCTCTTGCCGAGGACTTTTTCAAATGAAACACTCAACACATTAAGATGTTGATCAGACCATCCATCCTAGACAACAACACCAACTTACAAGTGTTTTACAGTGATGCACAGATAATCCAGTTCACCTAGAATGAAGCTTAATTCTAATCAAGCATGCAAGATGACTAGCATGACAACTATGGAGACCAAGTGATAAAAATTAATTAAAATAATCTTCGTAAATGGTTGGTCACCTTAGATTAAATTTTTATCCCTGATGATGAGTTTAAGGGTGAATAAAATTATATGTGTGTTGTGCAAGAAGATTTCTCCCCAGTCACAATTACACGTGAAAAGCATTTTCTACTCAGTAAAGCTTGTGTGCATGAGAAAAATAAGGCCTTCATCTCTCTCTTTCAAAAATATAGTGATATATTCTCACGGGAGTATGAAGACCTCAGATGTTTTGATCCAAGTGTTGCTTAACACTCTATTGACCTTGATCTTGGTATCAAGCCCATCAGACATAAGCAATGACCATTCAATCCAAAGATAGAGCCCCTCATGAGGAAGGAATTATCCAAACTTATTGAGGTAAACATTAATTTTCCCATCAAGTAATCTACCTGGGTCATGAATGTAGTTCCATTGCATAAGAATAATAGTGAAATTAGACTCTATGTTGATTTTAGAGATTTAAACAAGGCATCTCTAAAGGATCATTATCCTTTTCCTTCCATGGAGTAGATTTTGTAGACTGTGGTTGGCGTGAAAATATTCTCAATGTTGGATGAGTATTTGGGTTTTAATCAGACCCTATTCAAGGAAGAAGATAAATTCAAAACAATATTTATAACTAAGTGGGTAACATATACATATCAAAAGATGCCCTTGATTCTGTCAAATACAGGCACTACATTTCAACGTGCTATAGAAATTTCCTTCAAAGGTTACATCAATGAGTTCATCTTGGTCTACCTAGATGACATCACTATCTTCTCAAGGTAGAGAGAGGATCATATGTCACACTGTGTAAAAGTATTTGAGAGGTTCAAAAAATTTGGGGTGTCTCGTAACCCTAAATAGTGAAAATTTACAGTGGCACAAGGTAAAATATTGTGCTATATGGTTTCAAAGGATGGCATCACAATTGATCTTGAGCATGTTTCAGCCATCCTAGGTCTTTCTCTTCTAGATCACAAAAAGGCCTTACAATCCTTCCTTGGTAAGATCAATTTTGTTAGATGCTTCATTCCTAACTTTGCAAGTCTAGTTCAGCCAATCACCATGATGCTCAGGAAGGACATAGCATTGAGATGGACAATAGAAGGAAAATAGAGCTTCAAAAAAATCAAGCAAGAAATTTATTCCACGCAAACACTCATTAACCCATATTATTCAAGGAATTTTATCCTTTATTCTTATGGCGTTGATGCAAGTGTTTTTGCTGTCCTAACACAAGAAAACAAACAAGGATTGGAATAACCGGTGACTTTGTTCATTCAGACACTGAAGGACAATGAATTAAAATATAATCACAAGGATAAGTAAGTCTTCACCATCATGCACGCGCTCAAGAAATTCAAAAGTATATTCGCCACAAAGAATATCAAGGTGTTAGTATCCCAATCTTCTGTTAGAGACTTCATCATGGGAGTAGAGATTAGTGAAAAAAGAGCATGATGGGTGACAAAAATCATGGAATATGATGTGCCTATCAAAGCCACAAAACTGGTAAGAGGTAGTGCACTCTATAGGAAAATTGTTGAGGATGAGAAGAATGAGCCTGAGACTTCATTTTTTCTAGATGAAGGTCTCCCGTGCTTAGAACTTGAGAAAAATATAGATCCTGGCACGCATGACTGAATGAAGGACATGGCCACCTTCCTGGTTTGAACAAGGTAAAGAGAATACATATGAGGTTATAATATATCCCTTATGTTTTGATTGCTGGAATTCTCTTTACGAAAAATATTGATGGCATGTTGTTAAGATGTATCAATGACACACTGATTGAAAAAGTATTAGCAGAATTTCACAATGGATTCTTTGGTGGAAACTTCTCTGCCAAAACTACAACAATTAAGATCATAATGGCAAGAATATTTTGGCCTATCCTATTTGTAGATGCACATAAGTGGGTCACAAAATGCAAAGAATGTTCTTTCTTTGTAGGAAAGAAGAGATTAACAACAATTCCCATCTAACCAATCCAAGAAGATCAACCTTTTGCGCAATGGGGTATCGACTTCATAGGGATGATCAATTCGACTTCAAGTGATGGAAACAAATGAATACTAACAGATAAAGAATACTTCACCAAATGGATAGAAGTGTCCATTCTTAAAGAATCAACTGATTAATTCATCCTTGAATTTGTCAAAGGTATATTCAAAAGGTTTGGTGTTCCTTGAACCATTATCTCTGATAACACAAAAGCCTTCCTTGGGACTAGAATCACTGATTGGGTTCTAAATTTTGGCATTTATCTGAAAACCTTTTCCAACTATCACCCCCAAGAAAATGGTCTGGAAGATTTAATAAACAAGAACCTGATTAGTATCATGAAGCACACGATGAATATCAGCCAAATACAGTGGCATACAAATGTCTTGCGTATGGTCTAGGCAGATAGAATCATAGTAAAAAAGATAATAGGAAATTCACATTATAAGCTTGTCTATGGAAAAGAGGATACCCTTCCTTTGATGATAGATTTGAACTCATTGGAACTTGCCCAACAACTAGAATTTGAAGCTGTAGACCAGAGAGAAATTAGAATTTTAGAGCTAGTTAATATTGAAGAGTCAAGGAACTCTGCCATGATCCGGCTAGAGTAGCATCAATAAACAACAAAGACTAGTTTAACAGAAATGCTAGGCCTCAAGATTTCAAATTTGGGGACTTGATCTTAAAATGGGATGTCGATAGAGATAAAATAAAGGCAGAATTCAAGGTTTGATGAAATTTTGAGTGGCCTGTACATCGTCAGTTTGTGAAAATAGGCTAACTCTTTTGAGTTAACTCATCTTGATGGATGCGCGATGCAAATCCCAGTAAATGAGATTTATCTCACACCCTTCCATTAAGTTTACTACATCATCTTGTATATAGTAGAGTAGTTTTAATTCCTCTAAGTGTGTTATGTATGCATTGTTTGTTTTTACATAGTTCTTTTTCCTCACGTGCTTCCCACACGCACTCTTCTCTTGTTTCAAAGATGTCAATATTCTTCTAGTAGTTTTTAGCGTCTTATAGGATTTAGAATATAGTCAAGAAATGATCCTTCAAGTGAATTCAAGGGTTGTTCTTCAAAGCTACAGATCATAATTTCATGATTATATAACAGACTCCATACCCAATGGATGCTCTAGGATATTGATCTCCTTCATCTAGCAGGCAAAGGGCCTCAAAAGTCACAAAAACTGTTATCCAAATAACTCTCCTTATTATTTAGATAAATTTTATACACTTTTTGGATCTGAGTTCTTCATTGCGAGGTTGCACATGCTTAAGTTCACTTGGAACATTCCCTTTTTTGCATTTCCCTGTGTGCTTCCCTTTCTCCCCTCTTATTTTAATTTTCCTCTTTATTCCACTCCTCCCTTATATGCATCCTCTGCAATTCTTCCTTCTTCCTAGTAGTTATTCACCCTACACATTTGTCTCACACTTGTTTCAATTAGCCAAGTCACTGGCCTTCTCATGCACCCTGCACATCATCTTGTAATAGTTGTGCCATGACCATACATTCTTCGCTCCACATTTTTCTTTATTTCCTCACACGCGTTTCATGCACCTTCCTTCTGTCTTCCTCCCATGCCTCATTCTTCTGTGCACATTATCTTGGTGCCCTAATTTACACCTTTCTATGCCAGGTCATCCTTTGACACACTTGAGTGTGCTAAACACAACCAGTCAAAGCACACTAACAGGGCACTGAATCCTTGCAACAAAAAAGTGAGTGACACATGGAAGAAAGGACAAGAACATTTGTACAGTTGGTCATCCTCTTAGCCAATCCACACCCACCACATGTGTTGTGTGCATAGAAAAATATGAAAAAATTATGACGTCCATATCTCCTGCTATAGAGCTCCGATCAACACACACTTATTCTCAATCGATAGCTACTGATGTAGGCTACAGTACTAAACATTGAAATTCAAATTCTTAGTGGATCTAGTAGGTGAGAAATGGGAAAATGTATTTCTAGGCATTAATTAGTAGATCCGATTACTTCAACCACTCGATTTGATATAATATGCCATCCTTCCTTCTCTAACATGCCAAATAGACTTGGGGAAATGTATTTGATAGATTCGCAGGTGGATTTATAGGCATTAAATACTTCTTGTTTGTGGTTGTATTTCAAATTCATTTTTTCTCTCCATCTTCTCTTTTTCTTCCATGAATTAATCTATAAATTTAAGAGATGGGCTCATTATTAAGGTTGGACATTTTTTTATCCTTATGAATTTTGATAAGGACTTCATATTTTATGTACTCTGAGTCACACACCTCTAGATCAGCTATTGTATGTGGATATCGGTCTCTTTCACCATTGTAACAACTTTGTGCATTTATGGAAGTAATGGAAACATCATTTTGTGAATATTCTCTATGCTAAGGTGTTTTCAATCCTTCTTCTTTCCTTTTCTTTTACATTGTGTGATCTTTGTGCCATTCTACGTCCCTTACAGCTCCTTATTTAATTATGCTCCATGAATTTGATCTAGTAAAAATGTTTTAAGTTGTGCTACACGTGCCTAGCCTTCTTTCACACATTTCCCTTCATTTTCACTCAAAATAGATAGTGTTCATCTCTCTTTTTTGGTGCTATCACTTTTAAATGTAGGTTTCCTTTCATGTTATCCTTCTATCTCTGGTCCCTTGGCATTATTAGTTCAATTTTCCATTTCAACACCAGGAATAGAAATAGTAATAACAATAGATAGAGGAACCAGTTGTTTCCAAAGATTTTTCACAAGCATGTAAGGTCCCACACTTAGGGACAGTTCTATTGTTGTCACAAACAACTCAATTCTTTCAAATCTGAGACACGGGTGCATGTTTTATGACCAACACAGACTTCACAATACTCTATTATAGATTACATGCAATCATTCCTCTAGATATGTTCCTTAGACTTGATATAATTCCCATTTTGGATATCCCTTCTTTGAAATCCACTTTCAGACTAGCAACACCTTATTTTTGAGTAAAAATCATCAATTTAGAGTCCTTAATTTGTTTGAAAGTGATTAAACTATAATGTAAATACATTAGCCTAATCTAATGTAAGTTTACGGTAAATAAATAAGTGATGAAATAACTGAAATACGCTCAAGTAAAATAAGATATGAAAATATGAAACCCTAGGCACAAAGAGGGTTAGGAAAAGTCTTAGTTGATTTAAAGATGTCACAAGACTGTGTCGCAATGGATACTAGCTAAACAAGAGGAGGAAACTATTACACAGAAGCTTGGAAAAATATAGATGTGAGTTGTCTGGCTGGACTCAGGCACCTGGAAAAGGGATAGGGGTGCCTCAGGTGCCTTGTTATGAGATCTAGGCACATTGGTATGCCAAAATGACTAGAGAACCTCATAAGAGGTATCACTAAATGTTTTCCTATGTTCACTTCCTTTCACATAAATTTTTTTGTATGATCAATGAAGCATTGGTAAACCTACAATAGAAGAATCACTTGCAAAACCCGAAACAAAGCATAAAGACCCTAAAAATGAAAGATGCATATGAACTGGTCAGACTGTCCTTGATAACCAAATTGATGGACTTATCAGTGAGTGCTACACTACATCTTAGACCCAATGTAGTTATAGGTTTATGTATGTAGAATTATGCCCTAGGTTCCTACTATGTAATTTTTCTATTGTGAGTAGAAAGAAAAAACTAGATGTAAAATGTAAATAATGTGTGCATGGAAACAATAGACTCCGCTCCTATGAAGTGTGATGTAGATGAACAAGACTTGTGTCCCTTACGATGGAGCTAGATGGATGGAAATGGAGCTATAGATTAATTTTATGGATGCAACCTTAGGTGGAGATATTAGATGCTTAGTGTTTTTTCCCTTACTATGATCACATAACTTTATATTTATATGGTTCCCTTACTTGAATTTTGTAATCAACCCTAAAAATGCCGACTAATAAAAATATAATATTCTCAAATGGATAGAAAGGACCAAAAGGGTGAGAGTAAAGTGTAAAGAGGATAGGGGCACCCATAGGGGATGCCAATGCCTAGTACTTGTGTTCTGGCTAGACACTCGAGTCCAGAAAAGGTAAAACTGCAATATGAAAAGATATACTAGGCCAATAAAGGTGAAAGACTGAAATTAGCAACAAGAGACGGCCAAAGACATGGGTTAATTATTTCTTTTCATACTTAGGAACCATGTAAATAGTAGTATGTAATTGAGACTAGATAATTAGCCAACGTGCATGATTTTGTGTCTACATTTTCCCCCACTTTATGTTGGTGAGTGGAAATCTTGGTAACATAAAGTATATAGAGATGCGTTCTTGATATCTATGTAGATTGATTTAGAAAATATTTCAAGGGGCTAGATAAAGCATGAAGTGATAAAAAGGTGGAACATGGAGACTAAAGATGCAAAAGTTAAAAAATGTGATGAGAGTGATAGGGTAGAAGTGCATGTATAAATTCCAATGTTTGATGTAACTGCATGTTATTATCAATGTGTGTAATGCCGAGTTATGTTGTTTTTGATGTTGACTATTTTCTTCCAATAAAAATGAACCTATAAAAGAGAAGATGATCAAGTAGTCAAATACAAATGTATATGTGTATAAATGTATGTAAATACGCATGTATGTAAGTAAAAGGCATGTAGTGAAAGTACAAAAAAAATGAAAAAGGAACATGTTTTCCTGATTTGTGATGATAAAAATGGTGTAGAAAAGATCAGATCAATGAAGTGTAAGTTTTTTGGGTGATCTCACGCCACTCGCCAAAAAAGTATAGGGAGGAAAGTGTGATTTATCCTCCAACTTGTAACTGCTTCCTAAAATTGTAGATATATTTGTACTACCTAGTTTTTTGGGTGATCTGACACCACTATAATTGAATAAGTGCAGGGAGAAAATTCCTAGTGTTTTCCTCCAGCCTTTAACAACTTCCCATTGTATAAAACACCACTGCAAGTTGTGTGTACCCATGCATGTGCTAAGTATAATATTCCATGTAAAAGCTAGTGTGTATGGAGTTCTATAGATAATGTTGAACCCAATCATTGTGTGATATGACCCTTGATTATAAGAACTCTAGGTAAGGCTATTGTGTCATGGACCCAAGTCTAATTTTGAGCCCTGAAATCTAAATTTTTTACTATATGGGTACTATGTTATGTATAACTTGTATGGGGTGAATGATTCACCCAAATTATGCCCCCCTCTTTAGGGGTGCATGTGATGTTTTTTTAGGAGGATGTTTCCCAAAATAGGTCCAACCATTGTAACTAAAAATGGGCCCTTTATGGGGGAGGATGGAATATTCTTAGTAGAAACCAAGGCACATGCAAACAAAGTGGCTAGAAACAAGTGTTAGTACTAACAAGCATGCATGTATAAGACAAGTAAATTATGCATACAATGTGTAAGAAGATAATTTAAAAACACAAGAAGATAATATAGACCATGAATAATGGGTTGTAAACATGGGACATCACTCATGATATCATAAGACAATCAAGTCCATAGTGGCCACAAGAAAACAAGTGTGCATATAAGATAAATGGAAAAGCCCACGTACAATGAAAAATAATTACAAGTAAAGCAATAGTTAACCATGGTGGAAAATAATCCTACAAAATAAATAGTGTACATGAAGCACCCATTATCACATTAAAAATATCAAATGTGTGTCAAAGCGTGTGTAAACCAATAAATTAGTGTGCTATGAACAAAAATCAAACAGTAACACCTATAGTGTATGAATGTGGATGCCCCCAGGAACTGTTGTGGGATTGGTGCCAAACATATGTGTTACATGTAATGGACCTGTGTAATCTATGATCACAACTAGAAATAAAGTGAACATGCATGTGTGTATGATAAATATAATGACATGCCAAATATCTATCTAGCATGTGTAATAAAGTGAACATATACGAGTAAGTGTAAGCAATAATAAATGTAACCAAGATATGCAATATGTTATGGAAGGATGAAATGGTATGAAAATAGAATGATAGAAGCTACATTCCCCCAAAGTGAATGAAGTTATATGTAGTGAGGTTCATTTTTTTATGCCCCCACAGCAGTCAAGAATGAATCTTAAATAAAGAGTGTGTCATTGGGAAATGGAAAAACTATGTTTTGTGTGTAGTGTGCTTTGGTGAATGTGTAGTGTTGACATGTGACATATAGATGAAGTGTGCATGAAAATATATCCTAAGAGTATATTCTGATAGGATGATGGAAGGAGTGATGATTTATCCTAAACCATATATCACCACAAGATGAGTAGGAAAAGTGACGATGTATCCTATGGTGTATATCACTAAATGATGATCAAAATATGTCATGATGATACTAGAGTAAACGATGACGTAGCCTATGGCATATATTACTAACCTAGGAATGTCACATGAGGAAAAATATTGAATGGTTGAATGTGTGCATGTGATGTAGTCCATTTGTCATGTATACCCTAGATAGTCCACTATGGACAGTGATACTAGAGTGTGTCATCGGGTAGTGAGCGCAACACATATAATTAGATGAGTAGGATGTGTAATATGTGTAGTAGGTGTGGTGATGATAAATCACCATGTTTAATGTGTACTTTGTATCATATAATGTAGGATACATAGTATGTAATGTAAGATGTTTGGCTGATATGAGATGTGTAAATGTAGAGTAAGATGTAGGATGTGGGATGCATTTATGTAAGATTTGTGAAGATGAGAGATGTGTAGTGTGTGAGGCTCTTGTGTATAAGATCCCCTAAATAGTCAAGTATGAACTGAAGCACAAGAGTGTGTCATTGGGTAATGGGAAATGCTAATATGTGTGAGCATAAGGTGTTGATGTGAGGGGGTAATAAATGAGTGTAATTACCCCCAAGTTTGTGTTGATCAGTGAGCTATCCAATAAAAGTAAAGGATGAAGTTCATTCACCTGATGATTTTGGTAACGAAATTGTGTGACCATGCTCTAGTAGTAGTGGCATAGTAGATAGACGTTGCACATGTGAGTGAAGCTAATATGCATGTGATGGATGTGTATATGATGGGTGTGTTGGTGCAAAAAAATGTGTAGGTGATGGAGATATATGTGAAGCAAAACATGGTGGTGATGGAAAACTACATGAAATAAAATGAGGTGGTGATTTATACCGAGATGTAGTCACTGTCCTAGGATTGGGCCTATCCTGGTGTATTAGACTAAAAAAATGATGAGGGTGTGTAAAACATGTTCGAGTAGGAGATCTATGAGTAGACTGGGCTTTAGGTTCTTTAGGTCATGGCATGTTAGATGAAGTAGATGATACATTAGCCATTGCAAGAGGAGGGTGTGACCATGGAGTATAAGGAGACACACCATTGATAGAAATTACTTGATTATCATGAATGAACTTTATATACAAATAATTCATGGAGATTATAGACTTATACTTGTGAATCTAATAGAGGCTGAGAAGCATGTGAAATCCATCGAGTGTTTTTCTAAAAAGGAAGGGTACAAGCATAGTGAGAGGACCAACCTTGACGTGGAGTTTGATAACACCATATGAGTTCTACATGGGATATGTAATTTGCAAAAGAGGATAGCTAATAGCAGTAAGAAGTGGAATACAACACACATGGATGGGCCATGATGGGTCAATCTTGGTATTATTGATAGAGACATATCCGATAGAGGCACTAATCCATAAGTAATTAGTAGATAATGAGGCATAATAATCATTACCAGAGAAAGAGATAATTGGTGGAGTACTGTCAATGTTATCCACCAATAAATTAAGGGTCCCTGATGCAGGAGGAGACATTGTGTGATATACAAAATTAGCCAAGGATTCAACTTATTTTGTGCCATGATTTAGTAGAGGATTTTTAAATATTTTGAGCTTATGATTTTCATTGACAAGTGCATAAACTAGAGGTTCTCAAAGCTCAATTTTACCATTGTTAATTAGGTTTCGAATGAGAATGTGGATATTGGAATTACCACCAGTGGAATTCCCTACGTAATGATGGTAATGGTGATTAAAGTTTGCATTGTGATGATGTAATTTTGGTCAAGATGGATCTAATTGAAGAGGAGGAGGAAGCTTAACGAGGTTACTATCGACAAGTTATTGTAGCCAAATATGTGGAAGAAAAGTGACCTTAGTTAATATACACCGAGGCAGTTGTGACTGGAGCTCTTTAGTAGTTGATACCGCGTTAATAATAATATTTGTACCAAATTGTTTAGTTTTAGATGGATTGAATGTTGAAATGCTTTCAAAATATGTCTAAGATGATGTGTGATCTTGATATTTAAGCTTTTCTATGGATAAGAGCTTGGTTTTGAAGAGCTTAAGAGTATGAAAAAGTTTATCAAATGAAGGAGAAGTCCCAAAGAGTACACTTTCATGGAGAGGTGGAAATAGAATTTTTATGAATAAATCCTAAATCGCGGAGTACATAATCACATTTTACATCTTAGATAAGTTATGTTTGTATCAAAAAACATAGTCCAGTGAGTGTTCATTGGATCCTTGTCTTAGATTTTTGAGTTAAGAATAAGAGATCTTAGAGCCAATGTTGATACAAAAGTGAGTGAGAAAAGCATCGGAAAGATGTGAAAAGATGTCACCAAGTGAACATGTGGGTCATATAACCAATGCATTGCATAACCTTTTAAACTTTAGGGAAAGATCTTAGCTTGTATGGTATGGTCATCCACATAGTCGAGATATGCCAGATGAAAAGTGCAAAGGTGATCTTATGGGTCACCATGGAATTTAAAGATGGGTAATTTGGGGGAGTTAAATTTAGGCAGTAATGGAAAGGGGTAAATGGAGGGTACAAAAGGAGTATGTAGAAGTGAAGTGGAGTCTAAAGGTGGTGATGCATGAGAGGTAACAAGTTAGAGATGGAGAATTTTTATTTGTAGATCCTGATATAAAGAGGTTAAATCAGGAGTATTGGAATAAGATCTAGGTGGTGCATTGGGATTACTAGGGTGAATTATTGGAGAAATTATGGTAGGAATGGAATCTTAGGTACAAAGGGGTGGAGTAGAGACCATGGGAGATGAATATTGGGAAACAAGAGGTACTTAAGCATCATGATTGTTCTTAAAAGCAATAACATCATGCAAAACATGCAAAAGATGAGTAATATTACTATGTAGATCTTGTCAAAATTTGGTGAGTGTGTCTAATAACTCTTAATCAACATTCGTATATTCATCAAATGATTTTTCATTGTCAAAGGATTTGATTTCCCTAAGAGGTACATTAGAAGTGTTGCCCAATGGATTTTTAGTGGTAAATGTGGATGTGGGTATGTCGTCCATTGATTTGGAAATTCTATGGATAGATAAAGGAAGCTCACAATATTGAAATGAACCAAAATTACCACTACAGGTGATGTACATAAGATAAAGAAAGTCCAAGAGAGAAAGTGAGTTCGAAGATCAGATTCACTAAAATGATTAAACTAAAATGTAAATACACTATCCTAATCTAATTCAAGTTTGTAGTAAATAAATCAGTGGTGAAATAACTAAAATACACCCAAGAAAACTAAGTTATGATAATATGAAACCCTAAGCACAAGGAGGGTTAGGAAAATTCTTATCTGATTTGAAGATGTCACTGGAGACTAAATGGACAAGAGGAGGAAACTGTCACATAGGAGCTTGGGAAAATACATATCTAAGTTGTCTAGTTGGACCGGGGCACCTGGAAAATGAATAGGGGTGTTTGGGAGCCTTAGTCTAATATTTGGTTGCCATGGTATGCGGAAATGACCTGAGAACCTACTATGATGTATCATTGAATGTTCTCCTATGTTCACTTCCTGACATGTGAATGTCATTTTATGATCGTCGAAGCACTGGTAAACCTACAATACAATAATCACTTGTAAAACCCCATGAAAATCATCAAAACCCTAAAAATCAAAGATTCATATGAAGGGGTCAAACTATCTTCAGCTACCAAGTTGATAGACTTATCATTTAGTGTTGCACTAAATCTCAGACCCAATGTATTTCTAGGTGTGTGTGTGGAATTGTGCCCTAGGTGCTCTTATGCTAGTCACACTTTGTGAGTAATGAGAAATTAACTAGATGTATAATGCAAATAATGTGTGAATGGAAAAAATAAAATCCCATCCTATGAAGTGTGATGTAGATGAACCAACTTTTTGTACCTTGTGATGGCATTAGATGGATGAAAATGGAGCTATACATACCTTTTATGTGTGCAAAATTAGGTGGATATAGTAGATTCTTAGTGTTTGGTCCCTTATTATGATAACATACCTTTATATTTATATGGTTCCCTCACTTAAATTTTGTAATTAACCCTGAAAAGGCTTACTGCTATAAATATAATATGCTAAAAAAAATAGAAAGGACGTAAAAAGTGAGAGTAGAGTGTAAAGAAGACATGGGAACCTAGAGGGGATGAGGGCACTTGACACTGGCATCCTGGCTAGGCACTCCAGTCTAGAAAAGGTAAAACTATAGTATGAAAAAATATGTTGGGAAAATAAAGGTATAAGACCGAAAGTAGCAACAAAAAGTAAAAAATATGGCCAAGGATATGGGTTGATTATCACTTTTCGTACTTAAGAACCATGAAAATAGTACAGTATGTAATTGAGACTAGATAGTTACCCAAAGTGCATGATTTTGTGTCTACAAAAAGATACCTATGAAAATAGTTCAAGATCATACTCACCAATTCCATTCAAATTTCATAGAGAAGTGACAACTTTGAGATAACATTGGCAACTCTCAAACTCAAGAACATTAGTTTTAGAATGTGCAAGACAAGTAACTTCCCATTTTACACACTGACAAAATTTGTGCACTGTTAATAACTTATTTAAACATGTTTTAGTCTCCATTTTGGATAAAAAGGATTCTTCATCATCTCATATCATAAATATATATTAAAGGGAAATGAGAATAGACCATCAACTTTGTATCAAGACACCTTATTCTCATGCTTAAACTTCATAACTAGCTCATAAACCCTAAAGATTTAACAAGATGAATAAATATACTATTACAACACTAGTGAATTCCTATAGGAGAATAATATCATAAAATTCATGACTCACATAGATGTACTCTTCACATTTCCTATGCACACTTGATACACCTTAATACAAGGTTCATACCTTGTCTTAGTATTTTATCACATTATATGCTTACACTTTGTTTAAGCACTTCAAAAACATGAGTATAATAGATATCAAACCTTGTCATAGGTGTTCCAAACGAATATTGATCTTGAACATGAAAAACCTTTTAACCATAACCTATAGCCAACTGTTGCTGAAAACTAAAAACACCTTTATTTGTTACAAACTTATTATTCACTCCCTTCAAAGGGAAACCCTTCCATTCACTATGGAAAACCATCAACTGACCTTACACATATTTCTCACTATCAGATTGTATACCAAAATATGTTAATGAAGGTGTTATCTTGATAGAGTTTTTACATAGATAAATCTATAGAGCCTTGAGATAGGCTGAATCACTTGATTTTTTCTCATAAACCTAGTTAATCACAACATATAGACTCAAAAATTCACTTTTAGACCTATATCTTACTCTTGAAGCCCTGAAATGACTCATTTTAGTCCTCTGAACCTTACCAATGACTTCAATTTTATAATAAACCTAGGCATCACTGTTACAAACCTCTTTCAAGTATCAACTACAAGGAACCACTTTACTTAAAAAATAATTCTGCCTCCATATAAGAAATATTATTTCTTAAAACACCATGATAGACCTCAAGACCATTCTATATCTTCTAACATGAAATTTTAATCTTTGTAGACCACTGTAGATATTCAAATTTGGATATTTACTGTGATACTTGTACATAGATGTCCTTCATGTCTTATTTTTCTTATTCCAAGTGCATATGCTGACAGTGAATACTGAAACAATCTTTAGATCACAAATAATTATTTTAACAATAGTGAGGACTATAGGAAGAATGGTATGATCACTCCAATTATCTTCAAAATTGCTAAAAATTTGTACACCTTCACTTCTTTCATAGATTTATTAATTTTGGAACACCAAATGTTGACTAAGAACACACATATTTTCATGACACCTTGATGGAATAGCTTATGCTTCAACTATTAGGACATAATAGGTTGGGATATTTTAATATCATTAAATAACTTGACATCATACTTGAAAAAAAAGGTATCTTATACTTTAATATAAACCTTCTTTAAACATGACCTTACCAACTCACACCAAAATGATAAATGATCACAAAATTCTTAGATATAACATAGACTTAGACTGAGAGAAGACCTTTTAAATGATTATCGTGACATAACAGACTCAAAACCACCTTGAAAAAATATATCTTAGGCCTCAGTCATTTGACGAATAATACAAGCACTTGCAAACTTATCAGAGCTTTGTTAAGACCTTTAAGACACAAATGTAGACTTTAACTTGACATAAGGATCACTTTTGTAGGTATAAGCCACTTTTTCAGGCTTCATGATGAAAATACTTGATATAAACTAGATTGAGAATTTCATGACACCATATACTGATACTCAGATACCACAAACATACTTGATGATGACCTAAACCATTTTTATGGATACATATTCTAAATTATTCCTTAGACACATTTCAAGACTACTAACAAATTAAGAACACAGACACACTTGAGATGAGACACTATGTTTGACCATGTGACCTTAAATAAAATAATTGATATACCATTTTGACATAATTTTATTCCAAGAGGACACTCCTTACAACATTAAACTTCAACCTTTTAACATGATTTAGAATGACACATTTTTTTTTCCTCTCAAACCAAGACTTAGAGACCATAAAAATTTATCCTTTCTTCAAGGACACACAACTAATGGAAACCTTACACAAGGACACAACCTTAACATATGATGAATAAAAAAATAACATTGGATAAAAACAACACAAAAAAATTTACTTGATACCACAACATGACTACATGATCAAAAACAAAGACACCAATGATAGATGCATGTCATAAAGACTCATGAATATATCCCATACCTTCATATTCTTAAACCTTGGGATGATGGCTCCATGAATCCTAATGGAGACACCTAATACATCTTTAATCTACCTAGTACGGTAAAATATCCATGTAATCATAGGACCTAACACCAAGGTCTTTTATCAACCTTTTCATATGCTATACCTGAAATCTTTTTTGTCATCTACTTGATGGTCTTCTTGGGAAGAAAAAAAACAATCCTTAGGTTCAACAAGAGAAAATAGACCTTCATATGTAACATGATCACCATGATTATCAACAACAACTTTGGAATAATATTTTTTCCTTTTGAGTTCTTCTTTCACCTTCTCAATTGGTTTAGTCTTAACATCATTCTTCCTTTTATAGGTGTTCATTTTGACTATACAGTATCTTACAATGTGACCTAATTTGTCTCACTTGAAACCAATAGGATAAATCTTACCTCTAGAATAATCATTCCTTTTTTTAGAACCATTTTGATGACAATAATTAGCTATATGCTCAAACTAATTGCAACCATAACACACAACTTCATGATTTTTATCATTCTTCCAAATTTGATTAGGAGACTCATATTAACATAATTTTCCAATTTGAACCTTTATGTGATGAATATAGCATTCAATATCTCTTTACCAACATGAATGATCATGCCTACCATTGTTTCATTGAAATGCATTCTTAGCAAACCTCCTACAGTCTATAGCTCTATGCCAAAAAGTATTGCAAGAGTAACACATGCCATTGAACTTACTTGTATATTTCATTACATTTGGCTTCTTGATAACCTTCTTGAGATATTTAACATCCTTCATAGCTTTAGTAGCATCAGTAGTTCCAAATTTTTTTACTTCATGCTTCTTTAAATGTTACTCTTTGCAGCTCTTTGGTTCTCCAACACGTCGTTTAAGGATTTTTAATTTTTCTCTAACTTTTCTTAGGTCTTCAACTTATTGTGTGCTTGTTCCTAGTACAATTTTAAGGATCTCATCTCATATTCATACCTGCTACAATCTTCTTTTTTGACCTTTAGAGTTTTAGTCAAAATTTCCACTTGTAATTAAAAACCCATGATGATTTAAGCATGCTCTATATCCATATCCTTGACCTTATTTTGGTAGGAATCAATACATGATTGAGACACTTCATTATTCATCCTTAATTTCGCTACACAATCTGAATATTTACCCATTGCTTGTGCTTCAAAGGATCTCCTCTAAGTTGATAAAATTATTTCACAAGGACATGCTTTGATACCAATATTTAGAAGCACAATGAAATAATCAGGGGGTGAATCATTCCTAAAAAATTTCTCAATTTAGTAATCATTAATTGCAGTAACCATTAACATTTAACCATTCATATACATTCAAAAATTTCTTATTTAGTGTGCACAATACATTAAAACAACCACAACACATGAGAAGAAGCACATAGACACAATATATAAGTGGGAAACCCTCATGGAAAAAAAACCACTAAAAATATTCTTATATTACAAAAAAATATATTTAGTGAAGCAACAACTTCACAAGGAGCACTAACCCCTAGTTTACTAGATCACCAACCCTACAAGAAACACCAACCCCTAATTTAGTGAAGCAAAAACTCCAAAAGGAGGATACAATCCCATAAGATAAATAAAAAATAAATAATCCTGATGACTATGTTTGAAATCTGATTTTGTTTTTGCCACAATTGATGGAAATCACTAATTTATCTCATACACTCTTGCTCAAACCATATGTCTTCAATCTTGCATAATAATCTTCTTTCTCAACTTATTTTTACTCTAAAAATTTTCTCTCATGTCTTAAAAAAGTATTCAACCTGTCATGTTCTTCCTCAACCTTAAAATCATGCACACATACCTAAAAAGCACTTATACATAACTCACAATTTTCCCTCAAAGAGAACTAGCCCAAAATGGACTCAAACAAGCACTTGCATATGCTTTCCTTCCTCCAAACATGAGATAGGTTAGTCCATTGTGATAAATTCAACCCATAGAACATTACAAAATTTAATTATATTCATTACAATAGTCACATATGACCCATATAGGTCATCCTATCGAAAACCCTTCATCCGTGCACAAAAAATCCTCAAAATGCCATCACTAGAATGAGGAAAATGCCCTCATCCAAAAATATTTTTATTCAATCTCTTAAAAAAAAACCACAAATGTTTAAAATGACATTTAAAAATCATCCATGGTCACAATTATCCTGAACCAATCAAATTATTTCATTCAATGGGCACACTGGCTAGTTATCTTCTCAAAAGAGTTGTTTCCATCAACTTGAATCTACCTTTGGGAATCAAGACCCCTCATTATGAATTGAACTATGGATTGTGACCAATTAGTGTAATTATCAAAACCTGTAGAGCACATTTATTTAATCTATACCTCTTGAAACATCCAATGATCCAAACCATATCAAAACTTGTCTTCACCAAATCAGGCAGTCTAAATATCAGTTTTCAAAAATGATCTATTTTACACCCTTTATGTCACTTTAAAGACCTCTAAATGAATTCAACAGATTAAAAAATTCACCCATAGTCACTTTATAGGTGATATCATTCGTTATATCATCCATCTCATGTATCAAAAAACTCATTCATTTAGCAAGAACAAAATTGTCATGAAAAATTAGCTACAAACTTCTTCACAAAATGACCTAAATGACTGACCTAAACACCTAATCATGAGACAATAAATACATCATTGGAAATATATCTTAATTAAATTTCCAAAAAATATAATAAAACCTTCCAAATCCAAGTGGATGGCCTTCAACCAAGCCAATCTCTACAAACTGCTTTTTGTCCCTTCTTGGACTTAAGAACTTATTGTTAGCTCAACATGCTCCATCACATAATAACACACTTCCACATCGAACCAAATCATGAAACACACTTATAAATTTTTTTAATAACTAATATACTTTAACTAATCATGAAGGACTCATACTCACCACTTTACCTCATGTAGCTATTTGCACCCTGTCAGAATAAGCATCCTTCAAAATTAAGCCTCAAAGAATAGGTCCATAACGTTTACATGCCATATCAATTTTTTTTTATGCATAAACAGAAAAATCTCTAAACCATATTCTTAAAAAAAATTGAATGGAGTTCAAATCCCCCTGTAGCTCCTGCAATGTCAATTTTACTGAAAGTTGCTCCAAACTACCCCAAAAATCAGTCCTCATAGATAGGGAATAAATTTTCACCTGACCCATAACCTTAAAACTTCATGAACATATAGATAAAATCAAGGGATATCATAAATGGCAATTTAGTCATTACCTATTTGTTGTAACTTATCCTTAAACTAGAACTCTTTAGAAACAAGCCCTTTTATGTGGGACCCACTTAGTATCAAAAACATTATCTTACCTTTATAGAAATATGGAAGAGTCTTATAAAACAAAAAATAATCATTTTTTTCATAATAAATCACAATTGGATCAATATACTCCCTTCTCTACAAGATGCTCCTAGCTAGGGTTTTGTTAGGGTTTTACCTTCTTAATGATCATTCATAAAAATGTGATGATAAAAACCACCTCATTATTTTTGTGAAAGATGCATAAATGACCTAAGAATATTTTACAATGTTCTTAGGTCCCCATGAAAAGCATACAATTCATAACGAGCATTAGAATATCCATATTTGCTTGATAATCACATTGTTACTTACCTGGTTTCACCAAAACTTGTATATATTAAAATTTAGTTAGCATTTTCACCAAAAAATTGTAATGGAGCATCACAAAAAAATTTGTATAACTATTAAAGCTCACCACATAGCCCAAATGCATCTCAAACTCTCCAGCCATAGTACTTACATATTCTTACCTGCATGTTTCTCACTGTTTACTTCCCAAGGACCCTGTAAATGCATCATACCAATGAATTATGAACTGAAACTCACCATACACCTCAAGTACACTGTCAATGTTTTTTTCCATGCTTGTAAAATAATCATTTGGTCCAAATATCACAACTCCACCTCTCTGCATGTTCCACAACTAGAAACAAGCGTGGAATGAATTGAATCAACCATGAAACCACATGACTTGACCATACTAACCATATGAAGACTCAAGGACACATATAATACACATCAAGGACCATTAATGACATCATGAAACACTCCAATAAACTTAAGAGATCCTAGACAGTGACTCTGCCTAGCAAACCAAGCACCATGACCTCTTAGAACTCACCAAATCTTGACACTACCAATCAACCTTCATACTTGACATCTGATTGAAACTTGATAGAGACTAATACCATGTCATGAAACTAATTTCCATAAGTGGATTTGACATAAATGACAACACAAACACATAATGGCTAGCAAATTTTTCCACTCTTCATGATTTTCACCTTGGTCTTCAATGTGACCAACTAGTAGCATTACGGAAGTCTTATTTGGATTATCTTACTCTTTTCCCATGTTGTATCCATGATGTGGCACTTGTCATCACTAGGTGAGGATGCATTTTTGTGTCCTTATTGTACCAATTCTAAAAGGGACATAGGGGAAAAATCTTTTTTCTCATGAGAAATCCTTCAAAACTCTAATTTTGACCTAGGCAGTTGTTTTTACTGTCATGAAAAAATTTAATTGTCGATGCGATTTCTCCATCTCCTTCTCATAAAATCCTAATTTGAAACTTGTCATCACTAGGTGAGGGAAATGTTTTGTCAAGAAAAATTTTAAGGGTCCCTCCAAAAAAATTCTTAGAAAATATTTCGTGAATCTTAGAAAATTATACTTCACACGAATGGTGAATATTAAGACATCACGATATCATTATTAAATGCTACCAGAGAGTAGCTTTTTTTATATGCTACCATTGGTAGAATATTTTTTATGCTATCGAGTGACATCATATAGTATGTTGTCAGAAGATAGCATAAAACATTCTACTAGGTGACAACATTTTCATGCTACTAGCCGATAACATATAGTTATGATGTCATTCGGTAGCATAAAAATGCTATCAGTTGGTAGAATTTTTTATGCTACCAACCGACAACATACTATATGTTGTCGGCTAGTAGCATAAATATATGCTGCCCAACTGACTATATTAAAGTGAATTTTGTGAATTTATATTTTGTGGGAATGGAAAATTGATTCCTAAAATTAATTTTCACTTAGAAAATTTTGGTGAACTAGTCCTAACTTGTATCCTAAAAATTCACCAATTTCAAATTTCAAAAACTGGAGTATTCATGAATTAACGAATATTTTCAACTAAATTTTTCCCTATTTCTTGTGTCCCTATTGAACCCACTCGTAAGGGGATAGAGGGGAAACAAATTTTTGTTGCTCACCCAAGCAGTAAAAACATGAATTTTTAACTAATTTTTGCTTCTACATCTACTACTGAAAATTAACTCTAGGGAACTAGTAAACTTGCAACAACTACTTTTTACCTCATTTATTCATCCAAGATCAACCACAAATCCATATTTGAAGCTTAATAACCTCCAAATACCTTAAAATATAGTAAACATCCTATCAAAATCATTTGAGGGCATCCGTTACTGCAAGAATAAATCTATTCTAACTGCAAGTGAACCAAAAAATTGATCATACCAAGGGTTTGCACTATGATTTATTTTCCAAAACACCCTTGTGATAAATAAATATTAGTGAGTCCATTCATGGATTCTATACAAGCTTCATCCATGCAAATTTTTCTCTAGAAAATTGTTTTTTCCATTTCAAAGAGTTTCAATAGGTGGAACACAATGAAAATTGGAGCACGAGATTGCAATGATGAGCCAAATTCAAAAATAACATTTTTGATGAAAACCAAGGCTAGAATATACACTTAATAAAAGTACAATAGTCCAATTCAACCTACATGATAAAAAAAGTGTTTTCCTTAAATTTTAAGCTCTGATCACTCAACTCATTTGGAAATAGTGCAAAGTAGCAGACAAGTCAAAATCAAATTTTTTTCCAAAAAAATAAAAAAACAACTTCTAAAAATAATTATTTTTGAAAAGGGTAAAAACATCGTCAAAAAAAGGTGAATTGAATTTTTTTATGAGAATTATAAGATAAATTTTTATCAAAAATGAAATATTTCCCAAAATAGTAGGTCCTCGTCCCACCTGCCAAAAATAGAAAGTCTCCATTTTAGATGTAGAAATTTGTAGTTGGATTTGATTTCACTCATCACACTATTTTTTAAAATTTCCACAAGGTTTTAATGTGGTTACATATCTCAAACAAGGAAATTCACTCTTCGAAGGGATCCTAAAAGCACTATTCTTGTCACAATTGTGTTTATGATTAAGATAGAACATGATAGGGCACAACAGGTAAAAGCCAGAGACATCATGATTTGGAAATAACCAAGAGATATATTGTAATTTAAGATAAATATGTCATCCTAACTCATCAATTAATTTTATCCAACATCGTATCTCTGATAATCTTGTTGAAGCGAGCTCAGCAAGCTAGTTAGGGTGATTTAGGTAAGTCAAGTTGAGCTTGGTGATCTTGTTAATTGGGAGAGATGGGTGAGTTAGGTGATTCTTGTGAGCTACTCAAGAAATCATCCTTTCGTGTAAGAGGAAAATGAAAATGAGGGAATATAAACATCAGAGAAAGTCAGATAAGTGATCTTCACTCAAGGATTCATTGAAATATAAGATCATTAGGAGATATCATCATCAAATCACCTAGTAAGTTTGTTAAGGTGAGTCAAGTGAGTTGGTTGAGATGAGTTAAATGAGTTAGGTGAGATGATTTATCTATCTAAGCCAAGTTTTGATAGGAAATATTACATCCTTATTCCTTCATGATCTCACATATTGTAGGTAAGTAAAGGAAGAGTTTGTAATGTTGCAACATAATATGCAAGACAAGAACACACGCATCAAGAGGTTGGAGCATCATGAATGCAAAAAATTTGAAATCCTAAGAAGAAAGAGAGTGATCCTAGCTCTCATTATGAGATCAAGAATTCCTCATATTGGGTGAGGTCCATGTTCATGTTGAGATCACATTATTAGGTCTTACAATAATGTTTCTAAACTCTCCTTCGATGGTCTGAGATGTATGTGCAGATGGCAGAAGGATGCTATTGTGACCACCATGTCTTGGATAAGAAAATTCTATATTAATGGGAGATTATTCAAAAAATATGTCAATCCCTTTCCCTTCTCTTCTATCCATTTCTTATAATTCTTGATTGTACACAATCATGATAATTTGTCTCATTTATTTAATTGACTTCTTAAGGTTGAATTGTAAAAGTCCCTTTGATTTATAAAAAGGGAAACTTATTTCTCAACGTCTAGGAATATGTAAAGTCACAAGTTGAAGGAGATCATGAAGATTCGTGTGGGGGTAGATGAAATTAATTTTCATAATGTTATAAATTGGAATGGATTATTCATTCAAGAGGATCTTAAAAAATTATTCTTTATGTAGAAAATTTTGGATTTTGGGTTGGATGTAGAGATCTGTATCACCTACACATAAAATAAAAGTTACGTTTTCCTCAATTTGTATTTCTAATGTTTTCTTCTTTTTCTCTCTCTATTCTACACTTTGCAAGGATAGTGATAAAAAAGGAACTTTTCATCCTTGATAGATGAATCTAAGGAACTATGTGCCTTTAATTTTTTACTGTCACTAATGGCTTACATTGTTACTTTCCTTTGATTGAATGTTGAACTAATCCGGTTATTGGGTGTGAACTTTGTTATTTCATACACACAATGATAAAGTTAACTTTCCTAATTTCTCTCCTTTATCCCTCATCACTGCAATTTCCTCCCTTGTATCCCATACAAACACACTTTTCTATAGGTTCATTAAAGTATAATTTTTTGATCTCTGAATGATTTGGCCATCGAAAACATTTAGATAGAATTATGATATTTACATTGAATAATGGGAGCCTCCCTATACACAAAAAGGAGGGATGTAGCTCTGTGAGCTTTGGTGAAAACACATAAGTTTATATACGAGAACTATAGGTTAATTATACAATATGGAGAGAAAGGTTTTTGAATTTGGGAATGAGCAGAAAAATGTTTTAGACCAATTTGTAGGGGATTTGAATGTGAATTTTTACTAATGAGAGAAAATATATGAACTTTACAATGGAAAGAGAAAAGGAAAATTCATCTAAGGGGCCTGTAATCATGTGGGTGAAGATGTTTTCTGGAAAGAAACCAAAATAGGTACCTTCCTTTAGCCTTCAACCATTTTGTAATATGAATGATTTTACCTTAAACATTCCAGATTAGATAACATATCATGTTTGTTCTTCAATAAGAAACATTATCCTGGCTAAAAATTATGGGAATTTTCTATAATATAGACAAGTTTTGGAAATGGGAATGTTGGAAGTGGATGCCTAAAGGATAAATGGATATAATGGCCTATTCAAACTATTTTTTCGTGGTCACCTTGTCTCTAGAAGAATACCTTATTAATATCCTTGCTAGTGGCCCATTGTTAATGGGTAGGGTAGTGGCGTTGGTTCAAAAGTGGTAACCAAGTTTTAATCCCCTTGATTCCACTTTCAATTAATACCCGATATGGGTTAGAATCCTGAGTTTTCCTTTGGAACATTGGGACTTGGATATCTTTTAGGTAATAAAAAAAGCTATTGGATATCTAGTTATTATTGACCCAATCACCAATGCAAAATATGGACTACTTTATGCACTTTTCCATGTCAATATGGTACAAGATGTCGATATCCCCCATAACATAGATATTAAATAAAAATAAGATGTTTATGTCTAGAAAATTGATTATGAGGTTGCACCTTTCATGTGATATTCTTATTATAGAGTGGTTCAGAATGCCATTGTGCCCAGAATCTAGAGAAGAGGCTATCCTTAAGGCCCAACTTAAAAATAACATAGGAAAATCTAGGGAAGAGTCGAAAGGAAAAGGAATCAAGAATCAAGTGGACCCTTTAAGATAGTTCCCACATGGATGCAAATTAAAAAAACCATCTTTTGTTAAGGAGAAAAAACTAGAACATATAGTGTCATTAATGGAGGATATTATAGTAGTCAACTACTAAAAAAAGGTTAGCAAAAAGGTAGTTGTGCAAGAACTAGAAAATTAGAGGAGATAGTGGAAGTTTCTTCATTACAGGAAGAAAATATCATTTGATCCATTGTGTTGGACACCATGAATTCTAGCTTCTTTACACAAATATCTAAGGTATAACTCTTGGAAACCAATAAATTTTTTATCATGTTGGATATCCACCTTGAGGATATTTCCATAATTGAAGAGGATTTATAGAAAATATTGGAGGCTAATAAAAGTGATGATATGTCAAAATCCTCACACCATTATGTGTCCTCTTCTCAAACCATTGGAAACATGTAAAGAAAGATGAATTTAAGAATTCATCAGTAAGTACAAAAGAAGGGGGGGAATGAAGTTCCTAAAGGGTTAGGATCCCCTGTTATGACCTCAATGGAAGAAAAGAAATGTCCAAGAATTTCCCCCAAAAAGGAAAGTGACTCATAGAAATAGAGGATATTATAACAAGGAAGATATGGGGTCCAAAACATCCTCACCGGGGAGACCATCTGAAAAATAAAGACAAGAAAGAGGCCTCCTGGAAGGAAATTATTGAAGGATGACAAAGGCCATTGATTGTAGGAAAAGTAACTATTACTAATAAATGAACTGTTATGTCCCTAGAATATAAATAAGTTTAAATAACCCTTAGTAAACATAGGATTTTGGTAGATATTAGGAGTACCAAAGAAATTAGATATTATGATGTTACAGGAAATAAAGATGAATGAGGCCTAGAATGGAAGATTTTTTGTAACTGTTTTTTGAAAGAAGATGATTTTCCACTATCAAGATTCAGTTGGAGCTTTACGAGGGACTTCTTTGTATGTGGAATAAGAAATGTTTCTATAGGGATACCCTCTTTTTAATAGTCCAACATCATATAACCATTTTCTTCACCATTATCATTTCCAGTAAAACAATTTATCCTTTCAAATGTATATGTCCCCCAATTCAACCACAAAGTAGACAAATACTTTGGGAGGAAAATGAAAGGATTCAGAAAGATCCTTAACAAGACAAGCTATATTAAAAGGAGGTGATTTAAATATTCCCCATGATACCATCTTAAAAATAAAGGTGGTACTAACATGTTATATAGAGAGCATGGAATACTTAGCTAACTTCATCAAGTGTAATGGGGCTATTGGATCTTGTTATCAGTGGATAATAAATATACTTAGGACCAATAGGACGTTAGTGATGATGAAACTTATTGCAAATAAAATTGGATTTTTTTCCTAGTTAGTTATTAATGGATTTAGAAACAACAATAATCTCTTCCCTCTATGGCTCGTATAGGTGTTATCAAATTTCCCGAAAGAAAAATTGGACAAATTGGAAAAAAAACCCTGGACTTGGTAAGTTGGTGGAGCTTTAATGAAGAAATATGGAAAAATTAGTGTATTGCAAATTTCTGAGGTGCACATGGAAATATTTCCTCATAGGAATATTTGAGCTGTGATATAAAGGGAAAATCCACACAACAAAGAATTTTTTCCATTTTCAATGTATTGCAAGCTGGTAGTGTTGTGTAGGGAAAATAATTGAAGCACCAAAAGTGTTTTTTGTGGAATGGTCAGGTCTAGTTTCTCCATGGAATTTATTTAATACATAATGTAAAAGGATTAGGGTTTTAGTGTTGTGCATAACTAGTGGAAAAATTTCTCTGTGGAGTGTAAATTGAGCCATAATACAAAGGATTTTGGGAGTCAGGTTTAGTTCCCCCATGGAATAATTTGACTCGAAAAATCCGTAAGGAAAAAGGAAATGAAGTGACATTATTTTATAGAAAAGGGTCAAAGCCACGATACAAAGGAAAATGGGTCGATATAGTGTATTGCAGGAACTAGGTAAGCTACAGGTAACTTTGTCAACCCACTAAACACCAATTAGATGGCACAAAAATGGTGCAAGATAAAATGGTCCCCAAAGGGGGACACATGGTGGCATTATGGTCACCACCTTCATGTGATAGGCCTCTAGTGGACCTCAAGGCTACATAATTAACTCATCTCAATTAGCTTTCAAGGTCCACACACATTAAGTCCAAGTTAAAGGAAAAAAATTTGGTCAGAGAAAAAGAAATCCCAAAGATAAATTAGAAGCCGCTACGTATCACTCCTCCTATTTCATCATGACCTACAAAACTTCATATAGTCCCATATATTCCACTCTATAGCTCTAAATCACACAAAAATTAATCTCTGTGGAAAGGTCTCCCTCAACCCTTCAATTTGGAATCATTTATTTCATAAACTTATGGCATTTGGTAGGATTAAAAAGGGATAAAAAAACTTATTCCATGTTTTTTAAGCTCAACTTAGATTCATATTGAGCCCATCTGTGAAGGCCATAAATAAATAACTTTGCATGGAAAAATACAGAGTGCATGGGAAAGAATATTATTTTGTTTCTTTTACAAGGATAACTATAGAAATTAGATTATTTTTAATCAAAATTATTACAAATATGACTGACTTAAAATGACTGTTGGAGTTGTCTTTTCTTTTTCTACATGTAAGCTTTCATTAGAATTATCTCCAAGTGAATCTAGGGACTTATTTTGTAACTGAAGATGTTTAAACAGTTCAACTCCATTTTGTTTTTCTTAATATATTCTAGTGATTTTTGAAGAATAAGAGGAGTTTCGATGTATATAACTAATTGCTACAATTTTTTTTCTAGCAAGTGTCCACCTTTTAATAAAGTGATTTTTACCTTTCTAGAAATAATATCCAAATCTTGTGCATTCAGGTAGTTGATTCTTGTGTTTTTTCCATGAATCTATTAAGTTAATTGTTTTATGTTATCTTCCCTCATTTGCAATAAATAATTTTCATGTGTTTATTTTAGTGTGAATGCACGTTGTAAAACTATATTTTTTTGAGTCATCCCTTAACCATTTCTCAATTACCTTGAATTTGAATTTCACCACCAAAAAATATCTAGTATCGTGCATGTTTGTTGCTTTCATTATTAGTTTGTGCACACCTTTATTTCAATGGTCCCCCAACAATCTATGATGTAATCACCCCCTTTTAAAATATTTCATTCTAAACCCTTACTTGATTAGTTTTTAGTTAGAGATATACTAAAAGGTAACCTACCCTTAAAATCTGGAGATTTCACCTCACTTTTCAGGATACCCACAACTCATGATGTGTTTCCATTTTTCTATCCGCAAAATTGAGAAGAGAGAATAAAAAAAATCCACCAATCCTTGAAAGGGTGCATTTCTGTTAGATAAATTTTTTTTGGCATGCATGGTGGGGACATATCTCAAAGTTTTTATATTTCACAGGTGTTCCATTACAACATCCTAGTTTACATTTCATTTCACAAGGTTTGATGTTCTCTTGGTGAGATTTCAGCCTTTGGAGGAATTTTTCAAGCATATGTAGTGACTCTAATGGTCCTAAACAACCCATTTTTCCTGATCAATAGGGACCCATATCCTTTTCTTAATTTCATTACATTTTTCTCTTTCTCATGAATTTATATAGCCATGAATTCATTTCCTCATTGTAAATCTCATTTACAACAATGTTTCTCATATCCACCTATAACCTTGAAAAAATCTCTTCAAGCTTCTATAACACACCTCTAAATCAGTTTTATGGACAAAATTACTTTGAAAATTTGTACCCCTATGAGCCAAATGTAAATCAATATGGTCATTCATCAAACCATAGAGTTATTCAAGAGAAAGAGTATGCAAACGTTAGAGGTCATACTATACCTAAAGATGGGTTCAAGGAAGAATTCAAGGAATGGAGTAGATCTTACAGACTCTCAAAGAGAAACTACATACATTACAAGCTAGAAAATCTTGTTTCAGGAATCCCTATCAATGGGGAGGTCCTATACTTAGCTGGTTTAACCAACAACAAATACTTAAGGTAACAAGTGAATCCTTTACCCAAATGGTTGATTTTATTTCATATGTTCGAGCATTAGAGGTTGAACAGTATAAGTTTGAATAACCCTATCAATGGGATGTTCCTACATGTATTTCATATTAGTATCCAATTCCTATCCCTTATTAACCACCGAAGCCTGAGGGTTAATATTCCAAGTTTTTTTAAATCTTGTCCTTTCATTTCCTTTCCACCACAAGAAGTTTTCACACCTTCCCCTTCATTACAACCATAGAAAAATCATGATGAATATAAAATGACCCATACTATCTCATTCCCAATCCCAATATGGGAAGGTGGAAAGAAGAAAATATGTCAAGGAGGAAAGAAAATTGAAGAACCCATCAGAGAAGAAATTATGAGAAATTTGAAGGATTGGGAAACAAAATTTTAATCCAACCAGATGCCTCATATGGTTGAGCATTTAACAAGGGTTGGGATTGAAGAACATAAGGTTAAGGTTAATTTTGTAGAAGAGAAAGAACAAGAGAGAGATGATCAACTGTCTCAATGTTCTGAGTGTAATGTGCATGTTGGCACCATATTCACAAAATTTGTTGATTCATCCCAGCTTGCAAAAGTAGAAGAGAAGAAGGAATAAAATTTAGATGAAGAAGAAAACAAGGAGGATGAAACCCAAGGGGAGTCTTCTTTAGATCTTGACAGTTAAGAGGCTGATTTCTTATAATAATTAGAAGATTACATTGGTGAGGAAGAACCCATTGAACTCACTAATTTTATAGTACTACCATTTTCCTTCCAATACAAGGAGCGTCTTGTTGTTAAATTCTCTATTGGACTTGAAAAAGAGAAAGAAATTCAAATGAATGCAAATCCTTCCTTGTAACTTTTCATAAAAATATTCCATGGAAAAAATCATCACATAACATCTTACTACCCAAAGTAGTCTCTATGAGGAAGAAATATATGAGTTTGATATTTATAACTCTATGGATGAGGAAAATGAGGAAGATGATGAAATCATTATGAAATTATAAGTCATCATAAATAATGAGTTTGAGCATTCACACTTCTTGTTCGAATCAAAGAATAAAAATATAAGTGTGGAAAAATGGGTGTTTGTGCAAGAACATAGCACAATTAGGTTTACAGACATCCAATAAAATGAGAAGAGTTATCCTTGTAGATACATTCATGGGGTTACATAAAAATAAGATGAGAATATTCAGACAACCAGACCTTACCCAATCAGGTATTTGGCTAGTCTAGAGACAAATAAGGAATTTTTTCCATTCCAGTTGTATTGTGGATCAGAAGGAAGAAATAAAAGTTGATATCATTATTGAACTAGTTGTCATGAAATTATTTGAGTAGTTTGAAGAGGCACATCAGATTTCAAATCAGATTCATAATATTCTCAAGCATGAAGAAGAAGGAAAGAAAATAGAGGTAATTACAAAAATTAGTTTATTAGTTGTTAGAAGATCGTGTCCAATTAGATACTTTTCTGGTTTTGAGTCAGTTCTTATAGTACCAACATTTGTACGTGATTTAGAACACAAACATGATATTTAAATTATCAAAATTGAGATCCAATACCTACAAAAAAAATTGCAAATCCGGTAGAGGTATTACTCATCTTTTGGACTGATATTTTGAGTAAATTAAAGGTACAAATCATGGTTTCAATATTACCATGTGATATAATTTTTTAAGTTGAGCTCATGGCCTTGTTTATTTAGAAAAGGAATTTATTTCTCTCTTTTTTTCTTAGGTTTTGTTTATCTTATCTTTTCACTTGGTTAGAGTAATGTAGGCAGGATTTCTTTTCAATAAAGTGCTTATGCAAAATAGCAAAAATAGGATGTGATTCTTTCCAGATATCTTCTTGTTTCATTTGTTTGGGAAAGGAAATTTTTTTGTTTCAAGGAAAGGGTTGTTTTGGGATTTAACTCCATGCCTAATGGATTGAAAAGGGCCACTGATCTAATCTAGAAGGTATATTACCCCGTTGAGTCACCAAATTTTTATCTAATTTTTCTCGTGGGAAAAATTGGACAACTTGAAAAAAAACTTGGACTTGGGCAGTTGGTGGAGCTTCGATGAAGAAATCTAGAAAATCAGTGTATTACGACATTCTAAGGTATGAATAGAAATAGTTCCCCCATGGGAGTATCCGAGCCATGATACAATGGGAAAGTCACACAATAAATAATTTGGAAATTTTTAATATATTGTAAGTGGAAGTGTTGTGTAGAAAAGATTGAAGCACCAGAGTGTTATGTGGAAATTATAAGGTCTAGTTATGTATGGAAGTGATTTAAGCAACAATAAAAAGGAATTTGGGTTTAGTGTTGTGTAGAACTGGTGGAACAATTCTCAGTGGATTGTCATTGAACAAAAATACAAAGGATTTTGAAATTTGAGTTTATTTCCCTGTGGAATGGTTTGACTCTAAATGTCGTAAGAAAAAGGAAATGAAGTGGAAGCATTGTGTGGAATAGGTCAAAGATGTGATATATAGGAAATGAGTCAGTATAGTGTATTACAGGAACCAAGAAATCTGCAAGAACATGGTGAACCCACCAAACACCAATCAGATGGCACACAGATCATGGTACAAAGATCAATGGTGAAAGGGGAAACGTGGAAAAATTCCATCACACTTAAGGATAGGGGCTTCCGGATGACTTCAAGGCCACAAAATCAAATTATTTCAAATAGCTTTTAGGTCTACACAGGTCGAGGAAAAGTAAAATTTCAACATGTGGTTGAGAGAAAAGTAATGCAAACAATAAATTCAAAGTTGCCACACTATCACTCTCTTCTTCATCCTGACTTGTAAAACTTTAGAAGGTCATATCTTCCACTCTACAACTCTAAATCATGAGAAAAATTGGTCTTGTTGGAAATTTTTCTCAAATCCCTTCAATTTAACATCATTTTTTTAGAAATTTATGGAGTTTGGTGAGATGAAAGGGAAAAAAATCTTATCCCACATATTCAATCTTAGCCCCTAACTTAGAGTCATGCTGAGCCCAACCGTTAAGGCCATAAATAAATAATTTTGCATGAAAAAATATAGAGTAGCATGGAAAATAATACCATTTTATCCTTTTACAAGGTTAAGTGTAGAGTTGGATTATTTTTAATCAAAAATTTTCCAAGGATGATCAAATTAAACTACTGCTAGAGTTATATTTTATTTTCTACATGTAAGATTGTATTGGAATTATCTCCAAGAGATTCTACACTAATGTTGTAATAAAATATGTTAAGTAGTTATTGTACACTTATTTTTATTATATATTCTAGTGATTTGAATCATAAGAGGAGTTCAGTTGATGTAACTAAATACTGCAAAATGTTTCCACCAAGTTCCCACTATTAATAAAGTGATTTTTCCCTTTCTATAA